>JAPKLW010000552.1:209003-277506 GCA_026898455.1 Plectranthus barbatus | reverse complement strand
CCAGTTAGCTGAGGAGGTTGAAGTGACGTGCTCGCACTCCGCCGGCTGAGAAGAGTTGAAGAGGGAACCAGGACCGGGAGCGGTTGATCTAGTGAACTGGTGGACAAGGCATTCACCAGCTAGAGATAGATCGTAGGACACCTGTAACCGATTACTCTTAGTGGAATTTCCAGTGCTTCGACTGGAGAGTGGACGTAGATCGATTGATCGAACCACTATAAAATCCTTTTGTTATTTATCAGCTTTCTGCTCTTCAGTCATATTTTAAACCCAGCACTCAAGTGTTGGAGTATATTCTGAAACTGATAGATAACTGTGCAAACAAGGCTAAATATTCTAAGTTTTGATACACCAGCTGACAGGTCCCAATCAGCGGTGTAACCAGCGTGCAAGAAAACACTTTATCACTATTTTCGCTGCTAACGTTCATACTCTGAAAATTGGGACCAACAATTGTTGTTTAAGAAAGTTCGACATCTAGAGATACTTGCCTATACATATGCTGACTAGGCTGAAAATCCTATGGACGATGGTCTACATCAGGATACTTTACTTTTGTTGGTGGAAATCTCGCCTCACGGAGAAGCAAAAAATAAAAAGTAGTGGCCCTCTCGAGTGTAGAAGCAGACTTTAGAGGAATCAAGAGTGAATTAACTGAAGTTCTCGAGTTAAGAAAACTCTTGTTAGATCTGAACCTTCATTCAGGAAGTCATGTATAATGTTTTGTGATAACAAGACTGCTATAAGCATCTCAGAAAATTCATGCCGCATGACAAAACAAAACATATTGAGGTTGATAGGCATTGTATCAATTGAAAGATAGAAGGGGAGATTGTAGCTTTACCGTTTGTATGGTCTAAAGATCATTTGGATGCTAACTCCTTAAGTTTTGCGGAGGTCCTTGACAAGTTAAGCATTGAAAATCCCATTACTTTACTAAAGGAGGAGTGTTGGAAAGGGAAGTAAATCAATCATAAAATTAGGATTGATTATAGTCATAAGATCAAATCTAGATCCTAGATAGATGTATGATTTATATTTACTTGTATAAGTAACAACGGTATGTACATACACAATATACAAAAAACACAAACCATAATCTTCCATTAATTCACTTCTCAGTTTTTAATATTCTTTCTATTACAATGTTAACCATGTCTCAACCACTAAAATACGAGTCAAATTATTCATTTTATTTTAAATTTATCAAGCGATCCAAAATTCAATGCTGGAAACTTTATGTGGCTTATTAGATGACACTCAATATTTATAATACTACACATCAGCATAGTATAACTTTTGTAATTTTTTAAAATTTTCGTCGCCAAATGTTTGCTCCCGTCTTAAATTTCAAATGAATCTAATCGTTTAGCATATATTGAAAAAATATTGATTGTTTGGAACATATTTTTGTAATTAATATGCATAATTTATTATATGTTTGAGAAAAATAAATAATTTGTAATACATTTGATGCTTTACCCTATTTTTTACATATGCTTCAGTTTGATTTCTAAAATATATTTTAATTTTTACATTAGGAAATGATTTGTCTGTATAAAAAGATATATCCCTATACAAATGAGATCAACCTCCCCCTTATATAAGTATGAAGAATGCATCATATTATTAAGAACTAAGTTTTTGTTCCCTCCTTAATTTGATGTTCTGATATGTCAAAACTTACTTTAGCACTAAGTTTCTAGAGTTCTATTTTGTAATTCTTATATAGGATTATTTGAGTTGTAATAGATCTTAGGTGCTGAAGACCGAGCAAAGGATTTGCTTGAAATATGAAGAAGTGTTCGTGCGTGAAACTTAGTTTCACTAAGTATGGCCAAGGCCTATACTGAATTTTGGTACTCAGAGTTTACTATACTGACTTACGAGAAGTCAGTATGAGGGTTGCCCATACTGACTATGGAATGTCAGTATGGAGGCCTTACTTCGTAAGCACGTAGAACACAAGGCGAATCGTTTGAAGTCAGACTTAAAGTATATTGATTGTTAAGTAAGAGTCAGTACGAGGATGTCCATACTTGGATTCCTCGAACTGAAACTAAGTCTGACAAGAGCAGGTAGAAAGTACATGAAGTTCAGAGCAGAGCTGAGCAGATCTACCAAAGAATGGGCATGATTGGACAACATTCTCAATGTCTCTAACGACTGGAATTTCGTGTCTAACAGGCAGAATTTCAAACACCCAAGGATTCTCCTATGAATAGGTCTACATCTCAACCAGAAATGGTTACGAACTCTTAAGCTAAGATAAGCCAAAGCTCTGTCAAACTTACACCTGAAAAGCTTTCTGATACTCCGTGTTCTATACACGAGACTTGATTTTCCAACTCAAGTTAATCATTATGTGCTTCTGTTCATAAGCACTAGGTTGAAGCTATAAGCTAAAGCTAGCAGTCAATTCCTAATCTAGGAATCTGATTCTTACTGGCATCTGCCAACAAAGTTGAGTTCTGGGAAGAACGTTCAAACATCCAATCACCAGGAAGAAGGCTGCGGGGTGTGTTGGTCCCGGATATCAGGGTATACTTTGGCAGCGGAAAATACGTAAGTTCGTTTCTTGCACTCTGCTGGTTACACAGCTGACTGGGACCTTGTCAGCTGGTAAGTCAACTGGCAACTGAGTATTCAGCTGACTGGCGACTGGCTGGTCAGCTGATGACTCAGGACTTAGAAAATTTTAGAGTCGAGTTTGCACAGTTATAAACTGGTTTCAGTTATACTCCAGCACTTGGGTGCTGGGTTTTAAATCAGTAAGTAAATGCTGAAAGCAGTAAATAACAAGGATATTTTATAGTGGTTCGATCAACAGATCTACGTCCACTCTCCAGTCGAAGCACTGGAAATTCACTAAAAAGAGTAATCCGGTACAAGATTTCCTACGATCTATTTCCAGCTGGTAGATGCTTCGTCTACCAGTCCACTGGATCAACCGCTCCCGGTCCTTGTCCTTCTTCAACTCTCGTCAGATGGATGGAGTGCGAGCACGTCACTTCAACCTCCTCCTCCGACTGATTGGGTGTTGAGTTCTCCCTAGAACTTGACTCTTGCTGGCGGCAAAACTGCCCGTGATAACTCTGGAGCTGGTTGGCTCAAGAGCTGCTATGTTCTTCCTCGGAATGAGAAAGAACACCAAATGAGATCAATAACTCACAAGCTAGAAGCTTGGAGTCTCGTGTTCAAATGATTGACACACGGAGTAGCTTTAAGAAAAGCCTCGAAAGATTGCTTATTCGCTGATATGAATGCGTTTGAGCTTTCGGTAGTTCAAGAGTGGCTAAGAGTGGGTAAGAGTATTGAATGCTGTTGGGTCTCACGTATTTATAGACGTGAGATTCAGATTCAAATACTAGCCGTTTGGACACATCCGGAAAAGTCTCTGTCCTCGCATGTCCTTCTGCAGGCGGCAGGTAGGAATTTCCGGAAAGCGCCAAACCTTTGGTCGCTTTATCTGACACAGATCTCTTTGTGTCAGAACGACTCTATTCGTCAGTACGAGGAATCGGAACTGATAGTCTTGAACTGATAGACTTTAAGGTATCCTCCTTAAAGTCATACTCTGTCAGTTAATTCCTCGACGAATCTTCTTTTTGTCTCTAAGACTCTGGGAGAGCGAATCTTGAATTCTGCTGATAACCTCCGACTGGTAGATCATACTGGTGATCTTGTGCTGGTAGTCTCTGCTGGTGACTTTCCTTAGCACAATCAAGGTCTACCACTTCGTCTGATGTTATCTCTTGGAATCTCCCGTGACTGGTGGCTTCACCGCTGGTGAACAGTATCAGCCAGAACACATATTCTGCTGGTAAGATCTCTCAGCCTCCTGCTGGTGAAATCTTCCCAACTGGTGAACAGTAACCAGTCAATAGCTCTACTCCATGCTGATGAACAGTGTCAGCATGAGTCTTTGTCAGCCGCTTGCTGGTGAGACTTCTCTCAACTGGTAAGCACATCTCATGCTGGTGAACAGTAGCCAGCATGAGTCTTGATCAGCTGCGACTTACAACTCAAAAGACCTAAACAGGACTTTACATTTGAGACTAGAGCTATTCTAGAGACAAACTGACGCTGGTTGGACTTAGGATTTGATCCACCAAAACATTTAAACACCAAATCTAAGATCTAAGCTATCAACTGGAGAAGGAAAACTTAGCCAGATTTCCCAACAGGGTGCGTCCTCACTTCGACCTGAAGACTAAGTCAGCTTGCAAGGAGTTTCCAAACGAGTGACGATAGCAGACCGAAGGACAGAGTGACAACGGGCTATCCATAGATCGCAAGAAGGCTTGTAATCTAATACTTAGTGGATTTCCTGAATAAGTTCGGAAGAGTGGAAGTAGGATATTAAGTCCGAACCACTATAATATCTTGAGTCATTAATTTGCTTTCATAAAAGATTCAACATACTTACTTTAAAACCTTCAATACTTGGCTAACTATAGAAGTGTATACCTTTGAAACTTACTTAATCACTTTCTGAGCTTAACTTACTTTGATAAATCTGAAACTAAGTTTTAGTCAGTTTCGGAGAACATGTGCATATCAAACTTACTTCCGCTACAATTTACATTACTCTGATTTCTGGACCAACATATCATTTAAGTACTAGAAGTTATATTTTTTGAATTTATCGTTGGTTTTTGATGATTTGATTTCACTAAAATATCTTTCATTTTTTCACCTTTCTAAACTCGATAAAAAAAACACTTTATGTAATGAGGAAAAAAAAAATTTAACCATTAAACTCGAATTGACTCGATTGAATTTGAATTTTTTAATTTTTAAATTTATAAATTTTAAATTAGTTATATATTATGGTATAATATATAATTAATTAATAAGTTGAAATGTTAAGATCTAAATTATATTGAGCTCGATAGATCTCTATCAGATCAAAAATTTAAAACTCGAGCTCAATTTAACTACTATAAAAATAATTTTAAATTTTTTCTCGAGCCAATTTGAGCAATTTTATAAAACGGTTTGACTAATGATCACCTTACTCACGAAAAATTTGTTTTAGAATCAAATTAGATATGTAACGTTTATTTTGTGAGTATGTTGACAGCAATAGAAAGAGAATTGAAACTGAAGCTACGCTTCCCCTTGTAGGCTACCTATTATTAATTGATGGGATAGTGGTTGTGTTTCACCAGCAAGGTGTCTTCGCTTTTAATTCAATGCAGCATATTATTTGGCAGGGATTTCATGATCATCAAACAAAATAAAAACTTATGATTTTATTTGATGATTCAAATAATGGCTCAGATTCTTGAAACCCCACTGCCCTTCTACTCCATGCCATTGTCACTATCTATCCCTTTCCATATTCCAGCATCCATAAGCCACTTCCAAATTCACTATCCTATTTTTGTTGTTTCTTGGTTCCATTCTATCAATATTATTAGATTCAGCTCTTTGTTGCTTCGATCTTATTATTAAAACAAGAATGTTGAGTTCCAGGATGTTGTCTTCTCCAAATGCTGCTTCCCACACGCCGGCTGACGCAGACGAAGCCCGGGTGAAGCATGGCTTGCAATTTGCTGATAGCTTGAAGGTTGCCTCCATTGCATTGCTTGTTTCAGTATTTGTGTGTATACTTATTCATGAATTGGTTGTTTAGGATTTGAGGAACTTGAGGCAACAACTATTCTCAGCTGCAGACTACTTCGAGTCGTCCTACAACCGAGACAGTCACAAGCAATTGTATGCCTTGACAATCCAATATACCTATGCATATTGTTGTTGTTGGATCTTGAGTTGCTAAATTGGATTAGTGTCTGTTTGCAGCGTGGTAGATTCGTCAAAAGACTACGTGGCGAAAGCTCTGGTGAACACTGTGGATCACTTGGGCTCTGTTGCTGACAAGCTCAGCAAATTCTTGGACCAAAAGGCTGATGATTTCTCTGCAACCACCTCTCAGTTTTCTTGCATTGAACAGGTTTTTATTGTCACACTTCACTCCTCTAACTTGAATTCTTCATGGATTGCTTGATTCCTCTTTGCAGAGATTATGCACAATTCAGAGGGTGGTCCACTCTAGAGCTCTGTCACAGCATCTGTACAAGATCCAAGATACCGGCAACAACAAGCACAGGATTCTCCCTTGTAGATATATCTTCTTGCAAATTAGTCATCAAGAATTGATCAAAAAACTGATTCAGGCCCCTTTGATATTTTCATTTTTCAGCAGTAGAGACATCCACATTGGTGTTAAGCAGATCAAATGTTTTCTATGGGAGCCGTGTTTCAGTCCCAGAGCCAGATGATGTGAAGCAAGGTAGATTTGAAGCTGTTTCTTCTTTTGCAGTCACCATTTACAATCATAAATTTATCTGCTAAAAAGGAAAAGAAAAAGAGACAAATTATGTGAACTATTTTGTTTACTCTTCAGACAGCTCATTCTTGAAGAGTTTTCAAGCAGCAAGGAGGATGAAGCCATTGATGAGGTACATTAATATGTTATGCCTTCCAACATTAAGTAAATATGTTATACTCACCCTTGCCCCTGCAGAAAGGAAGATTCAAGGAGAGAAGCATCTCCAAATCCAAATCCACTCAGTTTTTCTTTCACAAACAAAGAAGCAGGTGTGTGTATATATGTAGTCACAAATTAACCTAAGACAAACTTTTCAACAATCAAGTGATCATCTGTTTCTACAGCTGGGAGGCGCTCAGTTTCACCTCTTCGTCTGCCATTCAATCTGTCGATAAGTAGAAGATCAGTTTCTCCAAGCCCATCCCTCAATAAAGGGCAGGTAAAAAAGAAAAAACCAATGAAGTTTGATTTTTTTTTTTTTAAGATATGTTGAAAGTGTTGTTGATGGTCTGTGCTTAAGAAGTGAGTGTTGAGTTGTGTTAGAAGCAGGCATTGGAGCCTCGGAGGGCAATGTCAGCGTGTAGAAGACGTGAGATGAGTAGCAGTAAGAAGGTAATGGAGATGGAATCTTACACCAGAAAGAGTAAACATTTGTTGAAAGCATTGCTCAGCCTTCACCAGTCTAGAAAAGCAATTCTGAACAAACAGTGATCCAATGCAACCGGTGGCGTGGCCGGGCCTCACTCGAGCAATTCCTATGCAAGTTCCACAACACACCAGTCTAGTCCTACAGAGCATTTTTAATGCATTACTCCATCTTACTATCTCAGAGTTTTGGTTGTATCAAATGGTGCATTTCATGGAGACTTCTTCATGAAAAATTATGAAAAAAGAGAGGAATAACTAGGGATTGCTGCTGTTACAAATTCAGATTATGCTGAAGGTCAATTTGAGTTTCAACATCGAACCTTCCATTTTATATGAACTTGCTTCATTTTAGTTATTTGTTTCTCATTTACTTTGCTCATCTATACTGATCTGTTTGTGCATATTTTAGAAGTGGTAAACAATAATACCACAATGAAGCAATAAGAAAGAGGTTTAATATATTAGAATGTATGAAACACAAATCCCAAGATCCAACCAAACATAAAGAAATGTGAAGAGAGATGGCTCCCAGGGGTGTAGTGGTTAAAGCACCTTGCCTGTGACTGAGAGGTTACAGGTTCGAGCTCCCAAGAAGACATTTGAGTGTGTGTGTTTAAGATTTATATACACTTATTAAATAAAAATATAAAAAATATAAAAAATAAAAAGAGATGGCTCCACTGTAAAGAGAAAAGCAGACTACTAAACATATATGCTTAACTTGATGTATTTTCCAAATTCCATCAACCTTCCTAAAACTTAAAAGAACCAATGATCAATGTCTATTTAAAATAAAATTATATGTATTTCCCTTTTCTCTAAAACTTATAATGCATTCACCCAATTCATTTATCTACTAGTATTTCTTTTTTAAAAAAAAATACAAACATATTTTTTCTTTTATTATTTAAAGTGTAATTACTTTGTAAATCTAGTGATATATTAAAGGATAATAGTTCATCAAAATAACAATTTTGCCATTTCTCCTCCTAAAAACATCATATCAATATTTATTTTAATTCTTATTTTGTTTATTCATTAGTTATTTAATAACACGTGTAAAGTTATCAACTATATCACGCCCCAATTTTCATAAATGAAAGGGAATGAATCATGCATGCTTTATCATTGTAGTAAAAGGGAAATGCTCATATATAGTCTTGAAAATAAATATGCAACTCAAAAGAAACTAAAATGTAATTTGACTCTAAATTGTGGAAGATTAAAAGAAATATGAAATTTTTTGTTGGTGTCAGTGTTAGACTTTCCAAAGTTTAACCTTATACTCTGACACCTTAGTGTTAAACTTACCCTTCTATGTTGTGACGCGACGGTTGTAACCGTTCCCTATTTTTTAAGGATGTTACTCTAGACCCTAATTTGTGTTTCTCTCATATCTTAATTATCAGAGATCGTGTATATTATTATTCCTAACTATACATTATTATCTATTGCTAATATTTCTTGTAAAATATAGGGGAGTGCTTCCACAACTTGAAACCACACCACGTGAGTCATTATGGAGCTTCATATTTGTGCTACGAAACATGTGGGAGTGGTAAGTGATCAAGGCCACGACTGCAAGGACGTAGGCCTTGAGAACGTGCGCTCCAAAGTTGAATAAAAAGAAAAAAATGAAGTCTGAAGACATAGAGCGATCAAGATTATCAATTACTCTACAAAGAGTTCTTCAAGCTATTCGGTCTCTCTGAACCTCACATATCGTACAGTATAAATTTAACAAGATTAAGGTGGAATTTATTTCTGTAAAGTGAATCATACGATAGAGTAGCTTTTAGGTTTGTCTTGTATTGTTTAGTTTGTGAGTTTTGTTGAATTTATTCAAGGGAGTGAACCGAGAAGAAATATTTAGTGACTTCAAAACGACTAGCCTGGAAGGATTGACCGTTCTGATATCACTTGTTGGTACCGATTTTTCAGAGTAAGCTTAAGTTGCACAGCAGAAATATTGATTAAAGAAACTTGCACTTATCCAAACTGAGTGTCATTCTCAGTTTGATTTGTCAAATCTTAGTTTGGTACTTAAGTCCGGATAGTCTTATACTACAACACTTGAGAGTGTTGAGTTTTAAGATAAGTAAGTAGATAAACTGAAGGCAATAAAAACACAAAGGATTATAGTGGTTCAGACAACAAAGGTCCTACGTCCACTCTTCAGATACGGGTCTGGAAATCCACTAAGTGTCGGATTATACAAGGTGCTCCTACGATCTATTGCTTGCTGAAGGATGCCTCGTCCTTCAGTCCACAAGCTCACTCACGTGGTCCTTTGCTCCTTCACTTTGCAGCTCCTCGGAGTGTGGACACGCTGCACAACCTCCTCGTCGTCAGAATGGGTGTTTATAGTTTCCCCAAAACTATCAGTTTGGCAATAAGTACTCCCGTAAGAATCAAAGTACCATATGTACTTGATTGTTATAATCTTTATTGGAGACAAAGATTACAAAATAAATAACTCAAGATCAAATGTTCTGAGTCTCGTGTTCACAACAATAACACACGGAAAGCTTAAGAAAGCCTCTAATGTCGAGTCGAGATTTTAGCAGAGTTTTAGCAAGCTCGTAAGTAAGGTGTTAGGTGATTGAATATGTTGAAGTCCTCGACTATTTATAGGCAGAGGAGTGAGATTCAAACTTTGGAGCCTTTAGATACATCGGATTTTTTACCATTCCGATGTTCTCTCACTCTGCACGGGTAGGTAGCCTTTTCTGGAAAGGTACTGTGCTTTTCCCGCTATTCCGCTCTTTGTCTGACTGCGACAATGATTATTCACCTTTTGTCAGAACGTCAGTATTTGGTTAATCCGAGGAATCCAGACTTGCCAGTCCAAGGAATCTTAGACTGAAGTCTAAGTTCGAGTTTGCAGACTTTAAGGAATCTCCAATCCTTAAAGTCTGATCTTATCAACACGTTCCTCAGACGAACACTTCTTGTCTCTATGTGCCGGGAATGGAACTAGGATTTCATACTGGCAAGTCCATGATGTCTAACGTCATCATTCAGTATAAGCTTGATCCCCAGACAGGTAAGTTTGGTCTTCTGGACTGGTGAGTCCTAGACTGTTCAGTTCAAATGTAGTTCCAAACTCATTAGTTTCTTCTCAGACCCAAATTGGTTAGTTTCATACTACACTCCAGTCTGTTTGAGTCTTTAGCGCATCGCAGACTAATTCCTCAGTCTGTTTCGATTTAGCTCCAGCTTACAACTCGATAATTAAGACCTTACATGACTTTACATTTAAGACCAAACTGAAACTTAATCTAGAGACTAAGATGGCTTTTACACTTTGACCCACCAAAGCAGAATAAGATAAGGAAATTTCTAACAATTTTTTTAATATATACTTATTTTCAAAATAAACAAATAAAAAAATATATCCCAATATTTTATGACTTAAAGATTTTATTCCATCTTTTTCATATTCGAAGATTATATTACAAAACTTATTTCTATTAGGATATTTATCTTCGAGTTTACGAGCATTATGGAAGTTCTTCCCCATTGTTCCCTCAATCATTATGTATCACATGACGCTAATGTAATGCTAACTTACTTAATACTAGATTTCTGCCTGCGCGATGCGCAGGTATAGATATTCTTATAAATAATTTATTGTAAAGTATATATAATAGTAAAATGTTGAAACTCAATTTATCTTACATTAAAACATAAATTTATCAGTCATGTCATGGTAAATATTATGTTTTAAATTACTCAATTAATCAAAATTGGTTTATATTTATATCTCTTATTCCTCTTTATAATCACTTCACTATATTAGTAAGTTGACATTGAATTTCCCAGTTGAAGTGATATTTAATAAAACATCGTTTATAGGCCCAATAATTTATGCATTATTTGTTGATAGACACAAAGCGTCATAGTGAGTGTTGCTTCAATTCTTTTCCATAATAGATTTGTATCAATTCCAAGCTCCCGTCATAATCATATCGACCGTCGCGTAGAGCTTGAACTTCCGGCATGAATCTCCCTTTGTTTTTTCACTCGTTTCATCTCACAATAGCCCACAAAACCTTACTGTCCAAAGTAAAACATACACCAAGACACAATCATGCATATAAGAAACTTTGAAGTAAATTATCAATGATTAATGGGTACGAAACATATTACAATTCATTCATGAACGAAATTCTTATTTAGGTGTTATTTGTGATAATTTTCTTATATAATGAATAATTATTTTAAGAATGTTGGGGTCTTGCTTTTATGTTTATATAGATTATGACGGATTAATGCACTATTCCTAACTGCTTTTTTGTCAAATTCAAATATTATTGTTATTGTAGCTATGTAAATTTTTTCAAGTTTATTCAATCACTTCTAACTAATGATCAATTTATCCTCATCACTCTCTATTTCTCTTATTCTTCTTGCCTCTTGTTTTTCTTTGGATAATTTTTTTAAATTTATCTCAAATTTTATAGTTGAGTTGATGATAAAATTTTAAATTAATCTAATATCTTGATTGATTTACCATTTTATTTTTTTTTTCTTCTTATATATCTCACTTATACTCACACTTCATTTTACCACCATTTATTATCTCTGATTTTTCCATATATTTGAATATTGTGCATTATGTCTCCTCATTTGTCTCTTGCTCTAATCAATATGAGTAATATTAACATATTGATTTCACTCAAAGAAAAAATAGAATATGTTAAATTATTTTCAAATTGTAAACCAATCTAAAATTTAAAATTTAAATTTATTCACTGGAGTTTTTGGGGAGTTGTTACATTTGTGATGTGGATAAATATACTTAATTTTTAGTGGAAAATAAAATATATTATATTTGAAAAATCAATATTTTTTTTAGCTTTTTCTTAAGCATTTGAAATTAAATTGTATAATATCAAATACATGTGAAATATAAATGTGCCGATTCGATAATTCTAATTCCATATCCATTAATACTGTGTGAAGTCCTGTCGGGTTATCGTGTGGTGTCGATAATTGTCACCCTTAATTTACATACACATTAGTATTTTTTTTTAGTCTTTTATCTCTTTTCTATTAATTTTATTTTTGATTTATAGTCTACTTCATTATTTAAATAAAGAGAAGGCCCCCAACGTAATTCGGATACTATTATAATAAATTGACTATAGACAAAATGCTTAATAATAATACTGTAAAATAAAATAACATTTCTAATTATATCTATCATCTCTCATTTTTTCACCATGCTTTTCTTACATATACACACAGTTCAATTTTGTGTATGCTTACATCTAGTACTTTCATTTATTTATATTTACCGATCCTTCCCTCAACTCACTATATATATATATATAGACTTGTAATCATATGTGAACCATGTCCCAGATAAGAGATAAGACTTAATCTAAGCCATTAATTTTTTAATTTGGATGGTTGTGATTAATCTATAGAATTTATTTTTTTATTTTTATTTTCCATATTTTAAAGAATCAAAGGGTATTATAGTAAAAAAAAATTGACAGTTTAATAATACCATAACTGATTCTTAATATATCTCCTCCATGATTATATTCCATATCACGTTACATTTTTTTCTTTCTCGTTCTCAGGCATTGAAATTCTCAGTTTTACCACGAGTTCAAGTATGAGATGTTGTGGACGTTTGATGTGTGTTTTTTAATCGCGATTGTTGAATTGTAGGTGCGTTTCTTCAAGTCGTTGATGGAAAGGTATGAAGTTGGATTTTGTTGAGAGAATTGTGAAAATGGTGGAGGAGCTCTGATTGGATTTCCGACATGGAAACTCGAGTCTAGAGGTTCTGGTTTTTTATTTTTTTTTAACTTCCATTTTTTTTCAAAAAATGATCTGATTTTTATTTTGTTTGATAGGAAGTGGTGGAGATTTTGGATTAGCTTCCTGGTTGAGAAGATCGGAAGCGAAAGCTCTGATTTGTTGTTATTTTTCCCCCAACAATCTGTACATGCGACCAATTGTAGGCTTTGTTTGCGGAATTACAGTTATTCCGCCTGTAAACATGCATAAATAGAGCATATTTATTGCAATAGAATGTGTTTTTTTTTTCATGTGGTTTTAGTACATAATTTTATTAAAAAATATACATTTATTCCGCCTGTAAACATGCATAAATAGAGCATATTTATTGCAATAGAATGTGTTTTTTTTTAGCATGAACAGCGGCAACGCGGTGGTTTTGGGGCCGCGACGCAGTGATTTTTTTGCAAGCTTTTTTTTATTCACGTGGTTTTAATGTATAATTTCATTAAAAAATATGCAGTTATTCCGCCTGTAAACAAGCATAAATAGAGCATATTTATTGCAATATTTTATGAGTACTGCTTGTATTTGTCGCGTGATATTTCTGTCTTTTTCCTTGTCTTTAGTAAAGTTATTACTATCCCGAAATATACAGTTTTTACGCCTGTAATACTGCACATGATTTTCATAATAATAACAATTATAGTAATTTGTTTTTAAAAAATTTAAATTTTCTTTTTTGTGTAGTTGTATGGATTTGTGCATTAGATATTTAATTACTGCAAATAATTATATCATTTATTGCAACTAAATTGTATAAAAAATGCAATTTTTTATTGATAACCAAGTTGAATTTTATTTATGGTCTTTTAAAATTGCTTAATGTTTGAAATCCCAAAGAACATAAAAATTAATTTGAAATTCGAAAATTTAGTGATCCAATCCCATAAAATTAGGAAGTAAAAAAATATGGTTATTTGCAAATTTACCACCTTAATTCAAGCTAAAAAAATTGTGGGTAAGATATGGTTATTTAATGCATAACTGCTCCTAAATTCAAGCTAAAAAAATCGTGGGTAAGACAGAACCAATCTCATTAAATTAGGAAGCAAATATAATTTAATTTTGAAATTTAGTATTTTAAAACTCAAATCCCGCAAAATTAGGGGTGAAATTCGTGCATATATATTCTGATTTTTTTTTAATAAAAAATTCACGTAATGCAACTTATTCCTCTTAATCATGCAACTTTATTCTCTTAATAATGCAGCGAATTCGATTAAACTTTAAAATTTAAATGCAGCAACTTCCTTCCTTGATTTTTGGAATAAAAATCGTGGGAAGATTTAATTTATGACTTAAAGACTGAAATACCCTTATATGCAACTTTTTTTGTCTGTATATGCAGCGAATTCTTTTAAACTTTTTTTTTAAATCTGATCCGTTTATTTAATTAATCAATGATCCAGATTTGGTCTTATTTCACATCTGAGAGGTGATTGACACTATAACACTCCCGTATGTATATATATATATATATATATATAGAGATGTGATCATATGTTACCCACCTCATATATGTTATATGAGGCCAAATCTTATCCCTTAATTTTTTTGATCTTGTGGTCCTAATTTTTTCACAGATTATCTTATTTTATTTATCTTTCCTTATTTTTGTTTATTAAGGGTCATTTGGTCTTTTGGTAATTAGTATATTTACGGAATATAAACTATATCTTTAATGAATCCCATTAAAATAGATTGTGATTTAATTTCCATAACATATTTTTTATTTCACAATTGTAACTTTTTTTCCTTCCCCTGCGTCTTCTCATTCACGTCATATTATTCACGGTCATTTGCCGGCGTTGGACGGTGGTTCGTCGGTGAATGCAATGGTTGTGCGGGTGAGAGCACGCAGGCGGCGCACACAGTTTCTCCTCTCCTCGCGTATCTCCAACAGCCGCGGCGATCGTGATGGTAAGGTACAACGCAATCGCCCACAGTTGGGAGGAAGGGCGGCGTGCAGGTTGTTGGAAGTTTGGATAGTTGGGAGAAACTAAAATCTCGCCAAGAGAGAGATAGTAAATCGTACTGATTTTTTACCATGTAGATTACATTATTTATATGATAGTTGCTACATTATTTATTCTTTATTAATTACATTATCTCTTCAGCGTGTTTTTTTTTTAATTTGGTGCTTTTTTGTAGTTTTTTGGTTGATAATATTTTTTCTTTTCAATATTTCATAAACTAGTTGATTTTCATATATGTCCCATAATTTTTTTTCAGTGTAATGGATAGAGTAATTTATATTTTTTCCGACAGTTGCAATAAGAGATCAAAAAAATCTTCACCATCTGTATTATTCACGATAATTTTTCATTTGAGTTCTTATTTTCTATCTCTTATCTAAATGAACTGTGATAGAAGAAGCTTGAGCCTTGATCCTCTGACCAAAATTGATTGTGTGCGATGATTCATACCCTGGTGAATGGCAATCCTTTGGTGCGGTTGTTGTGGATGTACGATCGATGAAGGAAGGAGATGAACAATTTGATACATAAAATCTGATTGAATTTAGTCAACAACAAATCTATTCAAATAAAGAAAGTTATGTGCAATGAGCTACTATCCAATCCATGGAGTTTTCGCGTTGCAATTTTTACCATGTAGATGTTACATTATTTATTGATAGATGATGCATTATTTATTATTTATATATTACAGTATCTATATTTTGCTTTCATGCAACCCCTGCGTATCCACCATCTTCAATTTATTTATTAATTTTTTATTTTGGGTTAAATGAAGAATAATTATGTGCACTGAAGAATGTGTTGAAGTGTAGTACCATAAAATTCACTTGTTTTCCCTTTTTCATTTTTAATATATAGACTGATAGATAATCGATATTTTACGGGCACTTTCTTATAGTGATCACTGATCGGTAAGAAATAATTAAACCATGTAGATGTTACATTATTCATATGATAGTTGATGCATTATTTATTATTTATCTACTACATTATCTTTTATAGCGTGCTTTATTTTATTGGTATAATATTGAAATTGCAAACAAATAATGCAATATAATTGTCATAAATAATGTAACATTCATAACACATTATATACAAATCAAAGTTAATTTTATTACCTTTCAAACGAAATCCTTATTGCATATGTTTGGAATAAGATAACCGTTGTAAAACTAAATAATGTAATAACTAAAACTAAATAATGTAACATAATACAAAGGATAATGTAATACTGTAACATTAATAAATAGAATTAGATAAAGCGCGATGAATATTGATAATGCAATATAATATGTCATTACATTATTCTTCATATTATGCTGCATTATATTTATGTTAATCGATTTGCATTACCTAATTCTCCTTATTACCTTATTAATGTTACAGTACTTTTAGATATATGTATATCATTACATTATCTTTTATATTATGTTACATTATTTAGTTTCGACTATTACATTATTTAATTTTTCGACGAATATATTATTCCGAACATATGTAATATGGATTTCGTTTGAAAGATAATTAAATTCTCTTTAATTTGATATATAATACGTGGAAAAATAATTTAAATTGAGTGAGTTATGATTATTCAAAGTTTTATCAAAATTTTAGAGGAGAGAGAAAAAGACAATTTTGAGTTATGTGATTTTTGTTTGAGATAATTACAAAACTATGAGTGTGAAAAATTACTGTTATACCCAACAATGTAGTAAGTTACATTAGATAATGCACCGAAAATTTCTCACTTTTAATTTAAATCATGATCGTTGAAATCTTAATCTGAAGGCTAGGATTTGGCCTCATATAACATATGGAGATGGGGTAACCATATAATGCATCCCTATATATATATATTATATATATATATGTGTGCGCGCGCGCGCATGACTCTCTAAAAAAAATTCACCCAGAAAAACTTGCATATATAATTGTATAATATATTAAATACTTATTAATTTTAATAATGAACTTAATAAATATATAATTAAGTAATACAAATTATTTATATATATGTATGTCATAATTATGTTTTTCGTTTTTATTTATATTAATTAATTAATATCGTTATACTGATGGCATAATCCAAAAAATAATTCATATTAAATTTCATTTGTAAATATAGGGTTATTTATTTTTTTGGGAAATATTAATTTTTGGCATAATCTTAATAAAAAAGAATTTGCGGCTTATGTTTTTTACATGGTGTCTTTTTTTCTTTATAAAATATATTAAATGTTATTTAAAAATAACATATATTTAATATTAAATCATATTATGTTATAAATTTAATTTATTAGATTACATAAAGTACTTGAATTTCTAAATTATTGATTCTCAAATTTTAATCAGTCAATTATTAATTTTTTTTATTTTTCTACTTTTTATTGAGTTGTTTATTTTTTAAAAATAGTAGTGATGATATATATAATTAGAATAAAAATAATGAGACACTTTAAAAGATAATTATATAAAATCAGATTGCACATTACACAATAATGATTTAGAAATTCTCGATCTTCTGTGTGGTTATTTAATATTATTTCTCTTGTATTATTTTTTTCTTGTTTACTTTATATTAATTAAATAAATTAGTTAACATGTATAAACAAAAATGTTATTAACATATCAATTCTTATTTAAAATATTAATCCATTCGATCATATATAAACAAATAGGTATGTTTAGAATTTTACATTCAACCATCAACATCCATATAAATATAAATAGAATATATTATTTAACAATAGACACATCTAGAAATTTATTCATGAATAATAAAAATAGGAGGATGTGATTTAATTTATTACATAAAAAAGAATATAATAGAAAAAGTAAAACCTCCTTTAACCCATGCTTCTTGAACTCCAAAGGAGCACAAATTGAACATCTTCTTTATCTTCATTGGTAGTGGATTTCGTGCAAGAGTTGATATGTAGAAATATTTAGTTACAATCTAGAATTAGAAAAAAAAAACAAATAACATAAATTATATAAAAAATAAAGAATTACATCAACACAAACAAATATCGCAGTTAAATTATATGAGAACACAACTCTAACAAAAACAAAAAATGAGAATGGTTGGCTTTTTGTGCTAGATTTGATGAGTATTTATACTATTTATGAAATAAGAAGACTTTAATGAATTAATTACTAATTAAGTGGTTCATTTAATTATGAATTATATATATTAAATGTTTTTAACGTTGATTTATATGTTTTTAAGGAAGAAACTTGACAAATGGGTTAATTCAAGAAATTATACATAAAATTTTAAATAATTAATGTATATTATCAAATTAGACGTTACATATCAAACTTGCCATACATAATCTATGCATATTATTAGACGTATTAATTATGTTAATTAATTTTTAGTATATTGTTATAAAAACTTATCGGTGAAAAATTGTTTTAGTATATTTTAAATTAACAAAGTACATATAACTGATTCTATAATTCTTTTAATAAATAGCTTTTTTGAGTGGGAAAACAAAGTTTCTATAATTATTTTATGTAAACATAAATTAAAATATAATTATATAACATATATTCACATAAATAATTAGTAAATATTAAAAATAATTTATAATTAGATATATGAATTATTTATATATCCGAATAAAATTATTAGTCATAATTAATTAAAAATTATACTAATTTCATACTTATCATATTTATCTTTACTTACCTAATATATTGCAAGTTTATTTTCGGTAAGTGGTTTTTTGGGGGAAATTTTTTTTCCTAGGGTCTTGCTTTTATATATATATATAGAGATTTGAGTAGTTTATTTGTTAAGATTTTGATTTTAAGTGAACATATTAATTTTGAAAATGAAAAAAAATGTTAATCATTTTATTCTTGATTTATAACAAAATTCAATATTAGAATCATAATTAATTTATTTTTTAATAAACTAAATGAATGTAGTCTTTTTCTATTTTTTATTGCAAATATTTGATTTATTCTATATTCACTCAATCAAATTTATTGTTGCAATTTTTCTAACAAATAACATTATTTTTTTCTAAGATAAACAAGCTTTATGATTTTTTGAGATTAACACATTTTTTATTGTTAAATTGTAATTATTACATGATAAGTAAATTTAATGATATCATTGGTATAAAAATTAAACGATAATTAAAAGTGACTATGAATGAAATTTAATGACAAATAGTGATTATATTTCAATATTTTATTAAAAATTGTAATATATGAAATTAATTGATTATAATAAATATATAATGATATAATTATTTATGTATATTAATTTTTATTACCTTGATCTCATATATTATGCAAAATAGTTTGGACAATACATATGTAAATATTATCATATTAAATTCATTTAATTAATTATAGATTGTAAGTAATAAATATTATCACATAATATGGCGCACCAAAAAAATAATAATTAAATAGCTATAAAAAATATAAAACTTATATATTACATATTTACCTTATTTCTTATTAATTATTATCTAATATAATGAACTAATTTTGAAAATTTAATTTAAGCATGAAAATCTTTTTAGCTAGAAGTGTTGCTTTTATATTTATATACATATATACATTAATCATTTGATTGCTCCTTAAATGATTCACTACTGAAAATTATATATGAAAATTGATTAGAAACACTTCAATGAAAAAAAGACCACCATTTATCATTAAACAGTTGTAAATATCGTGTATATATCTTTTTTTATACTGATGTTAAATAAATATATATTATTAATACATTGAATTTTCTTAAATTGGTTTAATAAGCATTCAAATATGTGTAATTTTTGGATGCAATTCTATCAAATTTAAATAATAAACATGATTAAGAAGTGAATAAATTAGTGGCCCACATCAAAATATAATATTCATATATAAACAAATTAAAATGTTCTTGACAAAACATATTTATTTATAATGTTAATTCATTCATATATAAAACAAAAAAAAAGGTGAATCTACTATCAGCATCCATATAAATATATGTAAGATATATTATTTAATAATAAATACATATAAAAATTTATTTATGCACAACAAAAATAGGAGGATGTGATTTAATTTATTACATAAAAAGAATAAATTAGAAAAAGTGTAATCTTCTTGAATTCGGATTGAGATCCTCGACTGTGCTTAAAGTGCAACACCCATGTTGTTCCTTATAGGGAATAAAAAATTATTAAGATTGAAACCTTGTAGAAGAGGAGATGATGTACTTTTGACACAGCAAAAGATCTCAATCTCCTTTAATCGATGCTTCTCGAATTCCAAATAAGTACAAATCGAACCATTTCTTCATCTTCATCGGTAGTAGATTTCGTGCAAAACCTGATGTGGATAAATATTTAACTACAATCTCAATTGAGAATATAAACCAAATAAAATAATTAAATAAACATCATACAAATGCATCAACATGAACAAATGATCACAATTAAATTCTCTAAAAACACAACTTTAACAAAAATATAAAATGAGAAAGATTGATTATTTGTGCTAAATTTCTATGATTATGATTGAAACCTTGTAGATGAGGAGATGATCTACTTTTAACACAACAAAAGATCTCAATCCCCTTTAATCGATGCTTCTCGAATTCCAAATAAGTACAAATCGAACCCTTTCTTCATCTTCATCGGTAGTAGATTTCGTGCAAAACCTGATGTGGATAAATATTTAACTACAATCTCAATTGAGAATATAAACCAAATAAAATAATTAAATAAACATTATACAAATGCATCAACATGAACAAATGATCACAATTAAATTCTCTAAAAACACAACTCTAACAAAAATAAAAAATGAGAATGGATGATAATTTGTGCTAAATTTCTTGAATATTTATACTAATTATTCTATAAGAAGACTTTAATGAAATAACCACTAATTAAGTTTTTCATTTAATTGTAATTATATATAATAAATATTTTGTAACAACAATTAATAACTTTTAAGGAAAAAATTTGATAAATGGGCTGATATTAATTACATAAATTATATATAAAATTTTAAAGAATTAATGCACACTAACTATTAAATTAGACGATACATATCAATCTTGCAGTATATAGCTAATAAATATTATTAGACGTATTAATTATATTAATTTATTGTTAGTATGGGGTTTTGCTTTTAGGTATATATAGATTTTCACTTTTAAATTAATCCTAATTTGATTGTTAATGTTTAATTTCTTAAACTAATATTTTGATTTTAGTCTTTAAACTAATATTGTAATGCATAATTGATATTCAAAATGAGTATATTATTTAATACTAAGAATATTATATAAAATAAAAACACATTAATCATCAAAATAAAATAAATTAAAAAATAAAAAAAATATTTAAAAATAAAAAATATCACATCAATGTCATTGATGTAGTAATGAATCAACACCACAAAGACAATTCCTAATACTAGTAAACTACGTGAATATAATTATTTAACAATAAAATTAAGATAAAGTTCTAATTTGTTAAACATTAAAATATATTTTCATATATTTTCAAAACAAAAACACCTATTGACTTTTGGGAGAAAATCCTTTAACAAATCGTCAACAATGTTTAATTAGAAAATTTTGTTTTAATTTTTATTTTTCATAGAGAAGTATAAATGTCAATTAAATCCGAAACTGATGAGTTAAAATGCAGGTTAAAATCAATTTTT
Organism: Plectranthus barbatus; assembly: GCA_026898455.1. Taxonomy (NCBI): domain Eukaryota; kingdom Viridiplantae; phylum Streptophyta; class Magnoliopsida; order Lamiales; family Lamiaceae; genus Plectranthus; species Plectranthus barbatus. The sequence continues at coordinate 256,035 of JAPKLW010000552.1, read as the reverse complement.
TTTTAACCTAAATTCTTTTGGACCGACCATGCTGAATCCACCGGCTCGCGGGCCAGTGGGGCTGATTCCAATGAGTTAGGGGCCAGCCCATCGGTCCAAGTATTTAAACAACATACATATTTTTTATTTTTTTATAATATTAGTTGCACTCTGCCCCCTTCCCCTTCTCTTTCCTAGCCGTCTGCCACAGTCCCTTCTGCTAATCTCTCCCCTCTTTTCCCAGCCAGTCCGTCCCTTTAATAAATTATTATGTTTGAATTATTTTATTTGATTTATGAGTAGATTAGATGAAGTTTTAATTTTATGGGTTATACATATATATATTAATTGAATATTTTTAATACTCGAGACATATGATGACTTGAGAAGTAATATTTTGAACTTCAAGTTCTCGTTTCCCTATCTCTTCCAAATAAAATTATGGAATTAAGGAAAGTGATAACTTAATGGATAAATAATCATAGCATCATAGGGATCGACTGACTAACAATTAAATTAATTTATTTCACTTATGTGTTTGTTTCTCTTTAATACATTACAGCTACGTCTAACTGTATTATATTTTAATATTTTATTATTTTCTTACTTTATTTTAATTAATGGGTCACATAACAGTTATAAATCATATGTGAGAAAATAGATTTGTAAATTTTCTGGCACGACGGGTTGGCACGAAAACCGGAGGATTAGGGTTATGGTCAAAATATTTTAATCCGAAAAAAATTTAACTCGATTGGACCCTGATCGTATAGCCCGCAATTCAATAGATTAGCCCGAAATTCGACTGGTTAGCCTGCCTGATTGACATTCCTATTAAAATGTTTAATTTTATTATGTTAAAAATCTACATGTCAATAATTTGATTTTTTGGAATTTGCAAGAAATCCGCTTGCACATACCCCTTGTGCTTTTGGTCTCCCCATCGCATCTCTTCTATCTCTCCCGCTGCTCTCTACCCTCAGTGTTAAAAGAATAAATTTTTTTAGCATAGTACTAAGCAAATTCTTTAATTATTGTGGAGAGAAAATTTAAAATAAATAACTAAAAACCAATTGATTACAATTATTGTTGTAACTCAAAATTATTGGATTGAAAGAGTACTAAGCAGGATAGATTAATATCTTTTTTCCCAGTCCAAAAATTAATCCCGACCAAAAAAAGAAGTCCCATTTATTCTACTACTTCTCCTATTTATAACTATAGAAATCTATTACAAGTAAGTTCCTCAATTACTGGAGTCAATCAGGATATATCCCTTAACTAAGGTAAATTGCTCCCTTCGATGCTGACTTCTCTCTCAATTCCTTGATCCTCGTTTAATTGACAGTCTTTTATATGGTAATGTGCGTCCAAGCTTCCCTCTTCATTTCCTTAGAGATCAGGAGATCCGAGTGGTGGTTCGACCATCCTTTTCTTGCTGTTGTGTGTATCCAATATGTTGTGTGGTTCGATCATCACTATGGGTCCTCGTATCATGGTATAACAATTCCCCCCAGTCTTATTAGAGTTCGATTGTATTCTAATAAGACTGAATGTTTTTCTGGGCTATCTTCGTTTATTCAACTATTGGAATCTATAATTGAAAGATGTGAGTTCGACCGAGGGATTGCCCCGAAGCGATGTGAGCTCGTTCGAGGGGTTGCCTCGGAGCGATGCGAGCCCGTTCGAGGGGTTGCCTTGGAGCGATGTGAGCTCGTTCGAGGGGTTGCCTCGGAGCGATGTGAGTTCCTTCGAGGGGTTGCCTCGGAGCGATGGGAGCTCGTTCGAGGGGTTGCCTCGGAGCGATACGAGCTCGTTCGAGGGGTTGCCTCGGAGCGATAGGAGCTCATTCGAGGGGTTGCCTCGGAGCGATACGAGCTCGTTCGAGGGGTTGCCTCAGAGCGATGCGAGCTCGTTCGAGGGGTTGCCTCGGAAGGATGCGAGCTCGTTTGAGGGGTTGCCTCGGAGCGATGGGAGCTCGTTCGAGGGGTTGCCTCGGAGCGATACGAGCTCGTTCGAGGGGTTGCCTCGAAAGGATGCGAGCTCGTTCGAGGGGTTGCCTCGAAGCGATGGGAGCTCGTTCGAGGGGTTGCCTTGGAGCGATACGAGCTCGTTTGAGGGGTTGCCTCAGAGCGATGTGAGCTCGTTTGAGGGGTTGCCTCGGAGCGATGTGAGCTCTTTCGAGGGGTTGCCTCGGAGCGATGTGAGCTCCTTCGAGGGGTTGCCTCGGAGCGATACGAGCTCCTTCGAGGGGTTGCCTCGGAGCGATGCGAGCTCGTTCGAGGGGTTGCCTCGGAGCGATGGGAGCTCGTTCGAGGGGTTGCCTCGGAAGGATGCGAGCTCGTTCGAGGGGTTGCAATCATCTTATCGAGCAACTCAAAGCCAAGAAGTTAGCCTCCGAGAGTGAGCTACTGTCGGAGAAACAGTTCCGGGATTCGCAGGCTGCTCAATTTGCAAGCCGAGAGCAGGAGTTGCAGCTAGTTCGTGACGAGTTCGAGAGAGCTAAGACGGCTGGGGAGGGGTTGGATTTGTATCAATTGATGAACACTCCGATCGGCCACCCTATCTTTGATGATATGGCCAAACTTGCTGCATCCAATATCAGGGAGTCGATCTTGGAGAAGTATCCGGACTTGGACTTAAGTTTCTTGCCCGTCGATTATGAGGGTGAGGGCTCAGAGTCGGAGCCCGATGATGAGAATCGCTCGAAGAATCGTGAGGATGTTGGGGATAGGCAAAACAAACCACCGCCTCGATCACCTCCTTCTTAGTCTTTGCCAGAATTTGAAACTCAGCTGTTTATTTTTGAGCTGCACCTCTAATTATTTTTTTTTTGTCGTGTGGATGATTTGTATTTCTTTTGAATCGTATTAACCGCACTGATTTATTCAATCGTGAAGGTTTATTTCATTATTCTAGAACTCGCTTCATTCGTTTACAACCAATACATCAGAAATAAAATATTTTCAGATACTTTATGTTCCAAGCATTGGGTACATCAACTCCTTCTGGCGTTTTGATGCGATATGCCCCATTCTTGATAACTTCAGACACGATGTATGGTCCTTCCCAACTTGGTCCCAACTTTTAGTAGATTCGACACCTCCTCGGCGATCGCTACATTCTTCTCGGGAGCAAACCTCCTCCTCCTCTGATGGACCGGCTTCATTTTTGGATCGACTTTCAATCTATGGGACATTACATTCGGGTCGATCCCTGGCATCTCTGCCTGGGAGAATGCGTTGGCACTTCTATAATTCCGGAGGAAAGCGATTAGCCTTTCACGTGAGTCGACCGGGATATTCCTTCCTATGAATGTGAGTTCAGATTTCTCCTCAGACAGGCTTATCTCCTCCAAGCTTTCTTGTGCTTCGATCACCCCTATCGTGCGTAGAGTCACAGCATAGCAGTCCCTCGCGGTGTGTTGCTCTCCCTTTATCGATCGAATTCCCCATGGAGTAGGGAATTTAATTACTTGGTGAAAAGATGACGGGACCGCTTGCAACTCGTGCATCCATGATCGACCCATAATTGCGTTATAGCACGAGTCTGCATCAACTACCTGGAATCGGACAGAAATGTTAACGCCCTCTGAATACACAGGTAAAAATAACTCACCTATTGGCATCAATTGTTCCCCACTGAATCCTACGAGCTGACTCGAGCTTGGACTTAGGTTTTTCTCAGAAATCCCCAAGCTTTTGAAGGCCTTGAGAAAAATTAGGTTCGACGATGCTCCACTGTCTACCAGGATTCTTCTTACTCTGCAATTCGCAATTAATAGCTCGATCACGAGGGCATCATCGTGAGGGTGTCGAACTCCTTCTGAATCGGATGGGCCGAAAGTTATCTCCTCTGTAGATAGCCAGGGTGGGCATACTGAGTTCATTCCTCTTGCCTCGCGCCGGTAACGCTTAAATGCGTTTCGTGATGTCCCAGCCATGGGTGGTCCTCCTGATATCACGTGGATTGTCTTCTCAACGCGTGGCTCATTCGGTAGTGGTACGCGATTTGCTCCTGTTGCGGCACCTCTATCTGGTTCTTCTTTTCCTTTATTCCTTCTCCAAGTGTTGCTTCTCCGTTCTCCTCTCATGTGCTGTAAATGACCTTGGTCGAGTAGCCTTTGCACTTCCCTTAGGAAGTCCCTGCATTCAGTGGTTCGATGCCCATAACCCTGGTGGAATGCACAATAATTCTCCGGATGTGTTTGCCCAGTACTCGCTAAGGCTTTTGTTGGCCATCTAACCTCGCCTCTTAGTGCCATCATCTCCTGTATCACTGCCATTGGGTTCGCATTCAAACTGAAAGGTTTCGAATCCGCCTTAATTGCAGTTGATGCATTTGTCGCTTTTCGGTCGTTGCGGTTTGAGTAAGGCACGAACCAGTTTGTTCTATCCCCATTCGTTTCGGATCGGGTGATGGTTCGTGCTTTATCACTCCTCCCAAAATTTTCCTCCTCAATCTCCTTCTGAATCTGTGCCTCTGCTCTCGACATCATTTCCGAATACGTCGTACAAGGGTATTTCACTAACTTCCAAAAGAGACTTGACCCTCGTATCAGCCCCTTTTTGAATGCGGACATTGATGTCTCTTCTAAGCAATTTGTGATAGAAACCTTCACTTCGTTGAATCGTTTGATATACTGCTGCAGCGATTCGCCTTCCTTTTGTACGATCTGATAGAGGTCGTCTGATAGTTTCGGAATTCTGCGACTACTTGAGAATTGAGAGCAAAACTGTGTATGGAGCTCGGCAAATGAAGCGATGCTCCCAACCTTCAGGTGCATAAACCACTGCATTGCTGCTCCTTCGAGGCATGCCCCGAAGCTTCTGCACATACAGGCCTCTCGCACCACCTCTGGTATTGCCGTTGTCTGCATTTTGAACTTGTAAAGGGTCACAAATTCATCAGGGTCGGTTGTCCCGTCGTATGCCTTAATTGTAGGGATGGCAAATCTCTCAGGGATCGGAGCATTTGCAAGTCGACTCGAGAAGGGTGAGTCGTTATAGTCGCCAGTGACGTTCACGACCGGGTTCACCAATCCCGGGATGGCTGTCAACGCCTTCGTCAGTTCCTCCACCTTTGCTTCCAAATTCTTGACCCTTATTCTCTCATTCTCATTGCTTGAGTGACTCTTTGTGGAGTAGTCAACATTCATTGAATGTGATTGAAGTCGTTCCTCGCTGGTATGTTGTTCTGACCTTTCCCGGTACATAGCCAATTGCTCACGTAATCTCTCTGCATCCAGAGTTGCTCTTCGGTTTTGTTCTTTCAACTCCTCCATCTCTTGATGCATCCTCTGTAGATGTTCCTCAAAATTCCTACTATTCAATGCCGAATTCCCTTCATTAACGGACTCCATCTCCCTTCTTGATTCAGATCTGTCCATTGCTCTTCCTTCTTTCAATTCCCACAGACGGCGCCAATTGTTGTAACTCAAAATTATTGGATTGAAAGAGTACTAAGCAGAATAGATTAATATCTTTTTTCCCAGTCCAAAAATTAATCCCGACCAAAAAAAGAAGTCCCATTTATTCTACTACTTCTCCTATTTATAACTATAGAAATCTATTACAAGTAAGTTCCTCAATTACTGGAGTCAATCAGGATATATCCCTTAACTAAGGTAAATTGCTCCCTTCGATGCTGACTTCTCTCTCAATTCCTTGATCCTCGTTTAATTGACAGTCTTTTATATGGTAATGTGCGTCCAAGCTTCCCTCTTCATTTCCTTAGAGATCAGGAGATCCGAGTGGTGGTTCGACCATCCTTTTCTTGCTGTTGTGTGTATCCAATATGTTGTGTGGTTCGATCATCACTATAGGTCCTCGTATCATGGTATAACAATTATTATTTGGGTTCTTTCTTTCTTTGGCTTTTTTGTGTGGTGGTTAATGAATGTGTGTGATGTTACTTTTGGGAATATTTGTATTATTCAATTAACTTGTTTTGATTTGTGGTTATTTGATTGGAGGAGAGATGACAAAGGGGAAAAGGGGGTGATAACTGACACGGAAAAAAGAAGTAAAAAAGAAAAGGGGAGGTAGAGGAGAGAGAAGCGGAATGTGGAGAGGGACGAGGTAGGATATGGGGTGAGCAAAATTGAACAGTTCATTGAAAATCAAATCGAGTTGTTAATTTAAAGTGGTTTTGGACCGGGTTGAAAATTAGTTTGGATTAGGGGTGTAAATGAATTGAACTGTTTGTGACCTACTCGGATCTCGACTTGATAAAAGCTCGTTCGAATTCGTTTAATAAAACTCATTTATTAAATGAACCAAACTTGAGTATCATAGTATTCGACTCGTAAATGATAGGGTTTGAATAATTGCCGTGAAAATAAACTTTATTGAAACAACTATAAATAGAGTTTACAAAGATACGAAAAAGATTTGAAAGATAAACATAAACCCTAAAGATATATATATCTATATCTATCTATGAGATACGATATGAATATCGCTAATACCCCCCCTCAAGCTTGAGTCGGCAACTGTACTACTCGAAGCTTGTCTCGAAAGGACTCGAACAATGGGCGTGCTAAGGATTTGGTGAAGATGTCTGCCACTTGCTGGTCAGATGCGAGATGCGTCGTTGTAAGCTTGGCATTCTGAACTAATTCACGAACAAAGTGGTAATCAATATCTATATGTTTAGCACGTTTGTGAGCCACAGGGTTCTGAGTTATGAAAATAGAGCTATTGTTGTCACAAAATAGGGTCGGCGGTTCAGGAAGCTTGACGTGAAGTTCGCTGAGAACGGAGACAATCCATTGAACTTCGGCGGCAGTGTTAGCCATGGCACAGTATTCAGATTCACAGCTGGAGCGGGCTACTGTAGGCTGCTTTTTGGCGCTCCATGAAACTAAATTGCCTGCAAAATAAATTGCATACCCATAAGTTGAACGACGTGTGTCCGGGCATCGAGCCCAATCAGCATCAGAATAGGCAAGCAGAGTGCATGCTGAATTCTTGGAAAAGGATAAACCAAGAGATAATGTCCCTTTGAAGTAGCGAAGAATGCGTTTAACTGCACCAAAGTGTTCAACAGTGGGATGCTGTAAGAATTGGCTGACGTGGTTTACGGCATAAGAAATGTCAGGACGTGTAATAGTGAGATATTGTAGAGCTCCAACGACAGAGCGGTAGCGTGTCACGTCGTCAAATGGATCACCATCGGAAGAGAGGGCCATGCCCGCTGGGAGAGGAGTAGAAACTGGTTTGCACTCGAGCAGCTCCGTGCGAGATAGAATATCCATGGCATATTTGGCTTCTGATAGAAGTAAGCCATCGTTGGTGTAGGTGACTTCCAAACCCAAGAAATAACTTAGCCGTCCCAGATCTTTAATGGCGAATTCAGAGTTCATGCGCCGAATAAAATCCGAGATATGAGTAGAGTTATTACCAGTTAGAATAATGTCGTCGACATAAACAAGGAGAAATAAGGAGGATGTGCCTCGAATGTAGATAAACAGAGATGTATCCGCGCGACTGCATGAAAACCCTAGCGAAAATAAGAAGGATCTCAAACGATGGAACCAAGCGCGTGGTGCCTGTTTAAGACCATACAGGGCTTTAGACAGGCGACAAACATAATCAGGGTGAGATGCATCTGCAAAACCCGGCGGTTGTTCCATGTAGACGGGTGAGGATAAGACACCATTTAGAAATGCGTTTTTAACGTCAAGCTGATGAAGGTCCCAACCTTGATAAACTGCAAGAGATAATATAATACGGACGGTGGCAGCCTTGACAACAGGACTAAAGGTGTGCGAGAAGTCCATACCCGGGATCTGAGAGAAGCCTTGAGCGACGAGGCAAGCTTTGTGACGTTCAATAGACCCATCGGAACGTAGTTTTGTTCGGAAAACCCATTTTGATCCCACAATGTTTGTATTCGGAGGTCGCGGACATGGCGGCGCGCCAAACTGGATCTTTAATGGCTGTCTTGTAGCTACGAGGTTCGTCCGTGTTGAGTAGGGCGAGATGCAAGGCTGTGTTGGCAGAAAAGGCCAGGTGGCGAGGCTTAAAAACCCCAGCCCGAGCTCGTGTGATCATAGGATGAGGAGGCGGCTGAGGTGGCTGCTCAGCCACTACAGGTTCGGCACTTGGTGGATTAACCGGTGGAGAGGGCGCAGGTGCAGCTGGAGTGGCTTCGGCATCGTCCGGACAGATAGAGCAGGTCATGTGTGGTACCGGCGGGACAGGTGCGGTTGCCGTGCACTTGCGCTGAGGAGTCGTGGCCGAAGAGATCTGAGAAACAGGCTTAATAAAAGATGAAATATCAATGTGAGACATAGATGTACCGGCGCTGTTCTCAGCCATAGGAAATAGAGCTTCGTTAAAACGTGCGTGTCTGGTTACGTTAACCCTTGAGGTAGCAGTATCTAGACATTTGAAGCCTTTGTGGTGTGAAGAATACCCAATGAAAACACAAGGAATGCTGCGGTTAGAGAATTTATTGGCAGCATAATCGCGGAGATAAGGGTAAACACGACATCCGAATGGGTGAAAATTCCCATAATTAGGTGGAGAACCATACAGCGCCTGAAACGGAGAAATTCCTTCCAAGGGAGCAGCGGGAAGACGATTAATAATATAAGTGGCAGCAGAGAAAGCATCAACCCATAAATGAAGAGGAAGATTAGATTGAAATAATAGAGTAAGACCTGTTTCAGTGAGATGGCGATGCTTACGCTCAGCGCGACCATTCTGAGTAGGTGTATATGGACATGATAAAGTGTGGTGAATACCCTTTGTAAGAAAGAAATCCCGAACAGCATGATTAGTGAATTCCGAACCACCATCGCTCTGAAAGCGTTTGATGGTTGCTGAAAATTGATTTTCTACAAAAGCCACAAAGATCTTGAGATGTGCAAAGAAATCCGATTTCCGATGTAATGGATAAAACCACGTAAATCGACTGTAGTCATCAATAAAAATTACGTAATAACGAAAACCAGCAGAAGCAGTAATAGGCGCAGGGCCCCATAAATCACAGTGAATAAGATCCAAAATGCCAGAAGAACGTTTTTCATTTAATTCAAATGGTAAACGCGCACTTTTAGCACGTTGACAAGGAGAACAAAACAGTGGTTTAGGTAAAACGGAAGTAACTGAAATATGACCCTGTCTACATAACATGTTAATGGAATCAAAAGACACATGACCGAGACGGCGATGCCATAATTCGAAGGAGGCACGGAGAGCATTCCCTTTGAGCTGAGAGAGAAAGGATTGTTGAAAATGATCAAGAGTGTAAAGACCCTCATTGCGACGACCTCGAGCAAGAACATCCTTTGTGTGGCGATGTTGAATGGTGAAATATTTGTTAGAAAACAAAATGTCAACCGGATAATCAGAAGTTAGTTTACTGACGGACAGTAACTTTTTGGTTAGAGATGGAACAACCAAGACATCAAGAAGCGTGAGATTATTCGAAAATTAAGTAGAGCCAATATGAGAAATAGGTAAAATAGCACCATTACCAACAGCCACTTGATTGGGTCCAGAATAAGGTTGGACAGTGTCAAGACTGCCAATATCAGGAGTCATATGAGCCGAGGCGCCTGTGTCGACAAACCAGTTAGAGGTGCTTGCTGGAGAGAGCGAGCAGTTAGTTTGAAAAGCTTCAGCAAGATTAGCCTTCGGAGCCTGCAAGTAACGATCAGGACAGTGGGAGGCATAGTGCCCGTTTTGACGACATATCTGGCAATGCGGAGGACGCCGATTGTTTGAACGCCCTCGGCCACGTTGGGAATTATTGGAGTAGTTGGTATTAGAACCGGAAGAGGTGCCATTGCCACGGCCTTGGGAAGTATTCTTCTTCTGAGTTTGCCCATAAAACGCAGCCGGAGAGGCCGAGGTAGTTTCCATAGAGTCCTGAAAAAGAGAAAAACTCTCCGCCTTAGATACAAGATCACGAAAGGTCGGAAGGTGAGTGAGAGCCATCTGTGCAATAGAAAAAGCAGAAAAAACCGGACCAAGACCACGAAGAAACCAGTGTGCCTTGTCCATGTCATCAACGGGGCGTCCGATAGCAGCTAATTGATCACAAAGGGATTTGAATGCCTTGGCGTACTCCGAGACAGAGCGGGAACCGCGCTTGAGATTTTGCAGTTCGTCCCTGAGATGTAGCTCGCGCGTTTTCGACTTGTTGCTGAACGCACTTTAAAGCGCCGTCCAAACGGCACGGGAGGTTGAACAACCGAGGACCTCGGCCATGGCCTCCTCAGTTAGGGTTGAAAGCAGGAGACTGAGAAGCTTCTGATCTTGATGTAACCAGGGCGCATATGCAGGATTAGGCAAAGGGTTGCCGGACGACGAGACAAGAGTCGGCGATGGGGGATTAACAGAGCCATCGACAAACTTCAAGAGGTCCTGGCAAGTCAGTAGCGGCACAACTTAGGATCGCCATAGAAGAAAGTTTGACGATGATAACTTTATGGTTATCATGTGAACAAGCGTTGAAAGAGGAAGAGAATCAGATTCCGGAGCCATTGCAGCGGGAGGAAGGCAGGCCACGAACGACGCGCAACTGGGCACTGCGATGAGATGCACGCGGATGAGCGCGAGTGCAGCGGCGAGGGTGCAGCAGCAAGGGTGCCGCGCGAGGGGATGCGCGGCTAGGGTGTGGCGCGAGAAGATGCGCGGCTAGGGTGCAGCGCGAGTGCGGCGCGAGGGCAATTCGGCGAGGGTGCAGCGCGAGGGGCTGCACGGCGAGGTGCAGCGCGAGGGGCTGCGCGGCTAGGGTGCGGCGCGAGGGGATGCGCGGCTAGGTTGCAGCGCGAGGAGACGCACGGCGAGCGATGGTATCCTGTGAGGGAAGGCACGATGCTGAAGTCGTGTGAGAGAAGAGACGATCGAGAGGGAGAGGGAGAGGGGAGAGGATCGTATTAGGCTGATACCATGATAGGGTTTGAATAATTGCCGTGAAAATAAACTTTATTGAAACAACTATAAATAGAGTTTACAAAGATACGAAAAAGATTTGAAATATAAACATAAACCCTAAAGATATATATCTATATCTATCTATGAGATACGATATGAATATCGCTAATAGTAAACTCATGAGCAGACTCGTTAGCTAAAATTAGTAAGAAATAATATTTTCATGATTTAAGAGTAACACTAATTATAACTCTTTCTAAAAATGAAAAAAATTTAGAATTTGAGCATGAATATGGTATTATTATTGGAATAAATAACGTTTTTTTTCAAAATAATAATAAAAATCTTAAATATATTCTAAATTTAGAAATTTTGTTTAGGCTCGATAAAAGCTCGATAGAGTTCGTGAACATCAAAGTATTCGATAAAAAAGTTCGAAGCTCGACTCGAAACTAAATGAACCAAACATGAGCATGACACTACTCGACTCGACTCGACTCGGTTCGATTACACCCCTAGTTCGGATTCAGTTTAGATAAAGAAAAATTCTAAAGTGTAATCTTTTTCGATTCTTGTCAGATTTTGATGTTTTGGGTTTGATTTATCCGAACTGGCCCAAAAAAATTTATTAATTTAATTTATATTTCTAGTTTAGTTGTACACATTCATACCACCCAGCTATTAATACTACTAATTACCCAACTTCTCCAAGCGTATATATTCGTAATCCTAAGCATACGAAAAGTGAGCTGCACCGGAGTCCCAAAATAAAGGGGCACTATTTTTAAAGAATATATTAAGTAATAGCTAGTATTTTACTAATTTATTTTAATATAAATTACAAAAAAAAAATGTTAGTAAATTAAAATAGAGAAGTACCACTGAGAATAAATATCTTAAATAATTTGTTTATTGCAATATCTCGCTAAAGATAAATTGATATTTCACGAATGTAGTGAGAAGTCTTTTTCGATAACAGTAATTACATTTTAAATGAATTAAATTAATTATTAAGTTTGATTTTATAATAAAATAAAGTATATGATTATTAGTAGTTTGAATCATTCTCCTTGTTTTTGCAGAGACCTATTTTACATCTTCCAATCCGGTTTTCTAGAATTGTTTATTTTTTATTTTTTTTTGTGATCTGCATGTTCAACAATCAAAGCACAAAACAAGCAGACTTGATCTCCAAAATTATTCATCAAATCGACATCCCAAAAATTGTTCTGTTCTTTTAAAATGAAACAGAATGCAGAAAAAGAAAATTAATGAAAGAAATGAAGACATGAATGAATACCAACCAGTTTTCGGTTATCAAAACCCTGAAAAAACTCCTTGTTGAAAACGTATTATATTTGCTATCCATTGTTGTCGGAAAGCATCCAGAAAATAAATAGTAGTGCGTAATCAAGTTGTCTCATTCAACTCCAATAATAGAATAGGAATGCCAAAATACAATACTATTAAAACACATCCATCAAAAAAATGGTTCGTTTCTTGGCATCAGACTTCCATAATTAAGCAGCACTTGGTGATCAGTTCTTAGTTTTAAATGGATAACTAAACCCTTTTACAAGATCATGGATCTCGACAAAAAGTAATAGAAACAGCCAACAAGTGAAATGATCTAGTTATGCAGCGCGGAGAATGGTGACATCGAAAAAGATAGTAGAGGTTGTGGTTTTGGGACGAATGAGTGTGAAGACACAGGTATCCTCATCCTTGAGGGCGTTGGATGCATAGAAATCACGCCACCCTGAACTCATTCTCTGCCGCAAACCATTGTTGGCAAGCTCCAGATTCACCATCCATGTTCTCCCCCTAGGATCTTTCAAGCATACACTATTCTGTATCCCCAGATTATTCGACCTCATGAATTCCGTCGGGATGTTCTGGATTTTCACATTCGACATAAATCATATTATATATATATACAAAAATATCAACAGGTTGAAGTAAGTAGCATAAGCTCACCAGTTTGGCCCTCTCGGCAGCATAACCAGGAACCATCATCTTGGCGAAATAAGGGGCCACTTCAGTCGCTGTGCTCGTCTCAACGCCAAACTCCTTTTCGCAGTTGCTCGAATCGAATGCATATATTTTGAAGTGCAGTGGCTGTGCAGTGGGTTCAAAAACTACAAGATCTGCGAAACTTAAGGAGTGGCGGCGGACGAATTCCGGCCATCCTTGATTTAGACATATGAAATTATTCCTTTTGTTCTTGCGCAATCCTATCTCCCATTTTCCGAGACAGGTTTCTAAAATCACACTTGAAGGGTTGCGTGACCCTAGCTTCTTGCAAATCGCTGGTGGCAAGTTCTGCACGTACCAAATCCAGACACTTTTTCTCAATTTTTTGTTTTTTTTTTTGTGCAGCCAAATCAAAACACAGAAATTATGCAATAATATCCATAATGTGTTTGCCATACATGACTGAGAGAACCGTGTAACCCATCATTAGTGTTTTTTTTTTTTTTCGTGCACAAAACTGACAGAGTTGCAAAGGGGAAAAAAAAGAGGTAGAATAAGCAGCAGACATCAAAATATAGAGCAAGAACGAAGGAGGCACTGACCAGTTTGCGGTGGAAACCGGTCATCATGGTCTTGAAAAACCGCCTAGTGAGTGAAGGTTGATGGGACTCCATCGATGAATCAAGCAGTGGATCAGAAACGTATGCTCAGAAATTTGAATGTCTTTTATTGCAGAGGAAAGAGTTATGGAAGAGGATGGACGAAAACACAACACTTCATTCCTGCTCCGGAAATGTTCTCACTCTTTTTTATTTATTTTATTTTGTTTTTGTTTTTTTCCTTTTTCGCGGTTTTCACTTTTCACGACAAATACTGATTTTTTTTTTCACTTATTAAAATGGAAACGATTCTTAATAAATCAAAAAATGAATCATGCGATTGAGAAGAAGACAAAAACGGATCACCAAATTGGCAAAATTGAAAACTGATTCAGCAAAGACACTTTTGGTTTATTAGCTTTAATTTGTAAGAATAATAATAAAAACTCTTTAATAAAGCCAATATTATAATGTTATATATATATATATATATATTCATATATGAAGTCCCATCCACATTTATTTTAATTTATTAATGTGATTCAATACTCTAGAAAATGACATTCAGTTTGTAATTTTAATGGTTTATTCATATCAAGGATAATATTCTGACTAGATATATTGTGCATAGGATATTTTGTGAAAGATATAGTCCCCTACTGTTTGCCTAAGGGACCAATATGTTTATACTTTTATATGCTAAAATACAATATTTTAGTTAAAGATGCAGTTAATCAATATTAAATTTATACGAATTTACAGATCTTAAAAGTAGATGGAATTAGGTGACTTGTTGTCTCAACATGATTTTGAAGGTAAGCACTTTGTTACTAGCGCTCTAATCAGGACTTAATAAGATATAATTATTTTCTCAAGCTTTATTTACAAATATAATTATATTGTAAATCATCATATATCATTGAATTACTAGTTTAAGAATAATAAATATAAATAAATAGAGTAAACATAAAATTCATAAACTTCTCAAATCTTGAAAATTAATCTAACTTAAATGAAAAGGGGATAGAATTGTTCTTGTATTTTCAAAAGAATTAGTAAATAAACTAATTATAAAAGAAAAATATAATTGATAAAGATATTATATCTTCAAATAGAAGTGATATAAATGTATTTTGTTGAATTTTTTATTATTATTTATTGTATAGATATATATCATTAAATATATATATATTAGTAAATAAAATAACAAATATTTATAATGATATAATGAGGAATAATGGCATTCTTGTAACTCGTGAATCTTCTTGAAATTAATAATAAAATATACAGATTATTAAAAAAAAACAAAAAAAAAGTGCGTGGGTTGCACACTTCTCATCCAGCTATGTGTATTATTTTGTTTTTTTATTTATCAGAAATTTTCGGTTATTATCGTACTTTTTAGACACCAATAATAATAGCAGTCAAATTTGAAGGAAATATATTTTTGGTTTAGAAAAAAAGTCACTTTTGCTTTGGGTTTAAAAAAAAAAAAAACAGAACATGTTCTACTTTTCTTGAAATCCACTTTCTTGATCTGGAAGGAATTCTTGTTTGACCCTTTTGGTCATTTATATGTTATGATGTAATAAAATTTCACTATTTACGATTATGTGTTGGAATCATTGATGGGTGAAATCTTCTATGAATTTGTTTTGTTGAAATTGGAAGATTTTATGAGGCAGGTTATATTCTTTTACTTGTGCAAGAAAAATATATAATACATCCTTCTATGGATCTTTACATTTTTTGTTTGATGGAAATGTTTAGATTTCATAATTCATCTTTGTAACTTTATTCAATTTGTTTTTTGACTTTTAATTTATAGTATATTAACATCTATCTGTATATTTTAGCTGTAATGCTGCATGATTAGCTTTATATTTCAATGATTTTAGTATGATTTGATTCGTTGCATGCAATTGTGATAGTTTAATTTATTACCTAAAACCAAGGCTGGTTATTATTATTATTATTATTTGTTGGAAGTGACAATAATGTATAATCTCTTTCGTAAATGGGGCGGTGACTGGAATTTGAAACAATAGCATCTCCTTTTTTTTTTTTTCCTTTTCAGTGTATATCACAATTTTGTTTTATTTGGTTCCATTTTTTCTTATTCTAGCTCTCAAATTTATAAGTTTTGCTTGACTACACTCACCTAAATCCAAATCACAACAGATTCATATCAAATGAAGTGGACGGCTCATAATAGAATTTTGTTTTATTTGGTAACCAAAATCTATACTTTTCTCTATAATTACTACTTTTAACATATTCTTTCTTTTTCCTAGTCACAATTTTCTCTCTATAGGTTTCCTATTTGATGATTTACTTTTTTTTTCCTATTTCTCTATGTCACGTGATGTCTCTCTTGTTCGTCATATCATGTGCCTATCTTGAGTAAAAAATGGAATTAATTGATCAATTTTATTTATATATAGATTTGTTTTACAAACACATAGTATATTGACATGATAAAATTCCAAGTTAATTTACAATTTCAAAAGGTATTGGAGGCTGGAGTATTTTAAGAATTGTACTGCTGATTTCTCTATTCCAGCTATGAGGATTAGTTCAATATACTTACATTTTGATGTATTTGTAGTTTCGGTTATATTTTTTTTAAGGATGTATTTTATTAACATTAGAATATAAAAAAATTAAAACAGAACAAATAAATATTTGATGATCAATAAGGATTATAGCAATCTTCAATAAAAATAAAAAATAAAATTGAACTTCAACAATATTGGAAAAATATTTTATTTTTAAATTTTTATTATTTTGTTTGAAAGTATTTAGAAAGTAGAACTATGGAATACATGTTGTTTTAAAGGATATAACAGTAAGTTAAGAGTTAAAAGTGTTTAAAGGAACCAAGTTTTACTAATGGAATAGCTAGGATAATTTAATCACACATACTACAAGACTATTATCCACTACACATCCATCAAAAACTATAATTCATTGGCTTCAAAATCCCAAAGAACAACAAAGGAAGATAAAAATTTAATTAGTAGAAGAACAAGCTTCACAAGTAGTTAGGTGGCGCGGATTATGTTGATATTGAAAAAGATAGTAGAGTGTGTTGTTTTGGGACGAATGAGATTGAAGACACATGTATCCACATTCTTGAAGGCGTTGGATTCATAGAAATCATGTCACCCTGCACTCATTATGAGCCATGAGCCATTGTTTGCAAGCTCTAGTTTCACCATTCATGCTCTTCCCCTTGGATCTCTCAAGCATACACTATTCTGTTTCCCAGGATCATTCAGCTTCATATATATATAGAGGTTAGATCATATGAGAATAGATGTTAATGTAAGAAATGAGAATAAATCTCAGCCTTTGATTTCACAAGATCTGCGGTCATGCTTTAATAATTTCCGTCTTCATTTTATCCTCCGCGAACTTCATTATTACATATTTAAGGGTATCATTGTCATTTATCCTGATGGTATCTCCCTCAAATAATTTCCATTTTCATTTTATCCTCCGCGAACTTCATTTTTACATATTTGGATCTGTAATTCCATTTCTTTTCGATTTTTCATAAGATTTCGATTGTCTTGTTGAGTCATCCAATA
This sequence comes from Plectranthus barbatus, assembly GCA_026898455.1. Classification (NCBI taxonomy): domain Eukaryota; kingdom Viridiplantae; phylum Streptophyta; class Magnoliopsida; order Lamiales; family Lamiaceae; genus Plectranthus; species Plectranthus barbatus. The sequence goes on along the minus strand of JAPKLW010000552.1, from coordinate 238,998 downwards.
CTCTAAAATTAAATTAAATTTTATTATTATTTAAATGAATTTTCTAATTTAATGAAGTTTTAAATAGATAAAATGAACTTAACATATTCTTCTGAAAAATTGATTTTATTTTTATTTAATTTAATCTTTTCCATTTAATGAAGTATAGAGGAGATAAAATGAAGAGAACTGTTTCTAAAAATTTGATTTTTTTCATTTAATGATGTATATAGGAGATAAAATGAAGAGAATTGAAATCATTTTTTTCCGAAAATTTGATTTTATTTATTTTATAATGAACAACAATTGAGATAAAATGAAGAATAACTAAGATAAAATGAAGAACTGCTAAGATAAAATGCATGTCACGTGTAAAATCAAAATTCACATCGAATTTATTTTATAATGAATCACAATTGAGATAAAATGAAGAATAACTAAGATATAATGAAGAACTGCTAAGATAAAATGAAAGTCACGTGTAACATCAAAATTCGAATCGAATTTATTTTATAATGATTCGCAATTGAGATAAAATGAAGTATAACTAAGATAAAATGAAGTATATAATACATAAAATGAACAAAACACAACTTTTGCGCCATGTACGTTCGCAATGACTATGTTGCCCTTAAATGAAGTAAAATGAGGATAAAATGTCGCGCGTTTTGTTGAAGCTTGTATGCAATCTGGATCGTTGATGTTGTTAAATCTATGGACGAGATTTATTCTCATTTCTCACGTTAAACCCTCTTCTCACCAGATCAGCCTCCTATATATACCCCCTATATATATATATATAGGAGGCTGATCTGGTGAGAATAGTCCTTATCATGAGAAATGAGAATAAATCTCGTTCATAGATTTGATAATATCAACGATCCAGATTATATAAGAGCTTTAACAAAAAACGCGGCATAATATCCTCATTTTACTTCATTGAAGGGCAACATAGTCATTACGAACGTACATGGCGCAAAAGTTGTGTTTTGTTCATTTTATGTATTATATACTTCATTTTATCTTAGTTATACTTCATTTTATCTCAATTGCGAATCATTATAAAATAAATTTGATTCGAATTTTGATGTTAGACATGCATTTTATCATAGCAGTTCTTCATTATATCTTAGTTATTCTTCATTTTATCTCAATTGTGATTCATTATAAAATAAATTCGATGTGAATTTTGATGTTATACGCGACATGCATTTTATCTTAGCAGTTCTTCATTATATCTTAATCATTCTTCATTTTATCTCAATTATTGTTCATTATAAAATAAATTAAATAAAAATAAAATCATTTTTTCGAAAAAAAATGATTTGAATTCTCTTCATTTTATCTCCTATATACATCATTAAACGAAAAAAATCAAAATTTTAGAAACAGTTTTCTTCATTTTATCTCCTCTATACTTCATTAAATGAAAAAAATTAAATTAAATAAAAATTAAATTAATTTTTCGGAAAAATTATTTCAGTTTTCGTCATTTTATCTCCTATATACATCATTAAAAGAAAAAAAATCAAATTTTTAGAAACTGTTCTCTTCATTTTATCTTCTCTATATTTCATCAAATTGGAAAAATTAAATTAAATAAAAATAAAATCAATTTTTTTAAAAAATATGTTAAATTTATTTTATTTATTTAAAACTTCATTAAATTAGAAAATTCAATTAAATAATAATAAAATTTAATTTAATTTTAGAGTATTGGATGACTCAACAAGGCAATCGAAATATTATGAAAAATCGAAATGAAAAGGAATTAGATATTCAAATATGTAATAATGAAATTCGCGAAGGATAAAATGAAAATGGAAATTATTTGAGGGAGATACCATCAGGATAAATGACAATAATACTCTTAAATATGTAATAATGAAGTTCGCGGAGGATAAAATGAAGACGGAAATTATTAAAGCATGATCGCAGATCTTGTGAAATCAAAGGCTGAGATTTATTCTCATTTCTTACATTAACATCTATTCTCATGTGATCTAACTTATATATATATATATATATATATATATATATAGGGGGCTGATCTGGTGAGAAGAGGGTTTAACGTGAGAAATGAGAATAAATCTCGTCCATAGATTTGACAACATCAACGATCCAGATTGCATACAAGCTTCAACAAAACGCGCGGCATTTTATCCTCATTTTACTTTATTAAAGGGCAACATAGTCATTACGAACGTACAGGGCGCAAAAGTTGTGTTTTATTCATGTTATGTATTATATACTTCATTTTATCTTAGTTATACTTCATTTTATCTCAATGGCGAATCATTATAAAATAAATTCGATTTGAATTTTGATGTTACACATGACATGCATTTTATCTTAACAGTTCTTCATTATATCTTAGTTATTCTTCATTTTATATCAATTGTGATTTATTATAAAATAAATTTAATGTGAATTTTGATGTTACAAGTGACATGCATTTTATCTTAGCAGTTCTTCATTATATCTTAGTTATTCTTCACTTTATCTCAATTGTTGTTCATTATAAAATAAATTAAATAAAAATGAAATCAATTTTTTCGGAAAAAATGATTTCAATTCTTTTCGTTTTATCTCCTATATACATCATTAAATGAAAAAAAATCAAATTTTTAGTGACAGTTCTTTTCATTTTATCTCCTCTATACTTCATTAAATAGAAAATATTAAATTAAAAAAAAATAAAATCAATTTTTCGAAAAAAGTATTTCAGTTCTCTTCATTTTATCTCCTATATACATAATTAAAAGAAAAAAAATCAAAGTTTTAGAAACAGTTCTCTTCATTTTATCTCCTCTATACTTCATTAAATGAGAAAAATTAAATTAAATAAAAATAAAATCAATTTTTGAGAAGAATATGTTAAGCTCATTTTATCTATTTAAAAATTCATTAAATTAGAAATTTTAATTTAATAATAATAAAATTAAATTTAATTTTAGAGTAATGGATGACTCAACAAGGCAATCGAAATCTTATGAAAAATCGAAAAGAAAAGGAATTATAAATCCAAATATGTAATAATGAAGTTCGCGGAGGATAAAATGAAAATGAAAATTATTTGAGGGAGATAACATCAAGCTAAATGACAATGATACCCTTAAATATGTAATAATGAAGTTCGCGGAGGATAAAATGAAGACGGAAATTATTAAAGCATGACCGCAAATCTTGTGAAATCAAAGGTTGGGATTTATTCTCATTTCTTACATTAATATCTATTCTCATATGATCTAACCTATATATATATATATATATATATATATATCAACAAGTAGGTAGCATGCATGATGATAAGGAATTGAGTGAACTCATGACTTCCACTTTGCCCTTGGTAGAGAAAGAAGGCAACATCGTCTTCACGAAATAAAGGGTGATGGCAGTGCTTGCCTTCTCCGTCTCAATCCCAAACTCCTTTTCGCAGCCGCTCAAATCGAACACATACACTTTGAAGTGCCATGATTCGGTCGTGGGTTCGAAAACTAACAGATCTGCGAATGTGAAGGAGTAGCTGCGGAGGAATTTTGGCTATCCTTGATTCAGAGATATGAGGTCATTTTTTATGTTCTTCCACATTCCTAACTCCCATTTTCCTAGATGGCTTTCTAAAAGTCTTAATATTTGAAAATGTCCTTTACTATCAAACATATAATGAAAATGCTCTCTTTTAAAAAAATCTTCAAGAAATGCCCCAAAGGACAGTTTTGACATTTTTTTTTATTAACAATCAAATCTAGACAATTATTTGTGTAATGATATTAATATTATTTCTTAAAATAAATATTGAAGTATTATAATCCATTAAAAAATGCAAATAATATAGAAAAAAGAAATTTGGTCATCATTGTGTATATATGATCCGGACTTGAAAAAAAAACTTAAATAAAAAAATTAATAAAATATATACGATCCTTACCGATTCAGCATGGTCCTAACAGGTCAGGATATGGTGCCGACCGGTTCAGACTAGTCGGTACCGACTTAATTTTTTTAAATGCAATTTAATTTTTTTTCTTAGAAAATGCGATCCTGATCGATTCAGCATGGTTCTGCCCAGCTAGGATTGAAGGGATTTGTGAACTGAATCACTTAGTCTATTAGCCGAGATCGTTAACTGGAATATCAAAAATAAATTGCTATGTCTATGATTAATCCTAGCATGCTCCTATTGATTATGCATAAAGGGGTTTTTTTGCAGAATACCTGGATTGTAGAAACCTGAAGAACGAGTGCGCAGAGATTTGATCCTCGATCTTTTTCCCACGCACCAAGATTTATTCCTAACAGATTAAGGAATTAAATATTTGAAAATTAATAATAATTTTCGAAAACAAAGAGGGAAAGAAGAAAGAACATGATCCTCCTCATCTGATCTTTTGATCTGTATCCCAACTCTAATCCGAATATCTGGTGAAGATTCCCTTCGGATTCCTTGCCCGGTTGAGAAGCAGAATTTCCTCCTCGTTCTCAGATCTTAGTCGATCACCACAGCTCCCAAAATACTGGTTTGGTGTGTTGCAACATATGATCTTGTGGTGTGTTGTGATCTGAGAACCTGAGACCTATTTATAGGAAATTCTGGACTTCTATTGGACTTGAGTTTTCGTGGGTCAGACCAGGGACCAGAATGCAAATAGAAAATAAAGCCTATCAATTAATTAATTCTCATATTCAATCAAGAATATAATTAGTTAATTAATATTGATTCATTCCACCAGAGAATCAATAATGTCCTGCCTATTTGCTACCACGTTTTGAGGTACGGGTTGCATGGGCTCGGTATATCCCCACATTTAAGGTTACAAACATTCGTTAATTAATTTAAGCTCTAACAAGCCATTTAATTAATTAACATCTTATATTCCCGAGTCAATCCACTCAAACCTTTTCACTTATGCTTGAACTTAATCAACCTGCAAGACTTTAGCATAACGAACCTTTTGAGCTGCTTAGGGAATGTCACCATCCTATACTGGATGTTGCTACCTAGTTCCAGTACCAGACAGTCATACATAGATTGCTATCTCCCAAGATACATATATACAAGCTCAACTAGAGCCTTTCACTGCAACTCAAACTGATACACAATCCGCGTATACTTCTGTAACTTCATATAGGTTTAGGATCTCATCAAGCCATAGAGATCTAGATTCTTTTAGAGTCAGATAAAAGAATTGATCTCAACTTAGGTCCTTATCAATGCGTGCCCCACACCAGCATACCAAGCCATCCAAGATAAGATGCTTATTACTGTGTATACTGCAGCCTACACCGACAGTTTATCCTGGAACTGTCTCAGCTGTGATAATCATTTATATCTCGCTACGTCAAACAATCCATACGATTTTTCGTGATCTACTACACACCGTAAGATCTCCCTATCGATGAGATAAGAGGCTAAGAGCGTTTGCGACACATGTTTGTTAATTCAGACAGAAGATGAACATACAATATTTATGACTCCCAGTATTATTAACCAATCGACCTTGTACATAATATACCAATCATATTACTTTTTGTATATAAATCCATCAAGGATATGGTGCCGACCATTTCAGACCGGTCAGTAGCGACTTAAATTTTTTTTTTATGAAAAAATGCGATTTAAATTTTTATATATAAAAATGCGATCATGACCAGTTCAGCATGGTCCTGACCGGTGAGGTTTTGGTGCCGACCTGTCTGAACCGGTCGATCCCTTCCCCATTTTTTTAATGCCCTTTTCAATTAATATAAATAAATGAATAAAGTTGCAGAAATTTTTTTTAGCTTTTTTTCAACATCTCAATTATTGCTCCTGCAAGACAATGAAGGCAATGAGTAATTTTTTACAGGATGAGTGAATAGAAATTAATCGTACATTGAGATGCAGACACATGCGGGCCAATTAATTTACTTCTTGGAACAAACAATGGAAAGAGATTAATTTTTATGTCAATTTTTATTGCACTAATCAATTGAATCACATTATTTTTGGTAGACTCTGAATTCATTCATTGAACTTTATTTATATTATTCAATTTTATATGCAAAATTGCATTCACCAATGACATACAATACATTTGCACTCAAGATTTTCTCATTCAATCTTCCTCTCACACTTTCGAGCCTTTGTAATGGAGAATTGGTGCAACCTATTTTTGCACTACAAGGGACAATTTAATGAATCATGGCACTATATTGGCGGCCAAGAACGGTTGATTTACTTATCAATGACCAATATATGACATATCCATAGGTGCATTGAGAACAACATCCAGATGATTCTTGATGCAGAAAATATTAGAGGTGAGTACAATATCTATTTTACAACTCAAACTCGAAGTGGCAAAAATGGCGCATCATTGCTGACGGAGAATGCAGAGCTGCCACGACTGTTCAGTTTTAACTCGAAGCCTAATATTTATACTATTATGAATCCTATAATCAACACCGGTGTTGGGACTTCTCAGCAGAAGCATCCCCGTACATCCTCCCTCTGTTTATGCACACCAGCATCTGTACGACTCCCACATCTGCCTGAATTGAAGAAATTTGTCACTAGCCTGGACACGTGAGGGATAACCCTCTTAGTAACTGCATTGTTCACTGCAGCATCAACTTCCTGGGCACTGCAACATCAATAACCACAGTAACAACTGCACGAACCTTATCCATAAAAGATTGAGAATGTCAAAACCTCCTAGAAATAGAGGGTGCAAACTACCTTGAGAAGGTTACCTAATCATTGGCAATTGTCATAAATCTTACATTCGTCTACCATTCTCGAATGCTACCAAACTTCTAGATTTAAAAGCTTTCAGGCTGATTCTATCAATTTTCTATGTTCCTATATGAACACGAGACTTTGTGTTTCTAGCAAGAGCTATTTTTGTTTTCTTACATTCTAAGTAAGAAAACATCTTGAAGTGTTACTTCTCCGATGGCAACTATCACGGGTGTATACAAAAAACTAATATATTTGATAGAAACTCAAACTCTCATGTCCAGTCTGAAGGACATGTGGTGTGCCCACGCTTCAGGCCTGAAGAAGCTCTAGATTCCTAAGGACTTGGCGATTGCGCTAGTGGACTGATGGACACGGGCATTCATCAGCTAGTAATAGGTTGTTGACATCTTTGTAATCTCTATCTTAGTGATTTTCAGACTTGTATTTGAAGAGATTACGTTGGATGATTTGGTCGGATCCTCTATAAATCATTTGTGTTATTTAATGCTTTATTTAAATTTCTGTATTGGATTTAAAATCCAACACATCAAGTATTGGAGCATATTAATAAATCAATCTAAGTAATATATCGCTAGTTAGCATAACAACCGCATTTCTAAACCCAAACTAGTGCCAGAATCATCAGTTTGGAGGGTCTAACTCTGAAAATTGCTTAACTTTGATGTTGAAACCAACAATAACACTGCAACATTAGTGATCACTGAAATTTCTACCAAATTAATTGCAAATATAGTGGTCAAATAAATTTATACTCGAATGTCGAATCCACAGAGAAAAGATATGCGAAATAGTCCCATGTACTAAAACACAACTTCAGATTAATTGTTGAGTAATTTAGAAATCAGATTCGGATTATTAAACTAGGTAGATAAAATAAAAGAGGAAATAAAATCAAATGAGCAAAGTACAAATTCTAGGGCAGAAAACTTATTCTGGATGACATGCAAGAACCAATTAAATTAACAGGTGGAATACTGCAATTATGATATATTTCCTTGGTCGGACAAATATAACCTAGATTACTAAATCAAGAACACCAAATTATTCAATCACATAAGCAAATCAGTTCGATTCCTACAATCTAATACGTCTCAGCTGGACAATATAGAGTATATCATGCACTCCTAATCCCACTGTCAATACTCACCTCTCGGTCCTTCTATCAATAGCTAGACATCTAAAATAATCATCACCTCTCGGTCCTTAAATTAATCTAGAATTATAAAATAAACGCAGGAATCATGAACCTAATTAATTAATCCTAAACATGCATCCAAAACAATATTCGAACCCTAGAACCTGCTAGGAATTTATCTAGACATAAATAAAATAAAAGACATAATTAAACTGAAATAAACTTGAATTAAAAATATAAACAGAAATTCTAAATGCATAAAATAAATTAAAACTCTAACTATAGAAATTGAGGTTGAGAAGGATACATGAACTAATGTTCATTTAGGGATTGAAGTCCACTAAATAAACTAGTCTATAGGGGTATTTATAGTGTTTATTTGGGCTTTACAAGGCTGAATTCTATGAGAGATAGGATTAAATTTGATGCATATCTATATCTACATATCCTATATTGAGTATATCTTCTTTTTTGAGTCTTCAAGGGTTCCAATATGATATATCTCTTCAATTTAGATCAATTATCGCCAAAAATTTGTGAAATCTTCCAGAAATATGTCAAAAAAATTCACGTCGATCGACGCGAAATTCATGTCGACCGGTTTCCTTCTGCGTCAATTGATTCTGTGCGTTCTCACGGTTTTGGCCTTAACTTTTGCTCCCGAACTCCGATTGACCCGATTCCAGTTGCATTGGAAAGCTAATTCAATGATCTTTCGATTGCTATGCTCCATTAGCTTAAATTCCAAGTGTGGAAGAATTAGTGACTATTTCTTTGAACATCCACTGCTTTTGGTACGGATTTTTGGTGAATTCGACCTCAAATCTGCAAAAATACACCACTACAAGTGCAATACCCTCCTAGAGTGACTCATACAATAAAAATAACTAAAATAAACTAAAATGCAACTAAAAGGAAAGATATATCAAACCAATAATGAGTGAAAATATGAACTCTTCAATTGGCATCACATCAATAAATAAAATCCACTAATATATTTTGTAAACACATCACATAACAAATAACATACCAAACCAACCTTATAATGATCCCGCAAATTCACAAAGAAATATACTCTTATAAAAATTAATCTCCTAATTATAAACAAAAATTAATATTGCCTATTCATTTATTCAATTGTACAACCCAGATTAATTTGACTTTATTTATTTCTAATTTTATAACACTTATATGGGGATTTTAGTAATTATGACCGAGAATATATATTTAATGAAACTCATAAATATAAATATACTTATATGTTAGGAAATCTGATATTAGAAATTTACTTTATCTTTAATTATTTTGTTTTGGTGGAACAAAGACCAAACCAGTCTAAGTATCTAGATTAGTCCCAGTTTGTTTTTAAATGTAAAGTCCTCTAAGGTCTTTTAATCAAGTTGTAATTTGAGCTGATCGAAGAACAAATGATAAATCAGTCTGTGGATGTGCAAAGACTAGAAGAGACTAGAAAATTCAGTATGAGACTGATCAGTTTGAGTCTGACAAGATTGCAATACATCAGTCTAGGATTGACCGTCTGGAGCTCACCAGTCTCAAATATCAAACTTGCCAGTTTGGAGATCAACGTTCAGACTAGTATCGTCAGCCTGCATGGACTTGCCGGACTGACGACATCAGCATGGAATCCTTAGTTCCAATCCCACGCATAGAGACAAGAAGAATCGTATGAAGAATAGTACTTACAAGATCAAACTTAAGGAATGGAGACTCCTTAAAGTCTGAAACTCAAGACTTCAGTCTTGATTCCTCGGATTGATCATACAACAATTTTGATAAAAAGGTGAACAGTCACACTCAAACTCAGAAAAAGTGGGGGCAGATGCAGGATTTCTAAAAAAGCACCTACCTACAACCATTCAACGCAGAGAATAGAAGGATCGAATTGGACATAATCCAAACTGTCTCTAGCGACTCCAAGATTCAAATCTTTGGATCCTCATCTATAAGTAGTTGAGTTTTTCAAGATATTCACCACCGAATTTTAAAACTTTCAAGAGAGCAAAAGCTCTCAACCATTCGAGGCTTTTCACAAGCTTACCGTGTGTCACTTTCATGAACACAAGACTCAGAACATCCTGTTCTTGAGTTCATCTTGGTGTTCTTTCTCTCCAAGAAAGAACAAAAAAGTCAAGTACGCTCTGTACTTTAATTCTTACGGGCGTCTAGCCACAATACCTGTTAGTTCTGCGGGAGAACTATAAAAACCCCATTCTAGTTAGAAGGCTGCGTAGTGTGCCCACACTCCAAAAAGCTGAGATGTGAAGGACAATCAGAGGACCGGGCGAGTGAACTAGTGGACTGGTGGACAGGGCTGTAGGGTTTTCACGTGAACCGAATCACCAAAACCAAACTGAACCGGATCGGATCTATGGATATTTCTCATAATACAAATTCACAAAACCCTAGCATGCTCCTATGAATTTAATACAAGATTGTGGATTTAGGGTTTACCGTTACTCCGTCGAGTCTGATCCGATCTTTTGCGTTTGAATTCCGAATCCAATTCAACCACGCAATATTAATTGTCTGCGGAAGAAGAAATTAGCAATCTAATTTCAAGACAATTAAAATCGAAAACAAAGAGAAAGAGAAGAAAATCTGTTCTCCAGATTAGATCTTCAGATCTGTATCCCGGCGCTGTTCAGATCTACTACTGGTGAGGACTCCGTAGATCTGTGGCTTGAGCAGGACCAGAATTCGAAAATTCTCCTCCTTCTTTTATGCAGATCGGCGCCCCTCTCTCTCAAATTGGGTTTAGTGTGTTTCAACTGTCATACAACTTATGAGAGAGAGCTGTCTATTTATAGACCTAGGGTTTTATCCCTAATGGGCCAATCTGGGCTCAATTCAACACACTTATTTGGGCCAGACCTGGGACCTAATGCAAATAATAAAGTGGGCCTCCAATTAATTAATTCCCATGTCCACAACCCAGGACACAATTAATTAATTAATATTAATTCTTTTTCACCACAGAATTAATACTGACCTACCCCTTTATTACCACGTTGTGAGAACGGGCTGCATTTATTGAGAATCCCCATATTTAAGGTTACCGGACATTCATTAATTAATCGGAGCCTCTGACAAGCTCTACCTACAATTAATTAATATCTTATTATTCCTGAGTAGTACCACTCAATCCTTATCACTCGTGCCTGAACTTAATCAGCCTGCAGGACTTTGACACGGTGAATGTTATTGAGCTCCTCAGGGAATGTCCCCATCCTATTACTCGGATATGGTTACCTAAGTTCAGTCTCAGGCGGTAATACACGAATCGCTGTTACCCAAGATGCGGATATACAAGCGCGCTGTGTTGGCTCTCCACCATGGCAAGTCAAAGCAACAGTCAACCCGTGCAAACCCCTGAACCTTCGTTAGGGTTTGGACTCAATCAATATAACGAGATCTTTTATTCGCTGATGTCAGACAGACGAATATATCTCACTGCGGTCCATCAATACGCCACCTCTGCGTACCAGCATGTCAAGTAACCAAGACAGACTACTTTTTCTGACAATGTCGCAGCCATCCGGACAGACGTATCCTCATACGTTGTCTCGGCTGTGATCATGGTTTATGTCTCACTAGGTCAAGTGATCATACTGTCTTCTGCGATCTACAACACGCCGTATGATCGTCCCTATCGGTGAGATAAGAGGATACCATTGTTCATACATGTACGATTGTTAACAGATAGGAGAAATAAACCGTTGTATACACATTGTAATAAATGCTTTCAGTATACAAAACCCATCAAGGGCATCCTCCTGTTGGTAATAGATCGTGGGAACACCCTGTAAATCCAAGACTTAGTGGATTTTCAGACTTTTTCTGAAGAGTGGACGTAGGACTTTGTATCAGAACCACTATAAAATTTTGTGTTGTTTATTGCTTTCAGTTTATCAATTTTCATTTCTTAAAACACAACGTTCAAGTGTTGAAGTATAATTTAAAACTGACTAACGACTAAAGTAACATTAAGACCTAAGCTTGACGAATCGAACTGGTGCAGAATGACCAGTTTGAATAAGTGTAAATCCCTTTTTCCGCTATGCATCATTTCTACTTTGATTTCGGGACCAACATTATATTTGTATAAATAGGGTTGATGTGTTAGTCTTCTTATCTTACCATGATTTTTGTGTATACGAACTGCATCAATTAAATACGTTTTTCATTAACTGTATCATTTATTTAATAATAATTTTAGATATAGTATATTGTCTACATATTGAAATTGTAGGATTTTGGTGCATTATTCTTAATTTGGGCATGCTTGTTAGACTAATTCTATAGGCTATTGCATACTTATGCAGTCTTATTCATTAAAAAATGCATTATGGTTTTGTGTGCATTATCCATTCGACATAAGTGCATCTTATATATTAAAGTAAATAAATAATATATTCACAAAATAGGTTTTTATATGATCTATCACTCCAAAGATGCATCATGTTATATGTTGAGGTTCAATTTGTGATTAAGTCGAGACCCTTGGAACTTATTATAAATTAAACAAGAATATAACTAACGAAATACAATGAAAGGCGAAAAAGGTATCCCGCTAATAAAGATTTATGAGCAATCTTCTTCTAAGTGCGCTAAAGTGTGATGATACACCTATCTCTAGGGAAAAAATGTGTGTCAAAATGAGTCCCAAGCATCCCTTTTATAGATCAAGGGAGGCTGTTACAATCTTAACTATTTTTTATGGCGGTTCTGATATTCGGGGCGGTCCGTTGGCAGTGGCCGTTGAGCTTCGCCCGAAATTAGTTGGCTAGAGTTTGTTAGTCTCCGCGAGGGGATTTGTCTGTTGGCCGTGCGAGAGCTTCGGAGGCAGTTTTGATTTTCGGGGTGCCGCTTGGCGCGTGATTCTTCAATTTCCTCCCGGATTTGGCGCGATTACAGATCCGAGTCTTGATCCCTCTTATGTAGATCGTGCACGAGCACTGGACCTGCTCGTTTAGTCCCCGTGATGATGGTCCTAGAGTGAAAGGAGGTCGTGTGGCTGTACGGGAGCTGGACCTTGCGGTGGGTCGTTTTCCTTTGGGTCGTGGTCCAGTGCGTTGGGTCTGGGCTTAGTTGAGTTCACCGTTCGGAGGTCGTATAGCTTGTTTGAGTGTGTCCTCTTGGGCCGTTGTTATCCCTACTGGACCTGAACCTAGTTTTTCTAGCCCAACTATTTTTGGGCGCAACAATATATACATGATATGGCCACTTAAAAGAAGCATTTCATCAAATTGAAGATTAAAATAATCGCCCAAATCTTTATAGTAAATGTGATCATCATATAATACCAAAATTTTAGATTTAGTAGTTAGAGAGTTTTTTTTATAAAATCAGCCTTAATGGACCACATAAAAGAAGAATGATGCAGGTACTACTTGCAAATTTTAAATCTATATAGATTTAACACGCTAGAGTCATGTACACAAGATATGATCACACTCTTATACAAAGATATATGTATAAATATATAGAGTTAGTAATTCATATATGTTGGATCATTATCGTATCGATCTATTAAGAACATAAGATTTTGTGTTGTGTTTGTGTTATTACCATTCTAGTGGATTGGATTTTGGGTTTTTAATAGGTAAATATCATATTTGTATTCGTATTGTGCCGAGTTTAACCACATTATTATCATGTGGGTTCATATCGAATTATCTTGTCATATTAGAAATTGATAGCCCTATACATAAATATATTCTTACAACATATTCATTTATTTTCAATTGCATACAGATAAATAATTTTTAAGTTAATTCCATAAAACTCCAAATTTAATATATAATTTTAAAGAGATGTGTTAATTACATCAACACACTGCCACTTTAATAATTAAGAAAAATAAACTTGAATTATAAATAAAAAACTTTATTTATAATAATAAGACATAATGAATGAAATTTTTTTTAAAAACCTGAGCAACAATAGTTGTAGAAATAAAATAAATATTAAATAAAAAATAGATTGGTGCTTCTACAATCTTACAAAACCTACCTAGTCCATCAAATTAGTCCTCTTAAATTTAACCCTCATTCATAATAATAATTTAAATCCAAATTTTAATTTGGATTGATATGGGTAACATAGTCATATTTAATTATTTTTAAATAAGAAACTATCTAAAGGCAAAAAAAAAAAGCAATTTGTGAAAAACGATTTAAAGTCAATTTATTGACACGTGTGATACACGGACAGACGGATTCCAAATAAAATAGGACACAATTTCCTAGTTGAAAATATTTAAGGAATTTTTTGCCTTTTCAACATAGAAATTCCATGGTACTACCTAACTTTTTTTTTTTTTTTTTTAATAAAAGAAAGAGAGTGGCAATTTATTTAATTAAATTAAATTGATCGACATGAGCCACCAAAATGCAGCTAGCATATTAGGAAAGTAGGGAGTTACTAGAATATTGAAGTCAAGGAAGTTCAACAAAAAATTTGAACTCGTTTTTACCAAAAAGACTTTATAGTTAACTTCACATTTTCTTGGGATGTTCTGAAATTATTTCACATTTTCATAAATTAATTAATATATCATCATATTATTTAAGCAATCACTGCCACTCACCAGTCTCGCTATCATGCTGAGGTTGGAGAGACCTATTTTCTATCTTCCAATCCGGTTTTCTAGAAATGTTTTTTTTTTTTTAGTGATCTGCATTTTTGTACCTCCTTGCTTACTGCTGGAGGCAGGCTCTGCATATTCAACAATCAAAGCACAAAATCTCCAAAATTATTCATCAAATCCACATCCCAAAAACTGTTCTGTTTCTTTCAAAATGAAACAGAATATTGCAGAAAAATAAAATTAATGAAAGAAATCAGGACAAACCAGTTTTCGGTGGAAACCGGGCATCAAAACCTTGAAAAAACTCCTTGTGGAAAACGTACTATATTTGCTATCCGTTGTTGTGGTTGAAATGGAAAGCATCCAGAAAATAAATTGTAGTGCGTAATCAAGTTGTCTCATTCAAACAGAAAAATTCAACTCCAATAATAGAATAGGAATGCCAAAATACTATACTATTAAAACACATCCACTCCTAAATCGATAACAAGATCATGGATCTCCACAAAAAGTAATAGCAACAAGTGAAATGATCTAGTTATGCAGCGCGGAGAATAGTAACATCGAAAAAGATAGTAGAGCTTGTCGTTTTGGGACGAATGAGGTTGAAGACACAGGTATCCTCATCCTTGAGGCCATTGGATTCATAGAAACCACGCCACCCTGTACTCATTCTCTGCCGCAAACCATTGTTGGCAAGCTCCAGATTCACCATCCACGTTCTCCCCCTTGGATCTCTCAAGCATACTTTCTTCTGTCTTCCCAGATTATTCGACCTCACGAATTCCGTCGGGAAGTTCTGGATTTTCACATTCGACATAAATCATATCATATGAATAATATATATCAACAACAGGTTGAGGTAAGAAATAGAGTGAACTCACCAGTTTGGCCCTCTCGGCAGCATAACCAGGCACCATCATCTTGGCGAAATATGGGGCTACTTCAGTCGCAGTAGTGCTCGTCTCAACACCAAACTCCTTTTCGCAGGCGCTTGCATCGAATGCATACACTTTGAAGTGCAGCGGCTGTGCAGTGGGTTCGAAAACTACGAGATCTGCGAAACTTAAGGAGTGGCGGCGGACAAATTCCGGCCATCCTTCATTAAAGCATATCAGATTATTTTTCCGATTCTTGCACACACCTATCTCCCATTTTCCGAGACAGGTTTCTAAAATCACTCTGTTGCCTGGCTTAAGCTTCTCGTAAATCGCCGGTGGCAAGCTCTGCACGAACCAAATCCAGACAGTTTTCTCATTCTTTTTTTTTTTTTTTTTTGTGCAGCCAAATCAGAACACAGAAATTATGCAATAATATCCATAATGTGTTCGCTATACATGACTGAGAACAGTGTAACCCATCATGAGTGTTTTTTTTTTTTCATGCACAAAACTGACAGAGTTGCAAAGGCGAAAAAAATAGAGGTAGAATAAGCAGCAGACATCAAAATATAGAGCAAGAAGGAAGGTGGGACTGACCAGTTTGCGGTGGAAACCGGTCATCATGGTCTTGAAAAACCGCCTAGTGAGTGAAGATTGATGGCACTCCATCGATGAATCGAGCTGTGGAGTTACGTATGCTCAGAAATTTGAATGTCTTTTAGTTGCACACTTGTCATCCAGCTATCTTTTTATTTTGTTTTTTTTATTTATTAGAAATTTTCGGTTATTATCGTACTTTTTAGACAGCAATAATAATAGCAGTCAAATTTGAAGGAAATATATTTTGAGTTTAGAAAAAAAGTCACTTTTGCTCTGGGTTAAAAAAAAAAAACAGAACATTTTCTACTTTTCTTGAAAACACTTACGAGGGAATATTTCAAAATTAAAAACTTTGCTAGAAATAGGAAGGGTGAAATCCACTTTCTCGATCTGCAAGGAATTCTTGTTTGACCCTTTTGCTCATTTATATGTTATGATGAAATAACATTTCGCTATTTATGATTATGTGTTGGAATCATTTATGGGTGAAATCTTTTATGAATTTGTTTTTGTTGAAATTGGAAGATTTTATGAAGCAGCTTTGTGCAAGAAAAATATATAATACGTCCTTATGTGGATCATTACATTTTTTGTGATGGGAAATGTTTCATATTTCATCTTTGTAATTTTATTCATTTTGTTTTTTGACTTTTAATTTATATTATATTATGATCAAGTACCTTCCACAGCATGAAAAAAACAACTTGCAGATGCAAGAGAAAGAAAGATAGGGTTTCTATATTCACTCTTCTTAAAAATACAAAATGAGTTTACAAGGTATGAGTGGTGATCATATAATAATAGAATTTTCCGTACTAAATGAGAAAAGAACTCAGCCGTTTAAAATCTCAATCGACGGCACAGATTAAGCCCGTCCCTTCCAATTTTCGATGCACAGATTAAGCCCGTCCCTCTGTCTTGTTATAATTGTCGCTTTTCTTCTCAGCACGAAAATTAAGAGTTGTGAGTGTAGAATGAGTTAGTGAGATTAATATTTTATTATTGAGTGTGAAAAAGTTGTCTTTTTAGAAATATGACAATTTAGTTGAGACACTCAATTTGATAAGTGTGACAATTCAGGTGGGACGAAGGAGTAATACACAAAAAAAAAGTCTAGTGTGCGGCGCTTTTTTAGTTGGTTGAAAACTTGAAATGATATTTTTTCTTCTACAGAAATTATACATGCTATGATAATTACATCACTTTATATTAATGAAATATATTATAAATTATTATAATTTTTCCAAAACTATTATAAATTATTTATATTTATATTTCAAACTATCAATCTTATTTTAAATTTATAATGCCATCAAAATTAAAAGCTAGAAAGTTGATGTGGCTTATAAGATGACACTCACCATTTAAAAAATCATGCATCAACATCAACATGCAAATATTAGACAAACTTTTGTAGTCTTCTCAAATTGTGCATTGTTGAGTTTTCGTCCTGGTCATAAATTTGAAATAGAACTAATAATTTGATATATATTTGAAATAAATTTTTGCAATATGCAAAGTTTACAGTATGTTAGAAAAAATCAAATAATTTATAATATATTTGATATTTTATTATTATTATTATTTACTTTAATTTTAATTTTTAATATAGATTTATATTTATACCATAGGAAATTATTTATGTCAGTATAAAAATAATGCATCCCTATACAAATGAGAATAACCTTCCCCATATATGAGTATACAAAATGTATCATTTCACTATATATTTGTTACATTAAATCCTCTAGTTTATATAGTTATGTCATCGTTGGTTTTTGATTATTTGATTTCACTAAGATCTTATTCATTTTTTTTCACCATTCTAAACTTTTTTAAAAACACCTATGTTAAAGACGGTTTGACTATTGATTACCTCACTCTTGAACAAAAAAATTGTTTTAGAATCAAATTAGATATGTAACGTTTATTTTGTGAGTATGTTGACAGCAATAGAAAGAGAATTGAAACTGAAGCTACACTTCCCCTCATAGGCTACCTATTATTAATTGATGGGATAGTGGTTGTGTGTTTCACCAGCAAAGTGTCTTCGCTTTTAATTCAATGCTGCATATTTTTGACAGGGAGGGAATTTCATGACCATCAATCAAAATAAAAACTTATGATTTTATTTGATGATTCAAATAATGGCTCAGATTCTTGAAACCCCACTGCCCTTCTACTCATTGTTGTAAAATACGGGCTAGGCGGCCGCCTAGGCGCCGTCTAAGCGCTAGGCGGCCCCTAGCCGTTCTGAAAACTACTTGTTCGGTGCTTAATACGTTTTTAAAATTAATCGACGCCTAGACGGGCTAGACAGCCTAGGTGCCTTTATTATACGTGCAATGCGGGCTAATTATACGGGCTAGGCGGTCAAGCCGGAAATTGTGCATTTTTTTTCTATTTTTATGAATTAATTTTTAAAAATATAAATAAAAATGATAAAATTGGATAGAATTTTGAGCATATCACATTTGTTCATGTCAAAATTAATTTGTGAATTCAAACATATAAAATATCCTCATATAAGCAGAAACATTAAATTGATTAAACTTCTTGATGTTGTCAACTTTTTTATTGTGATAATTTAAACTTTAAAATGTTAGAATATTTATACCTCTCATTTTGATATTATCTTTTATGGAGTATTTCTTTTGGATATTTAAACTTTGAAAATAATCTTTGTTATTATATTTAATATTTTGTATCTCTTATATTTTATATATAATATAAAAATTTTAAAAATATATTCACCGCCTAGAAATCGCCTATACCCCGCGTAGACCGTCTAGGCGCTAGGCCCTATATAGCCGTCCGACTAGCGCCTAGCGTATTCTACAACCTTTCTACTCCATGCCATTGTCACTATCTATCTTTTTCCAAATTGCAGTATCCATAAGCCACTTCCAAATTCACTATCCCATTTTTGTTGTTTCTAGGTTCCATTCTATCTATATTATTAGATTCAGCTCTTTGTCGCTTCGATCTTATTATTAAAAAAAAGGAATGTTGAGTTCCAGGATGTTGTCTTCTCCAAAAGCTGCTTCCCACACGACGGCCGACGGAGAAGAAGCACTGGTGAAGCATGGCTTGCAATTTGCTGATAGCTTGAAGGTTACCCCCATTGCCTTGCTTGTTTCAGTATTTGTGTGTATACTTATTCATGAATTGGTTGTTTAGGATTTGAGGAACTTGAGGCAACAACTATTCTCAGCTGCAGACTACTTTGAGTCGTCCTACAACCAGTCACAAGCAATTGTATGCATTGACAATCCAATAAACCTATGCATATTGTTGTTGTTGGATCTTGAGTCTCTAAATTGGATTAGTGTCTGTTTGCAGCGTGGTAGATTCGTCGAAAGACTACGTGGCGAAAGCTCTGGTGAACACTGTGGATCACTTGGGCTCTGTTGCTGACAAGCTCAGCAAATTCTTGGACCAAAAGGCTGATGATTTCTCTGCAACCACCTCTCAGTTTTCTTGCATTGAACAGGTTTTTATTGTCACACTTCACTCCTCTAAGTTGAATTCTTCATGGATTGCTTGATTCCTCTTTGCAGAGATTATGCACAATTCAGAGGTTGGTCCACTCTAGAGCTCTGTCACAGCATCTGTACAAGACCCAAGATACCGGCAACCTCAAGCACAGAATTCTCCCTCGTAGATACATCTTCTTCCAAATACGCCATCCAGCATTGATCACAAATATTGATTCAAGCCCCTTTGACTTTTTTTTTTTTTTTTCTTTTTTCAGCAGTAGAGACATCCACATTGGTGTTAGGCAGATCAAATGGTTTCTATGGTAACCGTGTTTCAGTCCCAGAGCCAGATGATGTGAAGCAAGGTAGGTTTGAAGCTGTTTCTTCTTTTACAATCATACATGTATCTGCTAAGAATGGAAAAGTTAAAGAAAAAAGTGACAGATTGTGTGAACTATTTTGCTTGCTCTTCAGACAGCTCATTCTTGAAGAGTTTTCAAGCAGCAAGGAGGATGAAGCCATTGATGAGGTACATTAATATGTTATGCCTTCCAACATTAAGTAGATATGTTATACTCACCATATTTGCTCTGCAGAAAAGAAGATTCAAGGAGAGAAGCATCTCCAAATCCACTCAGTTTTTCTTTCACAAACAAAGAAGCAGGTGTGTATATAATGTATATGCAGTCACAAATTAACCTAAGACAAACTTTTCAACTATCAAGTGATCATCTGTTTCCACAGCTGGGAGTCGCTCAGTTTCTCCTCTTCGTCTGCCATTCAATCTGTCGATAAGTAGAAGATCAGTTTCTCCAAGCCCATCCCTCAATAAAGGGCAGGTAAAAACGAAAAAACCAATGAAGTTTGATTTTTTTCTTTTTAAGATATGTTGAAAGTGTTGTTGATGGTCTGTGCTTAAGAAGTGAGTGTTGAGTTGTGTTAGAAGCAGGCATTGGAGCCTCCGAGGACGATGTCAGCGTGTAGAAGACGTGAGATGAGCAGCAATAAGAAGGTAATGGAGATGGAATCTTACACCAGAAAGAGTAAACATTTGTTGAAAGCATTGCTCAGCCTTCACCAGTCTAGAAAAGCAATTCTGAACAAACAGTAATCCAATTCCTATGCAAGTTCCACAACACACCAGCAAAATTCTAGTCCTACAGAGCATTTTTTTTATGCATTACTCCATCTTATAACTATCTAAGGGTTTTGGTTGTATCAATTGGAGAGACTTCTTCATGAAAAATTATGAAATATCGAACCGAGCCAATCTGCAAAAGTGAAGAATAACTTGGAATTGCTGCTGTTACAAATTCAGATTATGTTGAAGGTCAATTTGAGTTTCAGCATTGAACCTTCCAATTTATATGAACTTGCTTAATTCATGTTAGTTCTTTGTTTCTCATTTATTTTGCTCATCTGTCTGTGCATATTTAGAAGTGGTAAACAATAATGCCACTCTATTGTTTCAACTGATTAAAGGGTTCAAAGCTCCTTCCTCCCAACAACCCCACAGCAATAAGAAAGAAGTTGGTGAATATCATTCACTACAATGAATCAAAGCCAAACTTAATGCATGAAACATAATAATTCCCAAGATCCATCCAAACATATTTGTCTACTTCAACAACAAAGTAAATGGGACTTGAGTGTTTCTTTTAATGTTGGTACCACACTGCTCCAATGAAGGACTCCAGGTTGCATAAATATCTAGACCATCATATTCCAATTTTAGTTTGTTCATGCTCTGAATGAGGCTGGCAATGAGTGGAATAACCAGCTTCTCCAGTCTTTGTTCCCTGCCAATGTCCAACGAGCAATTTTGGCGATACCGATCTCATCTCATGAGGCGAAGGACTGCATGAGTTGGAGACACACCAAGAACGGATGTTACACTGTGAAGCCAGGTTATTGGGCGGCGAAGAGCAGGAAAGATGTTGCATCATCGAAGGCCTCTTCGTCATCCAATAATCCAGAAGTCTGGAGGTGGATCTGGAAGCTTTTTGTCCCACCCAAGATACAAATTTTCAGCTGGAGGTGCCTTCGCGGAATCCTCCCGACAAAGATGAACCTGCGGAAAAAGGGAGTCCCCATCGACCCTATTTGTTGCCGCTGTGGAGAAGCAAATGAGACCACCGAGCATGCTCTCAGAGATTGCAGTTGGAGCAGTTTTTTCTGGAAGGCCCGCTGCGGATTCTTACTGATAACATTGGCCATCACATGACGATTCAGGATTGGATTCTTGGGCTGATTAAAGACAAACCGCTAGATTTCATTGATCTGTTCATGGCCCTTTTATGGATCTTATGGAAGTCACGCAACCTGCTGCTTTTTCAACAACGATTGCTCCCTGCACAGGAATGTTTTGGCATTGCAACCTCATCCATCTTGCAATATCAAGTTGCCAATGAAGCTGCTAAAATTATTGACCAGGTTTCACTCCCTACCCCCACTTGGACGCCCGCTCTTTCAAATTATGTTAAGTTGAACACTGATGCTTCTCTTGACTCATCCGGGGCTGGGCTTGCTGGAGTTTTTAGAAGCAGCAGTGGGATTCTTACCGGTTTCTGCTCAAGGTTTGTGCATAATTGTGAGAATATTGAATTGGGAGAAGCTATGGCTTGCCTTGATGGAATCATGCGTGCCAAGCATGAGGGCCATACGAGGATTTGCGTCGAGATGGACAATCAAGGGGTGATTCTCATGCTCAAGAATAAAGAGATTCCTAGAACTTCTCTCGGCACAATTATTTCTGATATTTTGTGTGTTGCCCAAACCTTTGAAGATTTGTGTTTTGTGTGGGTTCCTAGATCCCATAATCTCTTGGCGCACAAGATTGCAAATCTTGTACGCACTCGTAGAAGGGCTGTCGAGTTTTCAACCCCTCATGATGTAGCGCTGCAGCGCATGTTTGCGGCTCATGCCGACTTTGTTTAATTTAATTTGCAGCGTTTTCTCTCAAAAAAAAAAAAAAATATTTGCATGATCCCTTTTAGTGTTTGTAGGTTCTCCATTATGAGATATTACAACATTGCCGGTGGGAGATAAAACAAATTAACTATGAACTCGATCAACGTCTATTTGATGTAAAATAAAAATTAAATTATATTGGTGTCCCTTTTCTCTAAAACTTTTAAATTTTAATACATTCACTGAATTTATTTATCTACTATTTCTTCTTTAAAAAAATACAAACGTATTTTCTCTTTTATTATTCAAAGAATCACCGTTTGCGATTCGCATTCCTTAAACTCCTTGCTCACAGCAAGAGGTAAGTTCTGCATATTCCCGAATCAAACCAAACTTTCTAAAATTAGTCATCATTTCCACATGTCTTAAAAAATCTTGTTCCTTCAAAAATAGTTAACAAATGCATCGCCCACACTCATTTTCAAACCATATTTAGGGAAAATATGAATGCCCGTTTTGCAGGTGGGTTTGTAATACAATAAGAAACATAATGTAGAAGCACAAGATTGTTAATTAAATAAATTAGGAAATGTAGGTAGACTGACAAATTTCTGGTGGAATTCAAGTATCAAAACTCCTCCCAGTAACCGCAGGATTGCTATCCAATCCACCATTGTTGTCGTTGTGAAGAGAGAGAGATAGAAAGCTCCATCGGACATCAGTGCCATCATTTCATTTCATATTTGAATGGGAAATGTTGACCCAAACAGTTCACTCACTATCGACTTTCTCTCACCATGATTCAGATCTTTTTCCCAAATAGTGTAATTGATTTGCTTATATTCTTTCACTAGTTTTTATTTTTAGCCCGTGAATTATGTCGACTATTTATTTTAATAACTAATTAATCATTATAAATGTCACAAAATTAATGATACGGAAAACGTTAATCAGCCTCAACCAATTCAAAAATGGGTTTTATATTTTTTTTAAATAAAATCTTTATTTATAAGTAACCATTTAATTGACAACAAAATAAAAACTTCTAACAAAAACATACTTCATTTGTGATATAATTTAGTGCCCGAGTTTAACACAATGGTGTCAAAGATAGTAAAATACAAAAGTTTGACACACGCAAAACAGAGTATTTTAACACACGCGGAAGCTAAAGAGTTTGACACAGCGGAATTAGTTGTTCGAAGGTTTATAAATTATAAACCCTCGAGAGCCTCACGGCAAAATAGTTTTCACTTATTCAAAACAAGGTTTTTACAAGTAAGAACAAAATACTAAACAAGATAGAAATTTTCCTAAGTTCACTCCTTAGTAAAATTCCTACGAAAAGCAATCAAACACAAGAAACACACGATACAACCCAAATGCTCCTCCATCGTAGGATTCACTCTCCGGAGATGGATTCCACACCTTGATTGCAGACTTCGTGCGCTTGATGAATGATTGGAGAAAGACGATTTAGCCTAGAGCTTGTATGAGTATGTGTTTAACCTCTGATCCGCACCTTCTCTAGTCTTCCTCGTCTCTTATTTATTTGATTCGGAGCACTCGTACACTCTTCCACAACTTGGCAATGGGATCGTGTCCTCTTCACGTTCTTTACCTGTTTACACACAAAAATAAACTTCCCACAAACTCACGTGGGGTGAAGTAAAGAAGTGGAGGTGCTCCCTATTATTTAGGAACTAATATAACAACCTAGACTAATAATATAAAGTATATAATTAATAAGATATAAATAATAGTCATAATATATACGAATCCTAAGAAATAGGATCAGTAAAAACGTCATTAATCAGATAATTATAAGTTACCTAAAAAGTAGGAATTAGTTGCAACAAACAGATTCGGAACTTTGACATTGACGAGTCAAAGTTGTAAGCATATAAGGTTTGACACTAACCTGTCAATGCAAGTAAGTTTGACAACCGTGTGTCAAACTTACATATTCGCATTTTCGTACTTCACAATCTCCCCCTTAAGCTTATCCGACCTGTTTCCATTCCATATGGATCATCCATAACAAAATAGCATTCGTTGCCACAAAACCATATGGTGCAACCATAATAAAATCAGTAAAAAATGGATCAACCATGAGCAAAAAAGGATCATTGCATAAGCAAACCAAATGATTACAGGGATTGTAATAAACTCCCCCTGAATCACAAAAATATCCAGCAACAAAGAAACATTAAAAATTCAACAAAGGAAATTATTTTTGGAACATAAATTTTTAAATAAATAGGGGCAGCAGGGGTCAGAGTCCAAGCCATCTTCCACCATCTTCCATCTTCAGCACCAGTTTGTCTCACCCTGAATGGAAGCAGGTTGGAAAGCTTACTCCAGATCCTGAAGTAGCTTTAAGGCCTGTTTGAGGAGACTCCTGGCCTGTTTGATCTTGGAAGAGCTCGCATCCACTTCTTCATCCTCTGAAACGTCACTCGGAGTGTATGGCAAGTCTTTGACCCTGGAATCTCCTTTCCTAGTCAGTGATTGCTCGAAGACTAGGGGGATAGGGTCAGACTGCAACTCTTCATCCAACGGAGTGACTCCTTGAGACAAAATAAGCGCATGGAGAAGGCAAGGATGCGGTAGGTAGGTGGAATCGGCTTTGGTGACTGCATGGAAGATGTTAGTGAACACAACTTGGCCAAAATTGAAGGGAAGACCATAGCCCACTCTGTAGAGGAACTCGGCTTGCTCCTTGGAAAGCACCGAAAGGTTATTGTTCGGCATCCAGTTGTGGACACTGATCTTGAACAGGGCAACATACTTCCATGTCAAAGAAGAGACAGGAAGCTTGGTCACCCATGCCTTTGTCTTCCCACCTGTGAGCTCAGCAGCCATCTCATTATCTGCAGACTTTGACAACCCTTCGATTTTGACAGACTTTAACCCCAGGAAATTGTTTATAGTTTCAGGGTCAAACTTAACAATTTTCCCCCGAACAAACGACTTCCCAAACTTTGGTTTCCCAGTCTGAAAGACCTCATCCTTCAACATATTGGCAAAAAATTCCAAAACCAAAGACGGGTTAAAGGCAGAAAAATCAGTCACAGTTTTAAGAAGACCCCTTCTCCTAAGCAGAATGTCTAACCCAAACTTAGTAAACATATCAGAATCCATAAATTTCTCCATTTTGAACTCCCTCTTAGAATATAGCCCCTTAAGTGTTTTAGCATAGCAATGATAATACTTAAAAGAGTATGATCAGCTAGCATCGTAATCAGAGTTATCTTCATCAGAGGAGGACTGAGTACCTTTTCCTTTCGGAGGGGTAGGATCCAGGGACTCGGATTGTTCAACCTTTGGCCTTTTGGACCTTTTGACCTCAGAGCGCTCAGGAGAGACAGATTTGGCTGGGCGTTTGGTAGACTTTGACACAGATTTCTTTGGCTTTGGTCTGGGCTTCTTCACAGAAGTAGCTGCATCGGATTTCTTCTTCTTCTTTGCTGGCTGGTCGCCACTGGAATCAGCATGTTCTTCAGACTGCTCGGTGGCTTGTTGGTCTTCCTGGAAGTCCTCGTCGTCGGAGTTGTCTGGATCTCCGGACTCAAACTCTGACACAAAGGTGTCAGACCTTTGGGACTGCTCGGGCAGATCGTCGTCCTGGGTGAAGACGTGAGGAGTGTCAGTCAGACTCCTTTGGAATTTTCGTGGCTTCACTTTCTTCCTGCGGGCTGCGGCGTGTTTCTGATATTGCTTCTTTACTATTTCCTCAAAAATCCTTTCGGATCTCCATTTTGGCATCTTTCCTTCGAGTTGTTGGACGGCACAGGAGATCAACTTCAGATTCCCCGGTGCTTCAGCATCGATGGGGAAACCTTCTTGGCCTGGGAGAGCATATCGGAGTGGTGGCTCATGACAAACTTCAGTTGGGTCGGCTCCAATGGCAGAGATTGGCAGATCTTCAAAGGACTTTGACGGCAGAGGGGTTGAATCAGGTTGAAGAAACGATTCCTGCAGGATGCGCTCTGTTTCTTCGTCAAAGGCTTTGTCAGACTCCTCAATTGAAGGCTCGGTAGGAGGATTAGGGTTTTCTGTTTTTGAGGGAGAGGAGTGAGAGGCGGCGGTATGTTCTTTTGGTTCAGTAGGGTGAGAGGTTGATGATTCGGTGATGGGAGGAGTTGGTTCGGTGATAGTTGGTGGTGGAGTAGTTTCAGTGGTGACCGGAGTTTGGGTGACGGTTTCAGAGGTTGGAGGAAGTGAGATACCTTCCAAGGGGGGTTGAGAAGTGGAGGATTGAGCGGCTTTCTCCATTTGACTGTCGAGCAGTCGTTGAAGGATTTTGGCACTGTCCGGCGAGGCAAGGGTTTTGGCGAGAAGGTCTTGGAGGTTCTTGTCGGCCATGGTATGTTTTTGAGAAAGTTGAGAAGGTTTAGAGAGAGAGAGAGAGAGAGAGAGAGAGGATGTGAGAAGTTGTGTGAGACGTGGGAGAGAGAGTGAGAGTTGAAGGGTTTGTGGTGGAGGTGGTGCTTTGAGAGGCGTGAGGGAGTGATGTGACAAGGCTGCTGCAAAATACTTAAGTAGGGAGTGAGATGTATCAATTTTGTAACAAACATAATAATATAGTCGAAAATAAAGGGATAAAAAAATATCTAAAACAAATTCCTAAAACTTAGGCAAATACCAATTTAAACGGATTAGGTTAAATTAGGATTTAAAAATCATAAAATTCGCAACAACTTAAAAACAAATTTGCAGAATAAAAGATAAGCTCGAAAAGATTCAAATTATGATGACTGCTACCAGGTTTGATATTGAGATGTCAAAGTTACAAAGTGTCGATAAAAAGTAATCTCAGTATTCCTTCCACAAAGATTGTGTGCCTAATCACGTCCAATCTTTAGTACTAAATGATATAAAGAAAAAATAGCCTATTCATTTTCCAAATAAACTTTGATTCCACATGGTCAGAGTTCTAACAACTTGCTGTCCATAGTACTTTCAGTTAATTTGAAATATAAATAGGGCAAAATCACCATGTTTTATAACTTTGAGATCTCACACTTGTATCTCTCAATTTTATAACATGTAAAAATATAATCGACAAAGGAACAAACTTTAACATCACAGTGTCAAAGGTTAGACAACAGTCACACATAGTCAAATCATTCAGTAGGAGGGTTACACATCCCTAGAGATTTTCTCAAGTATGAGAATCTCTCAAAGTCAAGAGCTTTAGTAAAAATATCTGCTAATTGTTCTTTTGTTGTCACAAACTTTAAAGATATTAAACATTTTTCAACCAAATCACGTATAAAGTGGTGTCTTATGTCAATGTGCTTTGTGCGTGAGTGTTGTACAGGATTTTAGCAATTTCGATTGCACTAGCATTGTCACACAAGAGAGTCAGAGTTTCAGAGGGCAAACCATAGTCTTCTACCATTTGTCTCATCCATAAGAGTTGAGTACATCCACTAGCTGCTGAAATGTATTCAGCTTCAGCCGTTGAGAGTGAGATGCAATTTTGCTTCTTGCTAGACCACGATACTAAGTTTGCACCTACTAGAAATCCACCTCCACTTGTGCTTTTCCTGTCATCCACATCACCTGCCCAGTCCGCATCACTATACCCTGTAATGTCAGTGCCAGACTGTTCTGTATACCAGATACCCAAATTAGGAGTGCCAGAGATATATCTAATTATCCTTTTAACAGCTTTTAAGTGTGACTCCTTGGGTTCAGACTGGTACCTTGCACATACACCTACACTGAATAAAATATCAGGACGACTGGAAGAGAGATATAAGAGACTACCAATCATGCTACGATAGAGAGTGGGATCGACTTTGACACCTGAATTGTCTCTACATAGCTTATCACTACTACCCATAGGAGTTTTCATATGTTTAGCACTCTCAAGTCCAAATCTCTTAACTAAACCTAATACATATTTAGATTGAGAAATAAATACACCATCGTTACGTTGCATAATTTGCAAACCTAAAAAATAATTTAATTCACCTACCATACTCATCTGAAATGTGTTAGACATACTGGAGACAAACTCATCTACTAGTTTGACATCAGAAGCACAAAAAACTATGTCATCCACGTAAATTTGTGCTATAATGAAATCATTTTCTAAATGTTTAACAAAGAGGGTTTTATCGGCATTACCTCTTACAAAATTTAACTCCAATAGAAAATCAGTTAGACGGGCATACCATGCACGAGGAGCTTGCTTCAAACCGTATAGGGCCTTTTTAAGCCTATAAGCATGATCCGGCTTTGACACGTCTTCGAACCCCTTAGGTTGTTCAACATAAGCTTCCTCTTCTAGGATCCCGTTCAAAAATGCACTTTTGACATCCATTTGATAAAGTGAAAAATCTGCAGCACAAGCAATAGAAATTAAAAGACGGATTGACTCTAATCTTGCCACAGGAGCAAACGTTTCGTCGAAGTCAATGCCTTCAACTTGCGTATACCCCTGAGCAACCAATCTAGATTTATTCCTCACGACGTTGCCCTTTTCATCGGTTTTATTTTTGAAAATCCATTTGGTTCCTATCACATTCTTGTCACTCGGCCTTGGAACTAATTCCCACACATCATTGTATTCGAATTGGCTGAGTTCCTCTTGCATTGACTTAATCCAAAATTCATCTGCAAGAGCATCTTTAACATTCTTTGGTTCAAACAAAGATAAATAACAAGCAGAATGCATAAGATTAAACCTTGACAATAGACACACAGATCTGACCATCTCACGGTAGTTGACAGGATCCTTCTTTCTGGTTTGGACTCCCTCCGTCATATTCCCGATTACCTGAGACTTGGGATGATCCTTCCTTATTCTGAGAGGAGGATCCCTTCTGTTGAGGTTTGACACTGGTGTGTCAGAGTCATCCCTTCTGTCGAGGTTTGACACTGGTGTGTCAGAGTGGTCTTCTGAGTCAGAGCTTGGTGAAGTATGACTCGCGGATGGTTTATCACTCGATGACTTTTCACTGGAAGAAGGTTCTTCCGAACATTCAATTAGATGGAAAGCATCCAATTCATCCATCTTCTCATGCAGTGATCCCGCCTCGTCAAACACAATATTGACTGACTCTTGAATGGTTTGAGTGTCAAGATTGTACACGCGATAAGCTCTGTTGTTGCTAGCATACCCAAGGAATAGGGCTTTACTGCTTCTTGTGTCCAATTTTGTAAGGTATTCCCTGTCATTCAGCACAAAGCAAGGGCAACCAAAAACATGTAAGTATTTAAGATTAGGTTTCTTACCATTTAGAATCTCATATGGAGTGGTCTTTGTTCCAGGACGAAGATACACTCTATTGATCAAATGGCACGCAGTGTTGACCGCTTCAGCCCATAGTCTTTTGGACAGGTTTTTTGAGTTTAACATAACTCTAACCATTTCCTGGAGCGTCCTATTCTTCCTTTCAACCACACCATTTTGTTGTGGTGTCTTAGGTGCTGAATACTCATGAGAGATGCCCTTTCTTTCACAAAATTCATTAAAGCTTTCATTCTCAAACTCTCTTCCATGATCAGTTCGGATCCGTATGACACTGGAGTGATAGAGTTTCTTGAACTTTTTGTACAGCTTCTTGAAGTGATCAAAGGCTTCAGATTTTTCTCGCAAGAATTCCACCCAAGTAAACCTTGAAAAATCATCAGTGC
>JAPKLW010000552.1:143174-194003 GCA_026898455.1 Plectranthus barbatus | reverse complement strand
CTTTCTTTGACACCATTGTGTTAAACTCGGGCACTAAATTATATCAAATTCATATATCAAATAAACCACGCTCACATTCACTGCATCTCACCGCTCTGACCCTCTCGGAATTATGCCGAGGTTGCATCTTCATCACAAAATAGGAGGTTTCATCCTCTGCAAAATATTCACGTAATAAACATCCTTCATCTTTTTCTATTTTTATTTTTTTTAGATAAAAAGAAACAGCCATAGTGAGTACCTGGAGTGAGATTTAGGGCTTCAATCGACTTCTTCGTTTCATCGGGGAAGTCCTTTTCCCACGCAGTGGAATCGAAGACGGAAACATTGAAGTGGAGGCGTTTGGTGGGCTGAAACACCAGGAAATCTCCAAAGCTCAAGGAGTGGCCGCGGACGAACTCAGGCCATCCTCGTTCGAAGCAGATGAGATCATCATCGCTGTTTTTGCACAGATCTATTCTCCATCTTCCAATGCGGCTTTCCAGAATTGCTTTTTTCGATTTGCATTTCTCAAGCTCCTTGCTCACAGCTGGAGGCAGGTTCTGCATATTCCCAAATCAAAGCAAGCTTTCTAAAATTATTCATCAAATCCACAATTAGGAAAAATATGAATGCAGGTTTGCAGGTGTGTTTGTGAACATAATGTAGAACAAGTAATGCACAAGATCGTCTATGCATTTTAACGAAAGAAATTAAGAAATGAAGGTAGACTGACCAATTTCTGGTGGAATCCAGGCACCAAAACCTTGAAAAAACTCCTTGCAGTAAACGCACTGTCCATCGTCGTCGTTTAGAAGAGAGAGGAGGATGAGATAGAAAGCTGTCGTCGTTGAGGAGAGAGAGAGAGAAGGGGAGAGGGGTGAGAGATAGAAAGCTCTAAGCTAATAGGCAGGGCATGCATAGGGCACCTTTTGAATGAATGGGAAAATTAGGGGTGGCAATTCGTGCGGATCGGATCCTTATCGTGTCAATCCGTTATCGATCCGATCCGTTAAGGTCAAATCCATATCCGATCCGTTTAGAAAAATCAAAATTCGTATCCGTATCCGATCCATTAAGCTCAAATCCGTATCCGCCTGAATCCGATCCGTATCCGTTAAGGATCCAATAACTATCCAATCCGAATGATCCGTTATGTATCCGATCCGATAAGAATCCAAATTGGATTAATTCAATACGAATCCGTTTCAATAAACACAATTGTAATACAATAAAAATTTGATAAGATAATACAAAATATTCATATTTGATTGTTCAAATAATGTGTTTGATAAATAAATAAAACTGTAACTTCATTTGAAACTAAAATCCTCAATCAAATATCCGAAGATACATAGATAAATCTTAAATTCCAATTCTAGTGATCAAACATGCTCATTTCTAAATACTGATCAATCTTTCACCTTAGTTGTCAATACTCTACTTATAATTTTGTGGGAGAAAAATATTAATTAAATTTTTAAGATTTATAACAAATAAAATAACTTATAATAAAAACTTTTAATCTATCATGGTGAAATTGAAAGAGTTGAGATAATGAATGAGAATCTACAATACTTTCATCAATATTAAAATTTTAGATCTCACCTTTTAGTTAATCCGTTGATACACCTTAATTGAAAACTTGAAGTTGAGAAAAAAAGAAAGTTATTAAATTTTGATAGTAGAAGAAAATAAATATTAAAAAATATAATTAATAGATAAATAAATACATTTTTTTTGTGGTGAATTAATAAAATGGGACACGAACAACGAAAAACCAAGAGATTTGAGTTTTTTAAAGAATTTTAAATCAATATTAATATATCAAAATCAATTAATTAATTATTATATTTAAAAAATAAATAATTTTTATTAATTTATTAACGGATATCCGTATCCGATCCGAATCTGATCCGTTTAATGAATTATCCGATCCGATCCGTATCCAATCCGAATCCGATCCGAAATTTTCGTGTCCTTATCGTGTCGATCCGATAAGGATCCATATCCGATAAGCCTCAATCCGTATCCGTTATTATCGTGCGGATTCGTGTCGGATTATCGGATCGGATCAAAAATTGCCACCCCTAGGGAAAATGTTGACTCGGCCGTTAACCCAGCTGTCAACTAACTACTTTCTCTCACCATGATTCAGATATTTTCCCCAAGGGTGCTGTTGAACAGTATTTTGCTTATATTCTTTCATTACTTGCTATTATAAATATATAGATGCGGTAAGTATTTATTTTAATAACTAATTAATCATTATAATTTCAAGATTATAAATGTCACAAATTAATTAATGATACCGAAAATGTTAATCAGTCTCAACCAATTCAAAATTGGATTTTATATTTATTTTAACAAATCTGGATTTATGAGTAAACATTTAATTGATAATAAATTACAAACTTCTAACAAAAACTACTTCATTTTTTATATTACTAAAACGTAGTTTACACTGCAGATGATGTTAAATTTTAAATGTAACTTGGGATTAAGATCAAATTTGAACCCCTCCAACTATTTTAATAAAATTAAATTAATCTCTTAACGATTATTTGGCTCATTTACATTTTTAAGTATTTAAAATGATTGAACTAAACCCTTCATCTTTATCAACTTTTGATAGTCATACACTTATAGACTTGTATTCACTTTCTTTTCACAGACTTACACTGGCTTTTATATATATATATATATAGACTTATAAGTCATATGTTCCGAAGAATCTCAAATTCATTTTAATAAAAGAAAATTGCATTTAATTAAACTTACACACTCAAGTGTTTCAAGAAGATTTCAAACATATGACAGTGCGGTTTTACTATTGCACCCCAAGTGAAGACTTATATGCTTTGTTTTGCAAATTAGTGATGTCCAGACTCCGTGGTGGATTTAGGGGAAAATATCGGATACACATGTACCCCCAAAATATTTTTTTTTTCTTTTATAAATTTATATATCTTTACTGTTATTTATATATATATTTACATATTATTTATATATTATTTTTACATAATGTACCTCCAATTTATTATATTTATATATTGTAACCTAATTTTAAATTTCTGGATACGCCACTGTTCAGACTATATAGGAACATGTACAATTTTTAAGAATAACTGTGTTTGGAGGGTAGTGGTGATTGTCTAGATTATTAGGTCACATGTTCGAGCTTCCCCGGAGACATCAGAATATGCAAGTTTAAATAAATGCATTTCTATTAAAAAATAACAATAAAAAATAAGTGTGGTGGTGAAAGTACTTTGCCTCAACCAAGTAATCACAAATTTAAGCTTCCCAATAATATTTAATTGTGTGTGAGTTTAAATAAAAACATTTCTATTAAATAAAACTACGTATATTACTACAAATTAATTTATGAATATTGTTTGGTAAGAAATTCTATTTAAAATATTTATATTTTATTTAACTCACACACATTATCAAAAGAGAGAAATTCAAAATACCCATTTAGACTATTATACATTAAAAAAATATCCACTTTTAATAACACAAATAAAAAATACCCAAAAATACACTTTTCAGTTAAAGTCAGCATGTCAGTCTACTTTTTTCAAACAACAATGATTTTTTATTTAATTTTTATTAGCTATATGATTTAAAATAGTGGAAACATTCAGATGTGAAAAAAAAAATTGAATTAGAAATTATTAGGAAAATTAGTTTTTCGGAAAAAAATAAAAATAAAAAGTGGACCAGACGCGGATCAGACCAGGATCTGACTCGGATCAGACCACGATCCGACCATTTTTGGGTCGGGTCACCGACTGGAATCAGATCAGACCCGAACCCACTCAAAATCCAACAGGATTTGCGTGTAAACCCAAAACCGACCCAGACAAATTTAAAAAAAAAATTATTTGAACACGCGAAAACATTTATTTTTCCCCATTTCTGTGTCAGTTGCTCACGAAATCTGGTCTAGTCCCCTTCAAACTCACGAAGCCGACTGCCCATTCATTCGAAACCACCGATTCCAATTGTTAAAAATACATGGCCGACCAACAAGTAAGTTCTTAAATCCTACTCCTTCAAATTTCTTTCCATTCTGTCGATTTAGAATTTGAATAAAAGAAGAAGAAATTTTTCTTGAAATTTTGTAAAATTTGAATGATTGTATGCATAGAATGGAATGGGTGTGTGTTAAATTTGAATTATTTACATGTTTGGAATCAATAATGCCGAATTATTTGATTTAATTTGTTGAATTGTTTGGTTGAATTTGTTGAATTATTTAAATGGACTTCGTGTGTGTAATTGGATTGAATTTTGGGAATTTGTTGAATTATTTTATTTTGAATATGGTGAATTAATTTGAATGAAATTTAGGAGTTTGTTGAATTATTTTATCTTGCAATTGTTGAATTAGTTCGAATGAAATTTGGCGGAATTTGTTGAATTAATTTTTGTTGCAATTGTTTTGAATTATGCATTTGGTTGAATTTGTTGAATTATGCATTTTGTTGAATTAAATTACATGTTAAATTGGTGAATATGTCATAATTGTTGCATTTTGTGTTTGATTTGTGCAGCCACAATGGATTAGGCCCTCTTTTCATGGTCTAAATACTAAAGTGAACTTATACACTAAAGTGACCTTTTTAGAGACTATGAATGATACATTATATTCAATAGGGGGTCAAGGGTTTCTTAATCCACTACTAGAAATTTGACTTATAGTGACACTCTTTTTCTCACATATAAGAAAAAATGTTGTCATACTATATCTATTATGACAAGTGTCAGGAAAAAATGCTGTTAAATGTATAATATATAAATATTTATTAATAAAAAAATATAATTAAACTTTATGAGTACCTTTTCCTAACAGTGAGTTCTGGGGTGTTAGAAAAAATATTACTCCCTCCGTCCCAT
Source organism: Plectranthus barbatus (assembly GCA_026898455.1). Lineage (NCBI taxonomy): Eukaryota > Viridiplantae > Streptophyta > Magnoliopsida > Lamiales > Lamiaceae > Plectranthus > Plectranthus barbatus. The sequence goes on along the minus strand of JAPKLW010000552.1, from coordinate 189,119 downwards.
TGAAGTAGTCCCACTTTCCTTTTTTGTTTGTCCCATAGAATAGTCCCATTTTCCTAAAATGACAACCTTTTTCACACTCACCAATAAAATATTAATTCCACTACACTCACAAACATTGGTAACTGTGCCAAAAGCAAATGGGACTAATAATTCGGGACGGAGGGAGTATTTCATATTAAAAACGAAAGGGGGAACTTATAATTTTGGTGTTAATTATTCCCTCCAATATTTTTCCCAACATGAGTGATACTGTAAGGAGAAGTACTAAAAAAATGAAAAAAAAAAATATTATAATATAATTAGCACTTAATTTTATTTTAGAGAATAACACGTAATTGAAAATATATAACTTCCCCTTTCTATCTTCTCAAACACATGTCTATCGAGGTTTCTCAGATTTTTCACCATCATAAAATTTGAATTTGTGAATTCGAAATTGAAATTGAGGGTAGCCATCCCCATCGCTGGGGGCATTATCCCGGCAGCAGAGAAATTTATCGGCGCATCTTCTCCAACCCAACCTGCCATCTGCAGCCCAGGACGCCATTCTTTAGGTCCGTGAGCAGTGGTTCGGATTTTACCCGGCACACTGTTCACGCGAAGAGAACGCTATCCTATATATTTTTTTAATCAATTTTTCCTGCAGTTCCGTCCGAGTCTGCACTGTCGGCGTTCCATCAGTAATTATTTTGTGTGTTCTTTCTTTTTCTTTTTTTGGGGTATTTTACTAGTTCAATTCTATTGTTTTTTAGATTAAGATTTCTAAGGTCTCTCTAAGTTTTTGGTTGGATGGGTGTGCTCTTAAGCAAGAAATTGTTGGAAATCGATGCAAGAATCGAGGCCTTTGTAAAGCCCGATTATATGTATCTCTCTCTTATTTTCTGTATATTAATTGATCTCTTAATATGGAGATTGAAGGAATTATTTGAAATAGTGCTTTAAAACACAATAGGTAATATCTTCTTAGTTTTTGTATGGTTTTAATATTCAAAATTTCTATGTTGTGTTATCAGTACAATCAACAATGTGGATACCTTGGATAGTTGTGATTACTTATTAATATATTCTTTATTTTTAGGAGGATGGAGTTAGTTTTATTCATGGATCAATGCTTCTGAACTTGTACTTATCAAGTAATAATTTGTATTAGTAATGTATACTTTATTCCCAATAATTGGTCAAGTGATAGAACTGAATATAAGTCTTATGAAATTTATGTTTGTACACTTTTGAATTATTAGAAGTCAACTTTTTATACATTTATATTTCACAAAAATTGATATATTCTCCACAAACATGGAGAATATTTAGCTAGTAGATTGAAGTCCCAAATTTGATTCTCATTCAGTTGGGGGATTGGTAGAAGGGAGTAACCCCATAATTTTTTGAGTTTATACCAATCATAGTGTAGAAATTATGAATTAGAGTCAACTTTAAAAGAAAAATTGTTTGTTTATGTGTGATTGTGTAACTATGTGGCTATTATTAGAAAGACTCAAATGAAAGAAAATCTAGAAAAGTTTCAATTGCTTTGATGACTTGTGATTGGTGCTTACCTTATTGATTTAAGTTTGTGGAGGAAGCTGATAATTGCTAACACCACAAATGCCTTCAGCATGTTTTTGGCTCCAGTATGGATGTAGATAATATGGTAGGGAGTTATCTCTCTCATGTTTTTTTGAAAATTTACTTTCTTTTTATTCAATATCTCCTCTTCTCCACCATGCTTACACGCCTTCCACTCCTCTTTTTCTCATCACTTCTCTCTTCATTACACTTACTACTTCCCTTTTTTCTTACTTGCAGGTTATTGCCTTTGATGTATACTTGCCTGCAAACCAAGCATTTCTTACTTTGCAATGATAGGTACCAACATTTTCTACTTCTTATTTGCACGGAACTTGAATTTACTGTTTCTCACACCAACGTTAAGATCTTTTGATAACAAAAAGTCTTATTTAAATTCAATTTTGGGTGATTGATTTGACGCATCTAAGATTCATTGAATAAGTTAAGTGCACTCTTTTATAGGCACCTCTGTTGTTCTTTTTCTTAGTTTAACTCTTCCCAACCAACCAGCCCTTGTGGGACTTTTCAAAGGTCAGGTTTATAAAAGTTCTCAGTGAGAGAAGTATTTCTCCTTTTAAATATTCATTACTCACTACTTTGTAAACATTCAAAGATCAAATATTCTACTACTCTTTGTTTGAGAGTACCAGGTATCCTCGAAGTCTTTTTATGTTAAATTCAGTAATTATTTAGCTAGTGGAAGTTGAAAAAATGCCTATGTTTTTGTATAGAATAAATAAATTCAAATCAAATTGTAGTTAAGTTCAAATTCGTTATAAAATTTTTACCGTGAAATTAAACTTAATAAGATTTCCAATTATACTTGCTCTATGCCCAATGAAAATTGAAAAATATTTTAGTTGAGACATGTTTTATAGGAATGCCTCTAGTACGCTTTTAATATAGTTATGTGTAGCTTAGTTTATACTAAGAAGTGTAGTATTACATTTCACTAGTACTTTATCTGATCAACTACCATAACAGTTTGGATTTCTATAGTCCAAAATAGAAATTAATATATTGTAGTGATAATCTTACTCATTGATATCATATTGAGACATTTGACATTAGATTAGCGAAAGGAAATTATAGGATAAATTCAAACTACATAAAATCTAGTAATAAATGGAGCTAGCTAATTTTAAAAAAGAAATTTTTATTGCCTTGTTGATTATATGTAGAACAAGTTAATTTTGTTATTAATTAAATATTATCCTTGTGTTAACCATTAAGGATTGAAATGTTGCATCATTGTTTTTCTTAACAGATTGCAGTGTACATTGATGAATGATGAAGATAATTGCAAAATAGTGGAGAGAGTAACGAAGATAGTTGCTCATTGTTTATTAGTAGCTTCGATACATTGTTGACAAAAGTTGGGGAATTGTTAGCTACTTTTTCCATTTATAATGATCAAGTTCAGTATTTTTTTAAAGAATAACTAATAAAGCTTGTTGGATACATTATTAAATATATTTATGAATATTGAGCAATTTAGTTTCTGAATATATTACTTGAAGTTTTTTGTTTAATTGTTTGTTGGTGTTCACTTATAATTAGTATACAAAATATGAATTTAATGTCATTATATGATTTTTTTATTATCCATCCATATAAATTTTTCCTGACAGGAAACTATGATGCTTAAAGTATTTCTACTCGCAGTACATGGTGTCAGCAAAAATAATATTGTCCAACAGATTAATGTGTGAAGTATAAATATTTTTACTCACAGACCTTAGTGTTAGTAAAAATAATTTAACCCAATATATTAGTTTGTGAAGTAAAATGTCTTTGCTTACAATGAAATATTGTAACTATAAATTTATTTTTCTAACATATAAATAAGTTAGAATATATTAATTATAATGACACCACTACTGTGGTTATAAGGCTTTACTCTATAGTGACACCTTTTGGGACAACAGTATGTAATAGTGTCAGCATAGTAACATGTGTCACAATAGTTTATATTTAGTGACAGACAACCCTGTCGGCAAAGCCATATTTTGATATTTAACGTCTATTTTAGATTTCATAAAGTAAATAAAAATGTAGAAAAAGAATAAAATGAGATTGAAAAATAAATAGTTTAGGTTATATTTTAAATTTCAAAAAATAAATAAAAATGTAGGAGATAAATTAAAATTATACTATGTTGAAAAGAAGATTTGAACACATACCTCTTAAAACCTTAAGTCTAGCTAGAGCCACTATACTAAATATACTACATTTATATATTTAAGTATAAAATATAATATAATTATTTATTATTAATATAACGGTCTGGTCCGGCCCAAACGGCCGGTTTCTCTACTCAAACCGTAGACCAAATCAATTAATATGGTTTGAAATTTCCGGTCCGGCCAGCCGATTTTTGTACTTATCAAACCAGCCAAACCGGCCAAATTATTTTGGTTTGGTCGGTTTGACCGGATTGAACCAAACCATGTACACCCCTAATCACAGCCATTAATCTAGCTATTAGGCTTTTAAATTACTAGTGAATCCCCTAATGCTTTATGGTTTTCTATTAATGGGCAGATTATAGAATTTGGAGTGCCCGAATTTGCATTAGTTACTGGATTTGTTTTTGGTTCTAGTGCTTTTGATCCCTGTGCCGATCGTGATCCTTCTAGCACTTCGGCTTTTCATACAGTTTGTGGGGGTAAGAATCTTAGCGCTAGATAATTATTGATGATTTTTAGGGATAAAAAAATAGAACGCACTAATCAGGGTTTGTACTTGAGGGTGGCTAATATATTAGCTGCTTGAAATTTTGCTTTAGGACTTTCCAAAAAATGAAAGATTGAGAGTTGGGTATATGTTCTGGTTGAGGATTTGGGTAGGTGGGGTTAATTTCCATGGGGCATATGCTTTTAAGTGTTTAAGTTATTATTTGGACCTTGCCCTACCAGAGCAGATCGAATCAGTGGTGGGAGCTTTATTTTAGGCGGACCCATTTGGGCATTACAGGTATAATTTAATTTTGTTAATTAGTTCTTACACCTACAAGAGTGAAATATTTTATGTTATTTTTTGTAGGTGTCGGCCTATGAGGCCATTCCTAAGTTGGGTCGTGCCTGCGCTATTCTGCGAAGGCCTGATGCACTCCCTCAATTTATGAAATGGGAGTTTTCGAGGCCGGATACAATTGATTGGGGGCAATTCTTTGTTCAAGATGAGGTATGTAATTTGTTGGCTATCTAGATTATCCTTTAATATTTTCTAATTGTTAGTAATTTAATTCACAGCTTGAATTGAGTTCTAATTTGGAGGCTTCTATTGCCGAGAAGGAGATGTTGTATTTTACTTCTGCGAAGATGGACAATCCGATTGGGGTACAGTTCCGACTGCCAGTGAATCCAGTACAGGGTGCAGGACGGGGTGTAGGACGGGGTGCGGGACGGGGTGCAGAAGAGGGTGCAGGACGGGTTGGGAGAGGAGCTGGTGGGGAGACAAAGGGAGGATCACAACCACCATATTTGGGAGGATCACTGCCGGAGACCTCTACACCGTCACGTAGACGCACTCGTCAGAGGCATCATGCATCTTCTTCTAGTGGGGATTCCCGGGATACTAGGAGACATCGTTCATCTGGGAATATATTGGATTGTATTCGGACCATTATTTATGAGGCACTGACAAAGAGGGCACTTCCGAATCAAAGTGCAACTTATACTAGCACATATTGAAATGCTCTTGTTTCGACGTCCAACACGAGCATGGCTTGGGAGCGATGCGGGCACGTACCTTTATCGTACCTTTATAGCATAGGGATATTTGAGTATACTACCGATGGTTGAGAGATTAGTTTTGTTTAGTGTTTTAATTGAACACTTTTATTGGTGTAAACTATTTTAGTTTATGATTATTCTATCTCACTTATTTGTCATGCAAACAAACATTTATTAAAATGTTGAAATAAGCATACAACTAAGAACCAAACATTACAATTTATTGATTGTCCGGGACCCTATCAGGACAACTTCGTTTCGTATGACCATCTGATCTACAAATACTACACTGCTTAGGGGCGCGATGTTTGTCCGGGACCCTATCAGGACAACTTCGTTTTCGTATGACCATGTTGTATGAGCGTGTTTTCTCCACCAAAGGTTCCATCTTCGCTACAGCCTCCTCCGTCAAATCATCAGTCCAATTAGCAGCTTTGGCACGTCGCTGGTCGAACCAATGTTCGACATTACTTCTATACGCTTCTAACAACGAGCAGATTGGCAAACGACAAGCATCCAACAGTCTTGCATTGAAGACCTCGGCCGCATTTGAGGTCAAGAAACTATACCGGCGAACATGACACTTCGATTTAGCCCTTTTTTCAGGTCCGACATCCATTAACTTGTTGTATGCTGCCGGATTTGAAACTTTCATTTGATCCATAACCTGCTTAAATATAGTCGACTCATACGCATACGCAGCACGATGGTACAACGGGATAATGTTCGGACGAAAGCTGGTTAATTTATTCTGTAAATGATAAAAACAAAGTCCGTGTGCGACACCTGGATACAATACGTTGATAGCATTCAAAATGCTAATGTGTTGGTCGGATAGGATCAATAATTGATCGTTGCAGCCAAAAGCCATCCGGAGTCGAGTCATAAACTAAATCCAAGACTCGTCAACCTCCGACTCAAGTGACGATGAGGTCTCTACCCATGTCAAGGAGAAAGGAGAGGCACCCCTCTTGGATTTAGGGGGAACTGCTCTTGATTATGATCACGTTGAAGCTGTCGCTGAAGATAAAGCAGAAACGCTTCTGGAAAGCATTCGCAGAAGGTTGGCTGAATACCAAGATGCTCTGAACGAGTTACGTCGTGCACAAATTAGAGCATTCTTCCAGGCAAAAGAGTATAAGATGTTTATCACTCAACTGAAGGAAGAAGAAGCCCAAGACCTGGAAAGATTGCGGGAAGAAGCAGAGGAAAGGCAGAGGAAAGAAGAAGAAGATGCCTTTGCCCGATCAATCTTACTCTCTGTCATGCTCACAGCGGAAGAATCAGCAGCCGCACATGCCACGGAAGAAGCTGAAGCAGCCGAGAAGGCCCGACTTGAGGCCAAAGCTGTTGAGAGAGCAAGGCAGGAGGCTAAAACAGCAGCTGCTGAAAGAGCAAGGCAAGAGGCTGAAGTTGCTGAGAAAGCAAGGCAAGAAGTCGAAGCCGGCGAGCAGGCAAGACTTAAGGCCGAGGCAGCTAAGAAGGCCAGGCAGGAAGCCGAGGCAGCTGAGAAAGCCAGGCTGGAGGCAGAAACCACTGAAAAAGTGAGGCTGGAAGCTGAAGCACTAGCAACAGAGCAAGCCCGACTAAAGGTGAAAGAAGCAGCAACAGCTGTTGATGCAAAGAGAATGGAAGATAAGGCAGAAACTGCATGGTTAAGAGCGGAAAAAGAATCAGCCACATCTGGAGATATCCACTGCTACATCTCAAGGCCAAACTGGCAGAGACTTAGGAGCACTCACTCTCACTGAAAGACCTTTGTCTCTAGATCCCATATCAGTAGCAGCCCCTACTCTCACCCTTAGTGCAGTAAACGCTATGCATGAAGAACTGAAGCAACATCTTAATCAGCAATTTCAAGCATCAGTTGCATCAGTTTTTTATTTTGTCAAAAAGGGGGAAGAAAAGAGAGATGAGTTATTGATGATGCAGTTGGAAGTTTTTAACAGGAATGAAGAGGAGAGGAGGATGCGAGATGAGCGAATTAGATTGGAGTTGGAATTAATGAAGCAGGCCCACGAAATCGAGAGAAACATGTTCAAGAAATTGGCCAAGAATTTTGGGATGTCACTTGGTGCCTCGACTTCAACTGCCACTCCTAAGCCAAAAGATGCAGACTCCTCAAATCAAGGCCACTCGAAGGACAAAGAAGATCAAGACGAGCCGAAAGAGTAATGGTATTTACTTCTTGAATCTCTCTTTTGATTTTGAATCATTTTTTAAACTTTTCCTGTACCTATAATAATCATATATCAATGAAAAGTTGAAAACTGATGGTTTGAAGACAAATGCTCATTGTCTCATACCTTGATTGCCTCTCTGCTTAGCTGAATTCACATTTTCCAGTGTGATCAGCGAATATGCTTTTCGCTCTAAAATGATTGATGATTAATCGAGAAATATCTCTCTATTTCAAGGGGAAGATCATTTAGAGTAGGTCGAGCATTGAGGAAGCACAGTTGTGAGTAGCTCTAGAAAGTCTCATTTTGTAAACTCAGAGCAACTTGATATGTGTGTAATTTGTGTTATTTTATAGTGTTTAATTGCATGATTGGATGTGAATTAGGTACACAAATCACACACATATCTCTTCGTTTTGTTGATTTTACCTTCACTTGGTGTTTGAGAAGTGTTTGAGTGTGCAGGGCATGAAACAAGCAAGAAATCCGAGTTTTTCGAGCAAATTTAGCAAAAAATGGGGATAATTTCGAACGGGACACATGGGTTCTGTTTGGGACCCGAGCTCGGGAGGTAGCATCCCATTCGGAATTCGGAAATTTTGGCGAGAATTTTTGTGCAGCAGGACCATTCTGTCCCATTCGGGACAGGTCATCCCATTCGGGACGAGACCATCCCACTCGGGATGGGCCAATTTCTGGGAATTTTTAAAGAATACCATCCCACTCGGGATGAAACCATTCCACTCGGGACCGAAGCGGGAATATCAGCTATAAAAGCAAGGGAAATCACAACATGAAAGGGAATTTTTTCAGATAACTTTGGGGATCGAGGAGAGTGAAGAATAGGGCGAAAAAGAGCAGTCAAAGGGTGAAAAACCAAGGATCGGGGAGAAGAAACATCACGGAATTGAAGATCCATCACCAAAATCCTAAGATTTCTTGTTCCTTACTCTTATTATGTTCAATTTGAGAAGGATTTTGTTCCATTTTGAATTCATGAGTAGCTAATTCAATTGTTGAGGTTAGGGATGTGATGGGAAAGATTGATTGGATATTGTTTGGATTTGATGTTATGGATTTCCAAGAATTTGATTATTGTTGATTAATTAAAATTGTGTTTCATATATGCTTGATCACCATGTATGGATTATATGCTTCAATTGACTAGCTTGATTGGTTGGTGAAATTGTAGGAGAAATCAACAATAATTGGGTATTCTTCCACTTAGAAGATAGGTGATTTGATACCTAGATCTAGAATTCTTGAGCTTTTGGGAGTCAATTTGAGTCAATAAACCTAGATTTAGGTTGAGATAAAAATTGATCTACAATTGTTACACCGGTATTAAGGGTAATAATTAAACAAGTGAATTGGTCCAAATCAATGTATGGAAATTGGTTGTTTTGACAAATCCAAACTTTATCCAAATCTTTTCTAAACATCCTAAATTCCTCAACATATCTCTTTTTGGTTATCTATCATAAGGAGTGTGGAGTTTGATTAGTTAATAGAATTGAGTTTATAGAATTTAGTATTTTTATAATTGAAAACTTCAAGTTATTTGATCGCGTCTAGATATTGAAGTTTTAAAATCTATCTCTTTTATTCGATGCAACGGGCGAGTTGAGTCTCTGTGTTCGATAATTTACTTGATAAAAAATACTGCATCAAGATTTGGCGCCGTTGCCGGGGACTCAAAGTGTAGGTCGTTGCTTGATATTAGGGGATTTGAAGCTTGGTAGTCTAGATATATTATATTGTTATTTAATTTCCATTGTTACAAGTGCAGGTTGTGCATGATTACTCGATACCAAGTAAGGAGAAGACTAGAATTGCAAGAAAAAGCAACAGAGAACGGAGATATGGCCGAAGAAAATCACGTGAATGATCGGCAGTTGATAGAGAATTTGCAGAGACAGCTAGAAGAAGTTCGGAATCAAGTCAACAATAACAGGGACCATAATCCAAGGGAAGAGAGGAGAAATCCTCTACAGAATTTGTTCCGACCGCAGAGGGGTGAACCAAATGCAGGGTTCAATGTTCGTACTGATGCTACCCATTTTGAGATCAAGCCCCAGCTTGCTCAAATGGTACAAAAGAACCAGTTTGGGGGAAAGCCGGGTGAGGATCCGAATGCTCATATTATACAGTTTTTGGAGGTAGCAGACATGATCAAGATCAACCAAGTCCCTCAAGACCAGATACGGATGTATTTGTTCACGTTTTCCTTGAAGGATGAGGCTAAGCATTGGTTGGTGGGTCTGAACAAAGCTGAGATCTGAACTTGGGAGGATTTGAAGGAAAAATTCTTGTTGAAATATTTTCCACCGGGATTGACACTGAAGAGGAAAGCAGAAATTCAATCATTCAGTCAGCAATATGATGAGCCACTCTACGAGGCATGGGATAGATTCCGGGAGTTGCTGAGGAGATGTCCGAAACATGGGATGTCTAACGCTCAGGTTATCTGCCAATTTTATGCCGGGGTAGATAATGACACTCAACTGCGGCTGGATAATATTGCTGGAGGAGATTTTCTTGACATGGAAGAAGAAGAGGCCATGAGGCCGATTGAAAAGCTGGCCGAAAACAGTTATAAATGGCCAAAGGAAAGGAGAGATTACAGGGTTGTAAAGAGTGTGGCTGCAACAAAGGACCAGGATGATATGAAGGAGAAGATGGCTTCGATCGAAACGAAGATGGATTTACTTCTTTTGGATAGAACTCAACAACAACAACAACAAATGGGGGGTTCATCTAGGGGAGGAAATTCGTCTTCTAATCCAAGTTTTAAAATGGGGCAGATGGAAGCTCAAACTGTCGATGATGTTAATTTTGTTGGCAGAGGTAATTATGGGAATTATAGAAGGCCATATTATCAGTATGATAATCCTCCTTATCATCCCAACAACCGATACCATCCAAATTTCTCCTATGGGAATCCGAACAATGCTATGAATCCACCTCCTGGATTCGAGCATAAAGGAGAAGGATCGAATCAAATGGGTGGAGGTGATAACTCGAGAAGGCAATATGTGCAACAGGATAGAAGAGCTCAGAGTTTGAAGGAAGAAGAGCTTGAGAAGAGATTTGACAAATATGACAGTATGTTCATGGAGATGCAGAATCAAATCTCAACTATAGCTAAGCATGTGAGTGGGAAACATCAGCAGGGGCAGTTTCCCAGTGATACTAAGGCAAATCCGAAAAAGAATGTCAGTGTTATAACCACGAGAAGTGGTAAGTCTTATGAGGAACCTCGTGATCCCACGTTGAGTAAAGAGAAGAAGGATCACAAGGACAAGGTTTCAGAAGAGGAGGAGATTGAAGTGGAAGTGACTCCCCAACTAGTCAAAACACAAAAGGGGAGCACATCCAAGGAAATTTCCAAAGGGGGCAATTTACCCTTTCCTCAGAGATTTGCAAAGCAGAGATTGAGCAAACAGTTTGCAAGATTTTTGGATCATTTAAGCAAGGTTCACATCAACTTGCCGTTGCTGGAAGTGCTACAGGATATTCCAGGGTACTCTAAATTCTTGAAGGAAATGGTGACACAAAAGAGGAAATTTGGGGATTTTGAAACTGTAAACTTATTTGAAGAATGCAGTGCGGTGATACAACAGAAGATGCCTTTCAAAAGGCAAGATCCCGGGAGTTTCACGATTTCATGTGTCATTGGTGGACTGGAATTTGGCCATGCTCTATGTGATTCGGGTGCGAGCATCAATTTGATGCCGCTTTCTATTTTCAAGAGACTACAAATTGGGGAGATCAAACCAACAACCATCACTCTCCAAATGGCGGATCGCTCCATTTCATACCCGAAAGGTATTGTGGAGGATGTGTTGGTAAAAGTTAATTATTTTATTTTCCCTGCAGATTTTGTTGTTCTTGACATGGTGGAAGACAAGAATGTGCCTTTGATCTTGGGGAGACCGTTCTTGGCCACTGGAGGAGCACTGATTGATGTTAGGAAGGGAGAGCTGACTCTCCGCTTCAATGATCAGAAAATTTCATTTTCTATTTCTAATGCGATGAAGAATCATGAAGGAAGGTATGAGGAGTGTAATAACATCGAGGTAATTTCTACTCCTTTGTGTTTTGGTAATGTGAAGAAAGATGCATTAGAGGAAGTGATTCATGATTCTTTGAATTCTAATACTTGTTTTGACGAGCTTTATGAGGTTTGTGATGAGTTGTTAGAAATGGTGAATGCTTGGACAATACACCGGAGATCAAATCCAAGCAGGAAGTCAAGTTTTTGGAGTTGAGGACGAAAGAGGAGGAACACAAAGCAAAGTTGAAGAGGGAAAAGAACAAGAATGAGGCTCCGATGGTGGAGCTGAAGAAGTTGCCGGACCACCTCCGTTATGTGTTCCTTGGAGAGAATGATACATATCCAGTAATTGTTGCGTCGGCGTTATCTGCTGTAGAGGTTGAAAAGCTCTCAAGGGTTCTAAGAATGCACCGGTCAGCTATAGGATGGCAGGTTTCTGACATCAAGGGAATCAGCCCGTCAATAGTCATGCATAAGATCATCCTTGAAGAAGGGAGCAAACCGAAGAGACAACCACAAAGGAGACTCAATTCGAAAATGCAAGAAGTGGTGAAAAAGGAGGTTTTGAAGTTTCTGGATAACAACATTATCTACGCCCCTAGTGATAGTGAGTGGGTCAGTCCGACTCACATGGTTCCGAAGAAAGGGGGGTTCGAGAAAGTTATCAAGCCGAACGGGGAAGAAGTGATTGAGAGACCAACTACTGGATGGCATTTTTGCATTGATTACAGGGCTTTAAATAATGCAACACTTAAAGATCATTTTCCTTTACCCTTTATTGATCAAATGCTTGATCGTCTTGCAGGTAAATCTCATTATTGTTTCCTTGATGGGTACTCCGGATACAATCAGATTGTGGTGATGCCTGAAGACCAGCAGAAGACATCTTTCACTTGTTCGTACGGGATATTTGCCTACCGGAGGATGGCTTTCGGGTTGTGCAATGCACCGGCGACATTTCAAAGGTGTATGATGTCCATTTTTCATGGTTTTATTGAGAATATAATGGAAGTTTTTATGGACGATTTTTCTGTGCTTGGTGTGTCATTTGATGATTGTCTGGAAAATTTGAAAAATGTTTTACAAAGATGTGAGGAGACTAACCTGGTGTTAAATTGGGAAAAATGTCACTTTATGGTTAGAGAAGGTATAGTCCTAGGTCATAAAGTCTCTTGTGAAGGGATAGAAGTAGACAAGGCTAAGGTTGTAGCAATTGAACAACTTCCTATGCCTAAGACAGTAAAAGGGGTTAGGAGTTTCTTGGGACATGCTGGGTTTTATAGGAGATTCATTCAGGATTTTTCCAAGATAACTAAACCTTTCTGCAAGTTGTTAGAGAAGGATATTCCCTTTGACTTTAGTGACGATTGTGTGAAAGCTCTTGAGACTTTGAAGAAGGCTTTAGTGACAGCCCCAGTGTTAGTGACTCCAGATTGGAATCAGGATTTTGTGCTGATGTGTGATGCTAGCAATGCTGCTTTGGGGTTAGCCTTAGGAAAGATTAGAGATAGGATTTTTAAGGTTATCGCTTATGCTAGCAAAATGTTGAATCCTGCCCAATTAAATTACACTGTTACTGAAAAAGAATTACTGGCTGTTGTTTTTGCTTATGATAAGTTTCGTGCTTATTTGGTCGGAGCAAAGTCTGTGGTTTATACTGATCATTCTGCCATTAAGTATTTGTTTACTAAAACGGACTCGAAACCTAGATTGATTAGATGGATTTTGCTTTTGCAAGAATTTGACATGGAAATTCGTGATAGAAAGGGTTGTGAAAATGTGATAGCAGATCATCTATCTAGGTTAGAGAATCCGGTTGATGGGAATGATCAGGGTGAGTTAATTAGAGAGGATTTTCCTGATGAGAACATTTTGAGTGTGGAAGTTGTTAGTATGCCTTGGTATGCGGATTTTTGCAATTATTTGGTTGCAGGTGTGTTGCCTCCTGATTTGGAGCCTTATCAGCGAAAGAAATTTCTTAAGGAGGCCAGGTTCTACTACTGGGAAGAACCGTATCTATTTCGTAGGTGTGCTGATGGTGTGATTCGCCGGTGTGTTCATCAAAGCGAATGGAGAAAGATTATTGAAGACTGCCATCTGTCAGTAAGTGGGGGCCACTTTGGTGCAAACCGAACTGCGTTGAAGGTACTTGCATGTGGTTTTTATTGGCCTTCTGTGTTCAAGGATTGTATTGCTATGGTAAAGGCATGTGATAGATGCCAGAGAATGGGGAATATAACCCGAAGGGATGAGATGCCTCAGAAGATCTTCATTGAGGTTGACATATTTGATGTTTGGGGCATCGACTTTATGGGTCCATTTCCACCATCTTTTGGTTTTAAGTTCATTCTTTTGGCTGTGGACTATGTGTCTCGATGGTTCGAGGCCATAGCAACTGTTACTAATGATTCTCAAGTTGTGCTCAAGTTTTTGCAGGCTTTGGTATCTCGTTTTGGCATTCCCAGGGCTTTGTGACCGATGGAGGAAGCCACTTTTGTAACAAGCTCATGGATAAGCTCTTGGCAAGGTACGGAGTGCGGCAAAGAGTTACAACAACCTATCACCCACAAGATAATGGACAAGCAGAACTAGCTAACCGGGAGATCAAGCAGGTGTTGGAAAAGACGGTGTTGACTCGAAAGGATTGGAGCAAGCGACTAGATGAGGCATTGTGGGCCTATCGAACAACTTTCAAAACACCGATTGGAATGTCCCCGTATCAACTGGTTTTTGGCAAGTCTTGCCATCTTCCGGTTGAGGTTGAGCACAAGGCATTTTGGGCGATTAAAACTTTGAATTTTGATTTTCTGCAGGCTCAAGGGGATCGGGTGAACAAGTTGAATGAGTTAGAAGAATGGAGACAAGAAGCATATGAGAGCACGAGAATCTACAAAGAGAGGGCCAAACGATTCCACGATAAGAATATCCGGGTGAAAGAGTTTTATACAGGTGACATGGTTCTTGTGTTCAATTCTCGGTTGAAATTATTTCCGGGTAAATTCCGTTCTCGTTGGGCAGGTCCATACAAGGTGCATGCGGTGTTCGAGAATGGTACGCTGGAACTTGAGACTGAGGATGGGCATCGATTTAAGGTGAATGGGCACCGTGTCAAGAGATTTCATACTCCCGAGTCTCCTCGGCTTGTAAGCAAAATCTCTCTTGTATGATGGTAAGTATGGTAAGTTGTCGAGCTCCCGACGATAAATGAAGCGCTTCTTGGGAGGCAACCCAAGTACAATCTCTTGTTTTGAGTTGTTAAATTGTTTTATGTTGGTATTTCAATGTTTTTAGTATTAGTCGAGTTTGGGGGAGTTAGTTTTTGCAGGTTGATGCTTGTTTTTTTACCTGTACTACTTACAACTTTTATAAAACGAAAAAAATAATAAAAAAGGGAAAATATCAAAAAAAAGGGGGGGAATTTTCGTGTGTTGTCCCGAGTGGGACGTGGGTGTTCCGTTAGGGACCATTGTTCCGAGTAATCATCCCGTGCGAACGGAACCAAGGTGAAAAAAACACATCAAATCTGACATATTCCGAGCGGGATAGTTTGATCCCGTTCGGAACCGAGTTATTTTCAGCAGACAAAAGCCGGCCGGTTCGATCGTCCCGAACGGGGTAGGTTGAGTCCCGTTCGGGACCATTGCGTGAATATCAAAATTAAAACCTGCTGTGAAGTTCATTCGCGACATTCTCCTCCCGAGCGGTACCCTTGTTCTCTCCTTTCAATTTTCGTTTAAATTCCGGCCATCTACAGGTAAGTTTCCCGTCCATAACCTCTTACATTGCTTATTTGTTTCATTTTATGGAGAATTCATGTTTTCATTTGTTGTGAAATTGGTTATGAAATCGATTTTGGGGGTTTTTGAACTTTGGGAATCCTTAGAACGATTTTGAGTTTGGGGGTTATGTTTGATGCTTAGAATGTTCTTATTATGTGTATTCTTTGCGAAATTTGTGGTAATCATTTCATTTGAACGAATTTTTGTCGATTGCATGGAGGATTTTGGGAGATTTGGAAAGCTTGGGGAATAAATTTGTGCTTTGTTTGCATATGCCCACCTGGTGTTTGATGAAATGCCTAGCCTAAGTTTTGGGTTTGATTTGTGGATATTGTGAGCAATTTTGGCTATCACATTGTTGAATTTGCCTCAATTTGGGAATTCTCTTTCACCGTTGCTTTTATGGGATTTTCTTTGATTTATTTGTGGGGGTTGGCTATTGTGTTGTAAATTGTAATTTTGGAAATTGTTGGGAAGATGTTGGGTAGATTGAAGTGCAAATTGAGGGTGCTTTAATGGTATTGTATATATTGTTGCTTGGATGATGTTGGTATCGTAGTTTGACTTGGATTAATGATTGAAGTTTGTTGTGTTTTGCAGTTGTTATGGCACCACGATCCGTCCGTGTATCCCGCCCGACTAATTTTGATGATGCTGAATTTAAGACTTTACTGTCACTTAACAAGTTAGGTGTTTGTAGTCCAAGATATCCTTGTTCTGCGACTCTTACTTCTTTGGGCTTAAAGGAGGATGTTGAGGCACTGTTTCATGTGATTGGTTGGGACAAACTGCATGCGAAAAAGTGGCCAGCTTATACGGATCAAACCAAGGAATTTTTGGCATCGGCATCTGTTGACAAAACTGCCGGCAACTTGCGGACTAAAGTAAGCTTCAAGATGGGGGGAAGAAAATATTCCCTTACACGGGCAGAGTTGGATACTATATACGGTTGTGCGGAAGGCTCGGGCTATGCGCTGAATGATTTTAATGCAAAAGAGTTTTGAATGGATATATCTGGAGAGGAAGTTGCTGGCACCTTGAGAATGAAATTAGTGAAAGGGTCTTTGATCAGGAATCCCGTCCTGAGATACATTCACAAGACAGTATCTAATTCGGTATCGGGACGACACAAGTCGAATAATGTCACCATCGCTGAGTTATTTATGTTGTTTTCTATGCTATTAGGGAAATCTTTCTCCATGGCTGCTGTGGCTATGGATAATTGGAGCAGAGTGCCATCTCAGAGTCGGAGTAACATTTATTGCGGTGGCATGATAACCCCGATACTCGATCATTTTGGGATTTACCGATTGGGGGATCCTGTGCCCGCTGGCGTGGTTGATATGCCAGTCCTTACCTTGGCCAAGTATATTACTACTTCCAGACAGGGTGCTTATTTTTATAAGGTTGTGGATGATGTGTGGATACGGCTGCCTAACTCTGATGCTACGCATATCTCGGACTATGATAATAAGGAGAATTGGTTGTTGGACACTCCTCAGCATCGCGAGCTTTGGTACAAGAAGGGCCGTGAACGAAATTTTGCAAGGTATGAGGTACAGAATGTGGTGGTTGAAGAACATGAAGACGACGACATGGAGGAGGACCAGTTTGGTGACCAGGGAGCAGGTGCATCCTCGTCTGGAGGAGCTGCTATGTGGCATCATGATATGATTGATATGATGAGGGGACTGACCGAGTCGATGGCAGGTTTAGATATGAGGATGACTACATTAGGGACTGATGTGACGGGTATCCAAGCTGATATGGTCCAGCAGAGTGCGTGGTTTGAGAGTCGTTTTAATCAGGTTGACGCTCGTTTGACTGGAGTACATGATGAGGTGCATGATTTATACAATCACCTTCCGTCTTACTATCGTCGTCGCCGGTTACATGAGGATCCTCCGGGTCCTAATCAACAGTGATTACCGTCTTTCCGTCTTTTCAAACTTAGTCTTGCTTTGGACTAAGTTTGGGGGGTGCGACGAACGCCGGTTTATTCTACTCTCTATTGTTTATTTAGTTTATGTTAATGTCTAGTTTATGTTTATGTTTGGTTAATTTAGTTTTCGATTTGGTTGTATTAGAGTATGATTCGAAGTTTATTTTGGTGGATTGTTATTCAGTGGAAATATCTATTTTGAAAGGTTGTTTGGTTTTGGTGATGTTAAGCAGGTGGATAGAGCTTTTACAGATGAAACCATGCTGAAATTTTTGTGATTCGTGCTCTTTGAGCCAAAGGAAGGGGGGTACACAAGTTTTTAATACTTAAATTTTTACACTAGCATAAGTTGAATGATATATTTGTGAGTTTGATGCTTGTGAGTGAAGTGTGCTTTAAAATGAAAAACTAAAGTCTGAGATTGGATTTGTGATGAAGCATGATCATGATTTGATTTCACTTGAGCTTATGATAGGGCGGAATCAATTGATGTTGATGCATGTGTAGGTTGAACAAATTTGTGAGAATTGAGCCTGGTTCGGTTGTGAGAGGCGAGGCACAAGTGGAATAAGTAAAGTCTGTCGATATCACTCTGTTTAACAAACCACATTGAACTAGGGAATGATGTTAGGCCATCCTTTCTTTGAACTAACCTTACATGATTTGGAGAATAAGGAGGAAATATATTATCCTAGCCATTGTTTTGGAGCCAAGTTGAGCTATAATTTGTTCGAATAATGTTAGGAAGAATTTTGAGGTTGGGATGGAAATTGAAAAAAAAAAATTGAGATCTTAGAATTGAAAGAATGTGAGAGCATTGTGAATGTTAAAGTGGTAATTCTGGGGAGATATATAAAAAAATGAGTTGTGTTAAATATTGGGAATTGTCCAAAGAAAAAAGGAACGAAAAAAAAGGGTTGATAAGTGTGGTATGAATTGATTGTTGAAAGATTGAATGGTTGGGTGTTCGAGAATGGAAAATGTTGGTGAATGAGTCACTTAAGCCTAAAATACCTTACTTGTAGTAAGCCATGTTATAACCAAATCAAAGTCCTATCGGATTCTAGGATGATGTGGAGAAGTGAACAAGTGTGGTAGAGATGAACAATACGAATGAAGCTTGTGTGCTTGTGCTTGAGAGAAAGAAGTTAATCCTACACACCTGAGTGTGAGTGTTACACTTTATATGTCACATGTCGGTAAGATTGAGTTCTTCGTATAAATACAAACATGATGGATAGTGAAAACTTTGTGAAATTGAAATGTGCATTGATTGATAGTGATGAGCTGTGAAGCATTGCACCAAGTGAATGAAAATCTTGTTTCTTGTTTTTGATTGAGGACAATCAAAGGCTTAAGTTTGGGGGGTTTGATATGTGTGTAATTTGTGTTATTTTATAGTGTTTAATTGCATGATTGGATGTGAATTAGGTACACAAATCACACACATATCTCTTCTTTTTGTTGATTTTACCTTCACTTGGTGTTTGAGAAGTGTTTGAGTGTGCAGGGCATGAAACGAGCAAGAAATCCGGGTTTTTCGAGCAAATTTAGCAAAAAATGGGGATCATTCCGAACGGGACACATGGGTTCCGTTCGGGACCCGAGCTCGGGAGGCAGCATCCCATTCGGAATTCGGAAATTTTGGCAAGAATTTTTGTGCAGCAGGGCCATCCCATTCGGGACCATTCTGTCCCATTCGGGACAGGTCATCCCATTCGGGACGAGACCATCCCACACTGGATGGGCCAATTTTTGGGAATTTTTAAAGAATACCATCCCACTCGGGATGAAACCATTCCACTCGGGACCGAAGCGGGAATTTCAGCTATAAAAGCAAGGGAAATCACAACATGAAAGGGAATTTTTTCAGATAACTTTGGGGATTGAGGAGAGTGAAGAAAAGGGCGAAAAAGAGCAGTCAAAGGGTGAAAAACCAAGGATCGGGGAGAAGAAACATCACGGAATTGAAGATCCATCACCAAAATCCTAAGATTTCTTGTTCCTTACTCTTATTATGTTCAATTTGAGAAGGATTGTGTTCCATTTTGAATTCATGAGTAGCTAATTCAATTGTTGAGGTTAGGGATGTGATGGGAAAGATTGATTGGATATTGTTTGGATTTGATGTTATGGATTTCCAAGAATTTGATTATTGTTGATTAATTAAAATTGTGTTTCATATATTCTTGATCACCATGTATGGATTATATGCTTCAATTGACTAGCTTGATTGGTTGGTGAAATTGTAGGAGAAATCAACAATAATTGGGTATTCTTCCACTTAGAAGATAGGTGATTTGATACCTAGATCTAGAATTCTTGAGCTTTTGGGAGTCAATTTGAGTCAATAAACCTAGATTTAGGTTGAGATAAAAATTGATCTACAATTGTTACACCGGTATTAAGGGTAATAATTAAACAAGTGAATTGGTCCAAATCAATGTATGGAAATTGGTTGTTTTGACAAATCCAAACTTTATCCAAATCTTTTCTAAACATCCTAAATTCCTCAACATATCTCTTTTTGGTTATCTATCATAAGGAGTGTGGAGTTTGATTAGTTAATAGAATTGAGTTTATAGAATTTAGTATTTTTATAATTGAAAACTTCAAGTTATTTGATCACGTTTAGATATTGAAGTTTTAAAATCTATCTCTTTTATTCGATGCAACGGGCGAGTTGAGTCTCTGTGTTCGATAATTTACTTGATAAAAAATACTGCATCACAACTGCATCCTCATGTCGACTTAGTATGTTTTCGTTTTAATGGTATGGTTTTGACAACATCAAAAATGGGGAAATTGTTAGGTGCTAAATTGTACAGGGGGAAACCTGTTAGATGTTCAATTGTAATTCCCACCTTTAGTTTGATGTTTTGATGTGTCAAAACTGAATACCTAGGCTTAGAGTTATTGCTTCTGTAATCCTTGTATAGGACTATTGAGTTGTAATAGTTCGATAGGAAAGCAACCAACCAAAAACTGGGGAACAATATTGAAACCGTTGGAACAAAGAGAACTATGATGACAGTTCAAGAGAGCCACAGAAGAATGCGAGAGCATAGCAGTGTAACAAGCAAAAACTGGAACTACATTCGGAACAGTACAAAACTTACAAGGACTGAAAACAATGGACTCGGTTTTCACATTCAAAGGTACAAGAAACTGGAAAGAGAGGCGCTCAGTTTCAAAACAAGAAATCACGTACGAAAGAGAGCACGTGAAGAATGCGGAGCAAAACAGTCGTAAAAAGCCTTGGAATATCAATGATAAGGAGCAACGGTTGAGGCAATTGCGACTGGAGTTTAACGTTGTCGAGCCAGACACGTCAAGTACAAGCTGTCTCAGAGAAAGAATAGTCGTACGCAGAAAAGGCGGAGGAGCAGGTCTGCTTTTCAGAAAAGATGTGGTCGTTGATTGGACGACGACTACCTTGTCTCTAACGGCTATTTTTCAAACACCCTCCTATAAAGAGCAGAAGAAACAGAGAAACAACTATCCGAACATCGAAATTCTTACTGTTACTCTGCTGAAATTAAAGCTCGAAGCATTCAAAGCTCTCATTCTACGACATTAACTCTGTGGTTTATTTATTGAGCACGAGGCTTAACTGCTCAAGAAATCTCCATAGATTCACCGTGTGACCCACCTGGTACACGAGGTTTAAGTCATCTGACTTAATCTTTAACCTTGGTGTTCTTACTTTTCAAGTAAGAACACAACAACCTATTTCACTGTCAGAGAATAGGTTATTACGGGCGTTCGCCAAATTGTTGAGTTCTGGGAAGAACTAAACCATCCACTCACCGGAGAAGGAGAAGAGAAGTGTGTCCTCAATCTATTTCCGACGACTGCCAGTCCACAGAGAAGACGCAGAGCCTTCGACAGATTGAAGAAGGAGTGAAGAGCATCTACCTGGGCAAGTGATCCAGTCTACTGCAAACGGTGGCTTTTGTGGTGGTTGGCTATAGATCGTGAGGAGTGTATTCTTTACTTCCTTAGTGAATTTTCGAATTAATCCCGAAGAGTGGACGTAGGACTTAAGGATCCTAACCACTATAATATCGTGTGTCTTTTACAATTTTCGGTTACTTTCTAATTTACTCAGTTTAGAATAGTGTCTTTAAAACCTTCAACAGTTCTCTAAAGTGTTGAAGCGTATATCTGAAAACTGATCACTTAAACTGCTCGACTAACACATTTTTTCATAAATCTAATCGAACGAACCGAGCTCAGTTTTGAGAGTGCAACCCCTTGTAATACTTTCGTTGCACGTTAATCACAATTCTGATCTGGGACCAACAGAATGTGAGGAATAATGGTAAATATATTTTTTAACTGCTAATTTTGGTAATAATGTATGAATAATTACAATAGTCATTGGAGATTTTGTAAATACAGCTGATAGTATGTCAATTATAGGATTTATTGAGAACTTTACACAAATTTGGCCAATCTACGCATGAGTAAATAATATTGGTAGGGGTATAATCGAACCGAGTCGAGTCGAGTAGTGTCGTGCTGAAGTTTGACTCGTTTCGTATCGAGTCGAGATTGGAGCTTTTTTGTCGAAAATTTTGAAGTTCACAAACTTTATCGAGCCTAAACGAACTTTCTAAATTTGGAATATATTAAAATATCCATTATTATTTTGAAAGAAAAAAGACATTTATTTCTAAATTAATATCATATTATAGATCAAATTCTAAATTTTCTCATTATTAGAAAGACTTATCATTATTGTTACTCTTAATTCATGAAAGATATTACTTTTATAAAATTATTTAATTTTTATTTCTTACTAATTTAGCTAACGAGCTTGCTCACGAGCTCACGAGTCGAACATTATGATGCTCAAATTTGGTTCGTTTAATAAACGACCTAGAACGAGCTTTTATCAAGTCGAGATCTGAGTAATTCGCGAACAGTTTAACTCATTTACAACCTTAAATATTGGTTATTTAAAAATTTTCGATAGTGAAAATGGCTATTCAGATATATTTTCACAAAAAAATTAAGCAGTTCATATATACCACTATTTGAAATACGAATATTATGATATTTAATTGCAAAGTATTTTGAAGAATCAATAAACTATTTCTATATATGTAGTCATACAATTGACAATAAATTACAACTTAACACAAATTAGTTTTCCACCCGCGTGATGTGCGGCACGTATATATTACTTTTAGTAATTTATCTATCATAAATATACAAACACATTTTTTCTGAATTTCATATATACATAATACTAATTTCATTAAAATATATTATAGGTTATTAAATAAAATTAATTTGTAACTATGTGAGTTTCGGAATGAAGAAATGCAATGATTACGCAACTCACCGTTTGGTTAAGGGGTATGAGAATGAAAAAATGGGAACGATACCCAAATACTTGGGAATCACTAAAACCTTCCAAAATGGTGGGTTTCATTTTCATTCCCATTTTCCATTACCAAAATTTTTTATTTCTTATTTTTTATTTCATGTTATTTTATAATTATTTTATTTTTATTATTTATATAAAATATTATAATTAAATTAATCATTTATTGGTATCTTAAATTTATATTTAATAAAATAAATAAGAAGATAAATATATTACTTATTTATTTTAATATTATTATATTTTCATGATTTTTTAGTATTAAATTAATTATTTATTTCTTATTTTTCAATTTATTTTATTTTATAATTATTTCCTTATTGATTTACTTTTTCTTGTTTGAATTACAATAATAATATTATTAAATTTATCATTTATTTTTTATCTTAATTTTATATTTTATAAAACAAAAAATGATAAATATACTATTTATTTATTTTAATATGATTTATTTTCTTATTTTTTTATTGAAAATGATTCTCAAACCCATCTTATAAACCAAACATAACAATTGAGAATGATTATAAAAAAAACAATCCCATACTCATTCCCTCTATTATCAAACTCATACCCATAGTAATTCCCGACAGTTAAACCCAACGCCCCTTGATATTTTTGATATTAGAATGTTATCATTAGCACATGCATATATAAGATTGAGGTGAACTTGTACCTTGATTTTTTTTTTATTTACTTTCAATTTCAATTTTTTACAAAAACTAAAAATGACAATAGTTGGCTATGGGAGTTCAATTTGATGAGTATATATACTAATATTACTATAAGAGAAATTAAATGAAATAATCACTAATTGAATTATCATTTAATTATGAAATATATATATTAAATATTTTGTTATATTGATTTGTACGTTATTTAGAAAAAAACTTGGAAAATGGAATGAATTAGCAAATGGAACTCAACTATATATACGTTATACATAACTTTTAAGAAATTAATGCATACTATCAAATTGAACTTTACTAATCAAGTTGGTAACTAATTATGATAATTAGTGATTGATATATAATTGCTGAAATATTATATACGTACAAATCAATTTTTATAGTTTATAAATCCATTATTTTCTATCGAATAAATCCATTATTTTTATTATTCTCCTATCGAATAAAATAAGTTGAGAATTTCAATAAGTTCTAAATAATTAATATTTCTATATTTATATAATATTATTTTAGAGAGTTCTGTTAGGGAAGAATTTTCTTTTTCTAGGGTTTTGCTTTAGGTGTAGATATAGATATAGATTTTGATAATGAATCTTAATGTCACAAAATTAATTTATTTTTTAAAAAACTGAATAGATGTTTTTTTAATTTTAATTGAATTTTTTTGAAAATATTTAATTTATTATATATTAACTGAATAAAATTTATTATTGTGATTTTTCTTAAGTACACCTGTATTTTTCTAATTATTTTTCGCTGTTGTATTTATCTATTTATTTCTTAGTAATTGGTTGACCTTTTTTACTATTTCTATTTAGTTCTTTCTATATTTATTTTAGAATTATTTTAGGAAACTTTAAAGGAGCAAGAAAAAAATATTTTGGGGTTCCGCTTTATATATATACTCTATATTAAAGTTAATCAATTTATATCTAATTAATTTTGTGAACATAATTGATCCTGACTAAAATCAATTATATATATATATATATATATATATATATATATATATATATATATATATATTAAAGTTAAATCAGTTTATATCTAATTATTTTTGTGAACATAAATGATCCTGACTAAAATCAATTTATTACTTTGTAGTGAATAAAATAGAGGGTCTCATAGTTACAGTGAGCAGGAGGCAAAGTAGCAACCCAAAAAATATTAATGTCGTAGGCAATGAAAAATAAATCCGCACTATACTCATTCCAGCCATAGCCAACGAAAAACAAATCCACACTACACTCATTCCAGATAAATTCTCACAAATAAATCAAACAATATATTCATTATTCAATTCAACAAATATACAAATGTAAATGAGTTGAATAAAATATGATCATTTTTTCTATAATCTCAAGTAATATTGCACTTTATTACTATCAATTTCAAAGATACTCATTTATATTTCTCCTCAAGAGACGGTTGAGTTAATCTCCCAATATCTGCAAATTCAAGAAATAATTGATTATCATATAGTAAATAATTTACTGCTTCATGAAAATGTACCTATAACAATTAAAAGCTCAATTCTTCAAACAAAAAAAAAAAGAAAAAAAAAGAACAGAAGAAAAATAGAAAGAAAAAAAAGCTCAAACATTTGTTTCATACCTTACACAAAACAATAGCCTATCCCAAGACACAAAAACAGTGTACACTATTTATACATATTTAAATTAAATTAATATTAATTATCAATTGATTAAAATAAGCTCATAATACCCATAATTGTGCCTTAATCCATGGATTGTAACTTAAATTCTTTCATTTGTATATAAAAGCACTACTTATTCAATCCCGTAATTTTTGTATGTCAATATTAATTGCTTTAAATTATTGCTTCATTTTACCATTATTCATATTTTATTTATTGTATCTAAAAGATTCTTAATTCATTGACAATAAAAAAAAAATTAAGTTTCTTATTTTCTGTGTAGTTATTTTTTTAGCAGGAAAAAAAATATTTTTTTCAAATTATTTTAATTTCTATTAAGGGATTTCAAAAGATCTAAATTATTAAAAGCTTAATTAATTAATCTCGTTGATAACTCTCATTTCTACTATTCTCATATTCATTATATTATTTTATTCTTTATTATTAATGATATTAATTCATTCCCTTATTTTCAGCGATTGTCTTTAAATTATTTTGTTCTTCATTTCTCAAATTCATTTCTTTATTTTTATGTATACATATGCAAAATAATTTATTTTCTTTATTTTTAGATAATTTTATTTATTTATTTTCTTCTTTATTTAATTAAACTTAACCATGTTTCCTTATTTTTATACACTCAAATATATAATCTATTTTAATTAATCATATGTCCAACATAATAATTATTAATTATATAGATTATAGTAATTACATACTTTCCATCTTTATTATTACTTACCAAAAATATTACTCCCTCCGTCCCACCTCAATTGTCCCACTTTCCTTTTTCGTCCGTCCCACCTCAATTGTCCCATTACTTAAAAAGGTAACTTTTTCACAGTCAACAATAAAATATTAATTCCACTCAACTTACTTTACACTCACACTCTTTGGTTATTGTGCCCAAAGCCACCGGCACAATTCAGCCGTGACGGAGGGAGTATAAACTAATTTTGGCAAGTAGTTTTGGGATAAATGTTTTTTGGTGAGGGGTTTTGCTTTTATATATATAGATTTGACAAATCTTTGCATGAGTAAATAATAATTGACTATTTAGAATTTTTTATAATGAAAGTAACTATTTAGATATATTTCCAAAAAAAATTAAGCTGTTCATATATACGATTATTTGAAATACGAATGTTATGATATTTATTGCAAAGTATTTGAAGAATCAATAAACTATTTCTATATATGTAATCATACAATTGACAAAAATACATTATAAATACATTATAATCTAACTTTGCATGAAAATTTTTCATGTAGACAAAAAAAATGACATACTATAATATATGTCAAAATAAATGACATATTGCTCAAAAAGTACATTAATATTCATTCAAACTTCCAAGTTAATTAAGCGATTAAATAACTACTTTTATTTATAATTTCTTTTGAATTATATTTATTGAACTCACATTTTACTAAGAATATATGATTAAAATATACTCATTATTCATTCCTTATGGACTTCACAATATATATTGTTTTTTTATAAAAAAAGGCAAAGTTTTAGATGAGACGATCTCATCATTTTTATTGTGAGACGAATTTAATGAAATGATGTAATCTTTATTGCAAATGATATTTTACCATTTTTATTGTGATATAAGTTTAATGAAATGATGTATTTCTTTCTTACAAATGATGTATTTCTTTGTTGCAAATAATGTAATTCTTAAAAATAAAATGATGCATTTAATTTATTGAAATGATGTATTAAGATCCGTCTCACAATAAAAAAACAGTGAGACCGTCTCTCAGGAGACAAACTCAAAAAAAAAAAACATGCATAAAGAGCGTTAAAATATAATGTTAAAAATAAAATTTATATTAAATAAAATATAATAGTTATATATAAATTACATAAAATATCATAATATTTATAAATAAAAACGAAGGCAAATCATTTAAAGTTATTTTTTCACACTTCCATTATTTATTTTTGTTTCTAAGATTTTTTTTAGAAAACACTCAAAAAATTATACAGGGTTTTTTTACAATAAGACACAAGCATAGGAGTGTGAGATTTAGGATTGACAATATGTGCTTGTTGGGTCGTTATCGTATCGGATATTATTGTATCGAAAGTTATCGTGTTCATATTTGAGTTTAACGGATTCGTGTCGTGTTCATGCCCATTATTATCGTGCAGATCGTATTGTATCAACAATTTTTTTCCTTAATTGTGGAGCTCACAATTTATCTGTGATGTGTCGTTATCGTGTAAGATGTTATCTTGTTCATGGTTAGAGTTTAACGGATCGTGTTGTGTTTGTGTTCGTTATTATTTTATGGGTTTGTGTTGTGCTCCCTCCGTCTCATTCAATTAGGTACTTTTTCATTTTTAAGACGTCCCATTCAATTAGGTACCTTTCCTCTTTTGGCAAAAATTAGCCAACTATTAAACTTTTTAATAACTTAATTATGATTACTAATTACATTAATTAAATTCAAATACTTCTTAAATAAAAACATTTTTTTATTAAATATAACAGCGCTTATAAAATGAAGCATTAAAAAATTTAATCTCGTTTCTCTATTTTATTACCAAATATAATTAATCATTAAATACAAACATCTAAAATATCGTGCCCAAAAGAAAGGTGTCTATTCGAATGGGATGGAAGGAGTATTATCGCAATCACCCCTAGTTAGGTTATCATCTAAAAAAAAAAAAAAAAAAATTAAGCATCATGAAAATATAATAAATAAGCAACATATATATTTATATTGAATCTTTTAAGATGTGGCCATGACATTGACATGTCCTTTCTCTGCTCCCTAAAAAGTCGGGTCAATCCGATCATTATTTTATGGGAAGGTCTTGGGTTAGGCAGACCTAAATAATTTAGGCGGATTTTATCCATTAACCCAAGCCCAAACCCATATAATATACCCTCATTGAGAATTAATAAACCCTATTTGGAATGGATCAACCCATTTGGATAGGATAAAACCCACCTAAACTATTTAGGCATGTCTAATACAAATTTTTGCCTTATTTCATATGTTCTATGAATTTTGGTTTTTACTACCAATAATTGCTTTTATTTTGATTTTCGTTGCGGTAGAAGGCAAAAGATTCTCTGCATTTTTACTGTAAGTATAATTTTTGTTCACTTTCTTTCCATCAATTTTCTAGCACGGGGTTTGAAACATTGATGGAAGATCCATATTATTAACTAATGTTTTTTTTTAGAAGAGAGAAGCGTTGGGGATATAGGTCTACCGTATTTATAGATATATTTTGAATTTAAAAAAACTACCTCTGCCGAAGTTATGGTGTATCTCAGACTGTTAGAAACTTTTTTCAGTAAAACAGTACAATCTTTAACATGTGTATTTGACAGGAGAATGGCTTCCATTAGATTTTATTTGTTTGGGATATAGGTCTCTCTCTCTCCAATATATTACTTTTAAAATATTTTTTTAAACTTTCGGCCGGATTTCCACTGTTAAACTTAGTTTCTTTTAGTATTATTATAGATTATGGATATAATATTTGTTATCAAGCTAGCAATTTTTTTATCAAATATTTGGAATTTAATCGAACTTTAGTCAAATTTTATAAAAACAAATCCATTTTAGATTATATTTGGAAATATTCATTATTTTCTAAAAAAATAATTTTACGGAAAAAAAATCAAATGTATACTCAAACAAGTTAATTAAAGATTTAAAATTGAAAATCTTAAGAGATCCACAAAAATATAAAAGTAAGATATTGAAAACCTTCTCCCAAGGGAGTTGAAGAAAAAACTAGTGGAACTGGTTTTTGATTATGTATTAACACAAACTTTAGATTACCTGCTTATAAAGAATTCCTCCTAGTTTTAATGGCGGGAGAAAGTGGACATGGAAAAAGATGGTGTTGTGTGTTGTTTTGGGAGGAATGAGTTTGAAGACGCATATAGTTCCATGGGTGATGGCGTTGGAGTTGGATGCGTAGAAATCATCCCAACCCTTCCCCAGTTTCTCCCTAGATCCATCCTTGGTTCCAATCATCACGCTCACCCTCCATTCCCTCCCCCTTTCATCTCTCAACCTTGCATGCCTTTGTTTTCCAAGATTATTCGACTTCACGAAGTTTCTCGGCATGTTCTGAAATTATTAATTAATTTCACATTTTCATCAATCAATCAATTAATATAAATTCATTGCAACTCACCACTACTGCCCTCTTTCTAGCATGCTGAGGTTGCATCGTCGTCATAAAATACGGGGCTTCGGCTTCATCCTCTGCAATATGCCCACCTCATTAATTACATCATTTTTTTTTCTTATGCTAAAAAGATAGTGACTACCTGCGGTGAGATCTGTGGCTTCAATCGACTTCTTCGTTTCATCAGGGAACTCTTTCTCAAATGCAGTCGAATCGAAGACGGAAACATTGAAGTGCAGGTGTCTGGTGGGCTGAAACACCAGGAAGTCTCCGACGCTCAAGGAGTGGCGGCGGACGAATTCCGGCCATCCGTGTTTGAAGGAGATGAGATCATTTTTGCTGTTTTTGCACAGTCCTATTTTCCATATTCCAATGCGGCTTTCTAGAGTTGCTTTTCTTGATTTGCATTTCTTTAGCTCCTCGCTTAGTGCTGGAGGCAGGTTCTGCATATTAACACAATCCACACTACTTTTCTAATTTTGTCTAAATTTGTGAATCCAAATCAAAGCACAAAAACAAGCAACATCCCAAAATCATTCATCAAAATTGTTATGTTCTTCCAAAAGACAAACAAATACGTGGGCCACACTAATTTCCATACCACGATTAGAAAATGTTACGGATAAAGATTAGCAGATGGGTTTGTGATCATATAATGAGAAACATAACGTAGATGAAGTACATTACAAAATCGTATATATTGTTCAAGAAATAAATGAAGGTAGACTGACCAGATTTTGGTGAAAACCAGGCAATAAAACCTTGAAAAAACTCCTTGCAGAAAATGGGTTTTTGCGATCCATTAATGTCGTCATGTCGTTGAGAAGATACTAGAAAGAGAGGCGAGATGGAAGCACCAAGCTACAAGCAAACATTGGAGTATACGACACGTTTTGCAGGTCCATCATATCATGTCATTTCATATTTCACAAAATAAAAAATAATATATTATTTTATATTGATGTTTTTCTAATGCTACTTTATATTGAAGTTGATATATTTAAATATCCAAAAAAAACAAATAACAAATACTCCCTCCGTCCCGGTCAAATTATCCACATTTGACGGGCACGATGACCAATGCATGTGAGTGGTAGTGGGTGTTAGTGGAATGAATATTTTATTGATGAGTGTGGAGAGTTTGCTATTTTAGGAATGTGGACTAATATTGTGGGACAGACGAAAAAGGAAATGTGGACAATTTACTTGGGACGGAGGGAGTAATTTATATGGAAAATATTTAAAATAGTCCACCTCATTATACATAGCACAAAAATAGCCCACTTTATTAATGAATAACAAAAATAGCCATAAATTATACTCCCTCCGTCCCATTGAAGTAGTCTCACTTTCCTTTTTTATTTGTCCAATAGAATAGTCCCATTTTCCTAAAATGGCAACCTTTTTCACACTCACCAATAAAATATTAATTTCACTACACTCACAACCCTTAATTCCCGTGCTGAAAAGAAAAGGGACTACTTCACCGGTACGGAGGGAGTATATATTTATATTGATGATTTTCTAATGCTCACCAGTTTTTTCATCGGGATGCAGGGTAAAAACAATCTATATATAATAAAGAGGTTATGGATTTAAACTTTCATGAAAACATATAAAATGCATGTTTAAATTAATATAGAAGATTTTTTTTTTAAAAAAAAAAATAGCCCATTGTACATTTTTGTTAAGATATCATTTTCCAACAATAATTATGGTTATAATAATGAAATCATGAGTTCACTTGATTATTTTAATGTTGGACTATATTTACATCCGCGCGAATAAATATTTTTAATAAATAAATTAGATAAATATATTTAAAATACCTCAATAATCGAGAATATTAATACTATTCCAATTGAAGAATAACATACGTTTCCATTATAGATATAATTACTACTTAATATTTCCAATGAAAATGTTATATGTAATTTTTTCAAAATAACATTAATCACATAGTGTATGAAAATTCATGCAAAATATTAAACTCCCACTATACAGTGTTATTTATTTTAGTCAACAAAAAATATCTAATTATTGAGATTGGTATACAGTAAAGTTTACAAAAATAACATAAAGTTTACAAAATTATTAGTTAATTGACATTATTTCTCTGGTTTTGCAATCTACTCCCTCTGTCCCGATCAAATTGTCTTCATTAAATCGGGCACGATAACTAATTTTTGAGTAATAAAGCTAATGGTGCAATTAGTAAAAAATAATTAACAATTTAACTAAAAAAATAAAGAGAGATAGAAAATGAAAAAGGGGGCAATTTTACTTTTGAAATTACAAACAGTTTTCAGCTTTTGCTGAAATTCAACAGTGATTCCCACCAAAATGAAATTACAAACACAAACACTACATTTATCTTCAAAAAAAACAAAAGAAACAAAAGATGAGATTACATAAAGATGTTGAAGAAAGTGTGAGGATAGAAATCTTCCACTTCTTGCTACAGCACTCCAAAGAAAGAAAGCTTCAATATGAGAAGCTCACAGAAGCTGCCACCAAATTCAATGTGTCTAAAAGGACCATTTCAAGGATCTGGAAATCTGCAGATAAAGAAACAAGAGGAACTGAAGTAATCAAAGTTGTGCAAAAAAGAAAAGCAAGAGTATGGCCTAAAATGCAGGTAAACCAAGAGGTAATAAAGAGTGTTAATTTTCAAAAAAGATGCACAATAATATCCCTAGCTGAGAGCATCAACATTTCTAAATCAACTGTGGGTAGATGGGTTAAAGAGAATCTGATCAGAGTTCACACAAATGCAATCAAACCCGAATTGACAGCTCCAAATAAGATGTTAAGGTTGTTTTTCAGTTTACAAGTCATTGAGTTTGATAATGCTTTGAAGTGTCTTAAGTTTAAGCGTATGGATAATGTTATTCATATAGATGAGAAATGGTTCTACTTAGCTAAGAACACGCATCGATACTACATGACATATAGAGAAGAAGACCCCTATAGATATTGCAAGAGCAAGAAATTCATTCCAAAAGTCATGTTTTATGTGTGCTGTGTGTCAGCCTATATTTTCAGCAGAAAAGAGTGTTCTTTTTTATGGAAAAATAGGTATGTGGCCATTTACCGAGGAGGTGAAAGCAAGGAGAAACAGCAAATTAAGGCCAGCTGGAACTATGGAATTGAAGCCAATTGAATCAATCACAAAAGAAGTGATTAAAGATTGTTTAGTTAAAAATGTAAGAAATCTAGAATACATAGCCTGTAATGCATGTGAAACTGAAATGTACTTCAGCCATGCACATCTTATCAAAAACTAATTATGCAACTAATTTTCAGATTATTCATGTTATGTGCTTTAGTAATTTTCAGTATTCGTGTTGTTATACAACTAATTATTCATTTATAATTCCAACTTCATCCAGCTATAAAGTCTAAGTGGCCCGCCTTTTTGAGTAAAAACATTAACATACAACAGGATAATGCAAGGCCACATATCACTGATTGTGATCCAGATTTTAGGGCAGTTGCTAGTGCAGATGGTTTCAATATTAAATTGGTTCAACAACCAGCAAATAGTCCAGATTTGAACATACATGATTTGGGGTTTTTTAGGGCTATTCAAAGTCTACAACAGAAGTATGCTTGCAGAAATACAAGTGACCTAGTTAATGCAGTGATGAACAGCTACAATGCACTTGAAGCTATGACTTTGAATAAGGTTTTTATCACTTTGCAATCATGTATGCAAGAAATTTTAAAGGCAAATGGATGCAACATGTATAAGATCCCACATATGAGTAAGGATGCATTGATTTTGCATAATGAGTTGCCAAGAGATTTAGAAGTTTCAATGCACTTAGTGAAAGAAAGCTTTGAATACTTATTGGCAGCAGGACATGGAGTAGGTAATGAGCAACTGCTGACTGATTTGGGAATGCACATATCCTAAAGGGGGCTGCAGCTAGAGGGTTGTTAATTGCACATTTTGTAAAGCCTTTTGTAAAGCCTTTTGTAAAGACTTTTGTAAAGATATGATGAATGATGAATGCATATTTTGTAAAGCATTTTGTAAAGATATGATGAATGATGAATGCAGATTTTGTAAAGCATGTAAAGCATTTTGTATAATATCTGAAACATTTAACCAAAACAAATTAAAGAAACCTCTTCAATTCGGGTTAACACATTTCACACATGTGAGTGCATCACTAATGTGTTCAAAAGAAACCATTTTTATGTGAAAAATAAACAATCATCTCATATTTCTAGCAGAAAACAAAATCCCCACAGTGAAATAGAAACACCAACCGAGCATAAATTAGATGTGAATCAAGGCAGCCAACCAATAATGCATAAATCAGAAATCAGCCAAGGCAGCCAACAACCGATAATGCATAAATCAGAAATCAACCAAGGCAGCCAACAACCAAGCATAAATCAGAAATGAACCAAGGTAGTCAACAACCGAGCATAAATCTGAAATCAACCAAGGCAGCCAACAACCGATAATGCATAAATAAAAAATCAACCAAGGCAGCCAACAATCAACCATAAATCAGAGATCAATCAAGGCAGCCAACACATATGAATCCTAAACCCGAACATAAATAAGAAATTAGAATCACAAAAATTAGAAGGGTTCACCGAATAGTTGGGAACTGAGTCTCCCAAAATTCCCGAACGAGCTTCCTCGTCTCCTCCAATGGAAACCCCATCTCTTCGACTTCAACCGTCGGTCGTGCAACCTCCGGTGGGCCAGATCCGCTCAGCTTCCCATCTTCATCCTTACCCGAGTCCTCGGTGCTGGCGGCAACAACATCCTCCGTGAAATTAATGTTGGGGGTTCCACCATGATAAACGACAAACCGGAGGTGCAGAAATTGTCGGTACACAAGTACACATCCGGCCACAGAGTTTCGTCGCCTGCAACAATAACCGAGGATGGAGGGGATAACAGAGGCGATAGATCATCGAGTTTCTTCATCGCGGGTGAGGGGGATCTGTGAAGGTACCGATTTTGGAGGATTTCTTCATCGCGGGTGAGGGGGCAGCGAGAAGGTACCGTGGTCGGAGGGATTCATCATCCCGGGTGACAATGGCGGAGGGCGGTGGCAGTGAGACAATGAAGAGAGGGAGAGAGGGAGAAGAGTGTGGCGCTTTTATTATAAAATATTATAAAAGAATATTAATAACAATATTTTTTCTTAGCGGATAAACAATATTTTTCAAAGATTATAAAAGAATATGAATAACAATATTTTTAAGCAAAATTTTTCAAAGATATTTAAGTAGTATAGTTTGTCTATAGTGCTGATATTAAGTTTCTCTATATCTAAGAGGTTTTGTGTTCAAACCCCATCATTAACATATATATAAATTTTTATTTTTTATAAAAAATTATCTCTTCAATTATTAATTAATACTAATCATAATAATAATTTATGTACAATAAATATAATCGGTCTTATTTTCAACTAGCATTTTACCTGTGCGTTGCATGAAATTATTATACTCCTATTAAATATTATTAAAAATACCATATTTTTTTAAGATTTAAGAGACCACTAAGTCTATTGAAATACTAAATTTATTCTAATATGTCGTGGTATCATAATACAAAGATTACAATTATATCGTAAATTAATTAAGAATTTTTTTCTTATTCTTTCAGTTTATTTGTCT
This sequence comes from Plectranthus barbatus, assembly GCA_026898455.1. NCBI lineage: Eukaryota > Viridiplantae > Streptophyta > Magnoliopsida > Lamiales > Lamiaceae > Plectranthus > Plectranthus barbatus. Next base: position 154,294 of record JAPKLW010000552.1, on the reverse strand, counting down.
TGATTTCGAAATTTATTTGTATTCTACGATAAACATATTCTATTTTATACTTTCTTCAAATCATTTTTATAAATTAACTTTAATTTTTTTTTATTTTCATCCTCCTCTCAATACTGCTCCTCATTTCTTGATCACTTCTATAAATTAGTTTCCACAATACTTTCTTGAAAGTGTGAATGAACAATTTTTTATTTTAGATAATAAATCTTTTTTTTTCAATTAATATTTTTTAAACAATTTACGTGTTGGTCCCGAAATATCAGAGTCGTCGTGTTGATAACTTAACACGAAATGCAGCGGAATAGTTTTAAGTCTTTTGCACTTATCGTTGTTAGCAAATGTTTCTTAGCTCAAGTTGTTATTTAAGTACGTTTTCAGATATACTCTAGCAACTCTGTTGCTAGGTTTCAAATCGATCTTAAACAGTAACTCAATGAAACAGTAAATAGACACAAGGTTTATAGTGGTTCGATCAAATAGATCTATGTCCACTCCTTAGCCGAATCGCTAAGAATTTCACTAGAAAAGTATACAGAATACAAGGAATCGCCTTTCCAGTTAAGTAGGCAGTGAGCTTTCGGCCTGGCTACTTGACAGCTATCCTCCGTGAGTCTGAACTTCTCCGATAAGGTTTGGCTGGGGGTCAAGGGCACACCTTCGAAACTCCTGCCTTGCCTGATATGGAAGATTTGTAAATACTTCCTGATATTCCTTGAGAATGGCTAGACGCCCGTTCTAGTCTTGACCTTTTCAGGTGTTCGACTGTTAGATTCTTTTCTAAGAGAAAGGAATCTCAATGATTGAAATATTCTTGAACGCAATCAAGAATATCTTCAATGAAGTGTCAGTATATCAACTGAGCAACACTTCTGGTTGTTGGGAGCTTTTAAATGTTCTTTCAAGCGGCTCTCAACTGACTACTTGTTCACTTTTTCGCTTTGTTAAGGAATTCTCACACTTGTATAATTTGCGAATGTCGGTAGTGATTGAAGCAGTTATTGAAGTAGTAAAAGCAGCTCTTGTCTCCACTTTCGAACCTGTCTTTTATAGGTGGAGATTCAAACTTTGAATCTCCATATCCGTTAGTCACAACGGCTCCAAGATCCGAGAGTGTTTGGTCTGTGACATTCACTTTTGTTTTTGACTTGTACCTTCCTTGCCACTTCGGGAAAGTCTTATCCTTTTGTGTGAGCTTTTTGTCAGAGTCGCAGTCCAGCTTCAGATTTGATTCTTTTGTTTTGCTGGAGTCTGCTGAGAGTATATTCCTTTTACTCCCTTTGATCCTTTGACTTCTTTTGTTTCAGACTCTTTACTTCATCGCTGAAAGGTCCGAATGCTAACACCTTAGCATTCTGTCTGACGTGCTTTCAGCCATTTGCTAGTGATCCTCTGTTGGCTTGCTTCTCTAGCAATTCGACAGTTGAATGCTGATATCATTTGCTTTGTTTCTGCTAGGGATTCTTCTCAGCATACTAGTCTATTACAACTCAATGTATAATTTATACAGGACTTTACAAGTTGTGTTAGACTCTCTAGATTTCAGCAAATGATCGACCAACTAAATAAGGTTTGATCCAACAAAACCTTTTACAAATAAATCCTAAGGGAGATTTTAGGAATAATTTCCCAACATTACGTACATAAATTTAAAATAATCTTAAATAGAAAGACTCGCAGTATAGTGAAAAATATCAAAATTCATTACAGTTCAATCCATTTTTGTACAATAAATATAATCGGTCTTATTTTCTATTTCTATAATCCATAATAAAAGACAATTATCTCCATTAATTGTGAACAAAATATTTTATATTTTACCAATATTTCAATAATTTATATAAACTCGGTAATTAAGCTATAATTAAATTTATACAATAACATGCAAACCTAAATGATGATTACAAATACAATTATTTTAAATTCATATGTTTCAAAAATCGTAAGATATTAATAATAATTTTGATAAATTAATAAAATAGATTAATATAATATTAATAAATTTATTATTTATAATTATAATTATATAATTTTTCATAACTTAAATATTATTTTTTGTAAATCTGGTACAAATTAATTATTTTTTATATGTATAATATGTACTATAACGAATAATAAGCAACTCATTAATGTAATTATATATATAATTATAGATATTTATATATAAAATTATAGCCAAATATCACATGTTATTTTATAATTTAATTTAAATTAGTAAAAAAATAGACATAAGATAAATTTTAAACTGTGGGTACATCAGTTCGATTTTTTCTGTTTTATTTTATTTAGTATTTTTACTTTATACTAAAATATATAAAGTATGAGTATATCAATTTGACTTTTATGTTACTTAAAATTAGTATTATCTATATATTACAAATATAAACTACGGGTACATCAATTTGATTTTTTATTTTATTTAGATTATAATTTATTAATTTATGTTAAAATATAAAGCGTGGGTAAATGAGGTTGAAAACTTATATTATTTATCATGTCTATCAAACACATAACTATTATATATATAATATTTATATCAGAATGTGACATATATTGGTTTATTAAAATCAAACGCTTGATATGCAACAAACATGGGTAAATCATGCAAACTTAATTTATATACAAAAAACAACAAAAGTACGACAAACACATCTCATTTTATTCTACAATGTCTATATTTTCTGTATTTTCTTTTATTTCAATAATTTTCTTTAAATCTACATAAATGCATGATGATAAATTATTTGTGGATCCAATTTTCAAGTCCTACCTGAAATGAAATCATCATGGAAGCATTCTTACGTTTAAGCAAAAAAAAAATAAGTAATTTCTAAATTTTCTTTCTACGAGTCTTTCTCTCTAAGACTGTATTTATTTATGTAACTAATTGTTCAAAAATCTTTATATTTTTTGTATTTCTTTTATTTCACAATTTTTCTTTGAATCTACACAAAATCATGATTATTTATTTTGTGGTTGCAATTCATCCAAATTTCAAGGTCCACTTGAAATGAAATTATCGTGTAAACATACTTACATTTCAGAAAAAGATTTCACAAACTTGAAATAAAATTAAATGGATTGAACTGCAATGAATTTTGATATTTTTCACTAAACTGCGAGTCTTTTTATTTAAGATTATGTAACGCCCCCAACTGACCTTCCCAATTTGAGGCCACGTTACATTGATGTTTCAGGTTTTGTCAAACACACTTCAAGAAATAATAAGCGGAAGACTTTATTTTAATTAAAATATAAAAGTATTCAACAAAAGTACTTCGAGTCAAGATTTAAAATAACAGTATCCAAAAGTTAAGTAATTAAAAAGGGAAGGAAGTTCAGAGAGTGTAGCAGCGTGTGTGTAGCGTGATGGTGACATGTATGTGAAGATACATGTCACAGGATCTATTAACTTTCAAAAATAACTTCTTTGCTCCTCCATATTACACCCGCTACTTCCATCCATGCTGCTTAACCTGCACGTTTTAGAAATAACGCGAGGGGCTGAGTACTTTCGTACCCAATGAGAAACATGCCCAAAATCATACATTTATATAGGAAACATGCTATGCAACTCACACATATAGACATGGGGTTTTGTTGAAAAGAACCATGCTATCTAAAACATTTTATTTTCACGCACGTGCTTTTTTAGGTGTTATTATATCTGTTTCGGGTTTGTAACTGGAAGTTGGCCGGCTTCCGAGTTACGATGATCAGTTAGGAATGTAACACATTCAACATACTGTCATCTGAGTGCACTAGTCTCAGCAATCCATTTTGAGACCCGATCGTTTAATATTCAACATTCACAATCACCATAATCAATTTCACCCACAATTCCACATCCAAGTACCACAATTTCCACCTTATATCTTCAAAATCCCAATCATATGGAGTCGCTACTCCATACTACTAAATGAGTTCTAGCTCAGTTATGGGAACCTGGTTCCAAACTCATTTATTAATCTCTCTTGTCGATGGGAACCGACAGAGGACAAATATAATAACACAAAAACATGCATAGCAGTCTCATTTTAAATCAAAGCATTTTATAACGCATTTTGAAAATAAAAACACGCATTTTGAGTTTTTTTACTGAAATAGTTTCCCACCTCGTTATTGGCTTTTGGTTAGATGTCTCTTGCTAGAATGAGCTTACACAATCCTTGCTTTCAAATTCCTACAAACAATTAGGGTTCTCGAGTCAGTACAATATATCTAGAACAATATATCTTACTCGTAGATAAACAGACTCGGAAGAACTAGGATTGAACAACAAATCATAATACTTCAGGCCTCTGTGTCGACCGACAGGGTCTGTGTCGATCGACACAGCCCTGGTCGACACAGGCTTAACTCGGTCGACACGTTTGTATCGACTGACCCTGTCGATCGACATGCTTTCTGTCGATCGACAGAAGTGACTCGATATGCCTCCTGTCGACAACCGTTGTGTCGATCGAAATACATCCTGTCGATCGACAGGATGTCCGATCGACAACCCCTTGGCCTCAACCTCCCTGTCGATCGGCAGCACTCCTGTCGATCGACAGGAGTCATCTTCCTCGCGGGCTTCGCTGGAGCTGCACCTGCAACTCGCCGTTTCTCGCGATTTGGCCGGCCGATGACACATGCAATTACATATTCGAGCTCCTCCGTTCACGGCGGCGGTGACGATTTCCGGCGTCCAAATGAAGCTTCCTCGAACTCCAAATGTTCCCTACACGATGGGGAGTTCGAATCTATGGTCAAAACATCGAATCTTGGCCGGAATGTTGAGATTTAACTCAAATAATTCGAATTTCGTAACATAAACTCACATCAACTTCCAACCTCAATATCTTACTCGTTACTCGTCCTCTCGGAGCCCACGAGTACTCAAATCAAAGCTCTTGAAGAGTGTTACAAGATGGCGGTGCTGGCTTGGTCGGACGTCGCCGGAGCTCCGGCGGAAACTGGGCTGGAGAGTGGCTGACGGGAAATGGGGTGTAGGGAGGGTTTCACACTCTATCTCACTCTAGATTATACAATAAGGTGGGAAAAGCTTATTCTATAATTCCTCTCCCTATTTATACTCTTGTATAATACATAATTTCTCCACATTCTTTCTATCACAAATCATCTCTTATGAATTAATTCATCTCATACCATACCATATTTATATGGTAATCCTCAATTATTATGAAATTTCATTAATTACTTGGTAATTCCTCCCTATAATCACCACTTGATATTATCTTTCCAATCCAAAATTCATGATAAATCTATACAATTTAATAATTTCCCTCACAACTAGTTGAGACAATTAAATCCTTGCTTGATTGCATGAAATAATGCTCTAATCTGGGAATAATCCACTTTATTAAATCCAACTAACTATTACAAGGTTGAAAATAACACGGGGTGTTACATCCCATCACCCTTATAAAATTTTCGTCCCGAAAATTACAAAGCTTCAAAAAAACTCGGGATACTTTTCCTTCATCTTGTCCTCCTATTCCCAAGTTGCTTCTTCCTGCCTATGGTGGCTCCAAAGCACTTTTACGAGCGTAATAGACTTATTCCGGAGCTCTTGCATCTTCCGGTCTAGTATAGCCTCTGGCTGCTCCTCATAACGTAGATCTGGACTTAAGACCACTTCTTCTTGTCGTATCACATGTCTAGGATCGTATACATATTTCCTCAGCTGAGACACATGGAATACGTTGTGAATATTACCCATGCTCGGGGGTAATGCTAATTTATATGCCACTGGACCAATGCGCTCAAGAATTTCTTATGGTCCCACATAGCGTGGTCTTAGTTTTCCTTTAACTCCGAAGCGTATTATTCCTTTGGAAGGTGAAATTTTAAGGAACACCTTGTCCCCCACTTCAAAACATAATTCAGCCCTCCTCAAATCGGCGTAGGACTTCTGTCTACTCTGCGCTTCCTTAATTCTCTCTCTGATCTGTCGGACTATCTCAATCATTTCACTTATTGTGTCCGGTCCAACGACCTTTCGTTCTCCTACCTCATCCCAGTATAGAGGTGAACGACACTTCTTCCCATACAATGCTTCATAAGGAGCCATTCCGATTGTTGCCTGATAACTATTATTGTAAGCAAATTCAATCAAAGGCAAAATCGGCTCCCAACTGCTTCCTCGGTCTAAGACTGCCGTTCTCAGCATATCCTCGAGAGTTTGAATGGTTCTCTCGGATTGACCATCTGATTGAGGGTGAAACGCCGTGCTGAAATTCAGGCGAGTCCCCAATTCCTGTTGTAAACTCATCCAAAATCGAGATGTAAATTTCACATCTCTGTCAGATGTAATAGATTTCGGCACTCCGTGCAGTCTGACTATCTCTCGAACATAAATCTGTGCTAGCTTATCTGACCCATAATTTACCTTAATCGGTAAGAAGTGAGCACTCTTCGTTAGACGGTCCACTACAACCCATATCACCGTATTCCCTTTCTGTGACCTTGGTAATCCTGTCACAAAATCCATGGTAATATGTTCCCATTTCCATTCAGGAATGTCTAACGGCTGCAACTTTCCATACGGCCGTTGATGTAACGCCTTAACCTGCTAACATATCAAGCACTTCTCCACATACAAGGCTACATCCTTTTTCATACCATCCCACCAGTACTTACTTTTCAGATCTTGGTACATCTTAGTACTTCCTGGGTGAGCGGTATACGGCGTATCATGTGCTTCGCTCAAAATCTCATTCTTTAGTTCCTCACTGTTCGGCACTAAGATTCGGTCTCGGAACAATAGTGCGTTATCAGGTGCTTCCCGATACTCTCCTACTGACTTAATTCTCAATTTCTGCCGCAATTTCTCCAGTTCCACATCCATTCTCTGTGCCTCAACAATTCTCTCTCTCAGATCTGGCATTACTGATATGACTGTCAATTCGCATCTCTTCCTTTCAGAAGGCGAAATCACTTCTAGACTGAGTCTCTCAAATTCCCTGATCAATCTGTCTTCTCTTGTAAGCATACAACCTAACTGTGCTTCCCCTTTCCCACTTAAGGCGTCCGCTACCGAATTTGCTTTGCCTGGGTGGTAATTTATGGTTAAGTCGTAGTCATTCACGAGCTCTAACCATCTTCTCTGCCTCATATTCAGGTTCTTTTGTTCGAAGAAATACTTCAAACTCTTATGGTCTGTGAATATGGCACACTTCACTCCGTAGAGATAGTGTCTCCAGATCTTCAACGCATGAATCACTGCCGCTAATTCTAGATCATGAGTTGGATAATTCATCTCATGCGGCCTCAACTGTCTTGATGCGTAAGCTATCACCTTTCCGTCTTGCATCAAAACACAACCCAACCCGTTCTTCGAAGCGTCGGTATAAACTTCAAAATTCTTATCTGGTTCCGGCACTGCTAGAACTGGCGCGGTTGTCAATAACTGCTTCAACCTCTGGAAGCTCTCTTCACATTCCGCTGTCCATTCAAACTTGACATTCTTCTGTAATAACTGGGTCATTGGCTTTGCAATCTTTGAGAAACCCTCGATGAATATCCTGTAATAACCTGCTAGACCCAGAAAACTACGAATCTCGTTCGATGTATTTGGTGATTTCCAGTCCATCACTGTTTGAATCTTGGCTGGATCTACCTTGATTCCGTCAGCCGAAACGATGTGTCCCAAGAATGTCACTTCTCTTAGCCAGAATTCACACTTACTGAATTTGGCGTACAACTTCTCGTTTCTCAAGGTTTGCAAGACTGTCCTCAGATGCTGTTCGTGTTCTGCTTCACTCTTTGAGTATTTCAGAATATTGTCTATGAATACCAAAACAAAGTTGTCCAGATACGGATGAAATACTCGATTCATCAAATCCATGAAGACTGCAGGAGCATTTGTAAGTCCAAACGGCATTACTACAAACTCGTAGTGGCCGTATCTAGTTCTGAACGCTGTCTTTGGAATGTCCTCCTTCCGAATCTTCAACTGATGGTACCCTGATCGGAGGTCGATCTTAGAAAATACTTTAGCTCCCATGAGCTGATCGAAAAGATCATCGATCCTCGGCAATGGATATCTGTTCTTCAACGTCAACTTATTCAGCTCTCTGTAATCAATGCACATACGCATCGATCCGTCCTTCTTCTTAACGAACAAAACCGGTGCACCCCATGGTCACACGCTTGGCCTGATATAACCCATGTCCAACAACTCTTGGAGTTGAACCTTCAGTTCTTGCAACTCCTTCGGGGCCATGCGGTACGGCGCTTTAGAAATTGGTGCCGCACCCGGTTTTAGATCAATGGTGAACTCTACCTACCTGTCTGGCGGCAACCCCGGTAGTTCTTTTGGAAATACGTCTTCGAACTCTCTCACTATTGGAACATCTTGCACTGTCAGCTCAGGTTTCTCTTCTCCTTCCAAATACACCAAGAACGCTTGGTTCCCTACCTTTCGCAACAGCTTCGTTGCCTCAATTGCAGAGATTACAGGTACTCTCTGCCTCCTCTTAAATCCATGCACAAATGCTTCTTCATTCCCTTGCTGAGGAATGATCACTCTTCTCTCGCAACACAAGATTGTTGCCTTGTTCTCCGATAGCCAATCCATTCCTAGGATTACATCTACATCATGTATATCCAAAACATTCAGCTCAGCTACTTGAATTTCATTCTCGTTCATCTTGATTCTCAAGTCTCGGCACACTAAAGTAGAAACAGTTGTTTCTCCTGAAGGTATTGCTACGTTCAAATCCTGACTATTCTTCTCTACTTTGAGTCCTAGTGCCTCGACACATGCAGATGAAATGAATGTATGCGATGCTCCAGTATCGAATAATACTATAACATGTATATCATTAATGCATCCCATACCTGCCAGATTACCATCCTCTTGATTCCCATCCAAAGCATATGCTCTGGCTCTCCTCGGCTGCTCATTTCCACCTTGCTGGTTCCCTTCTTGGTTCTTAGGTGGGGCTTGATTACCCTGCCTGCCACCTCCTCGGTTTCCCGCATCGCCTCTCCATGGCTGGCGATGTCCTCTCATGGCCCTAAACTGTTGATTTGCCGGCCTTTGAAAATTCTGGCGGTTGCCTCCCTGGGTTGGCGGTGTAGGGCAGTTGTTTGCATAATGACCTTGCCCTCCGCAGTTAAAGCATCTAACCGCATTCCCCTGACATCCTCCGATGTGTCTTCTGCCACATCTTTGACAGTTTTGCGGCCCTGCTTGATCACGCCTCTGAGCTTGGTGAGGGTTAGGGTTAAATCTTTGGAAGTTCTGCTAATTTGGCCTTCCTTGAAAATTCAGCTGTCTGCCCTGGTCATGGCGCTTGTGACTGCCTTGACCTTGAATGAATTGCCTTAGCGGCTCCTTGGAATTTCCTCTTCTGGTTTGATCCAGAAGCCTGCGCCTCATGCGCTCCCCATTTGGGCATTTCCTTCATAGTCTGAGATGCCTCAATGTCCAAGGCGTGGCTTAGCAATTCTTGATAACTCAATCCCTTCATGGTGGCCAATTGCGTATGAATGTCCTTGCACAACACATCTCTGAACTTCTCAGCCATCTTCTGCGGCGTATCCACCAGATGTGGTGCCTTTTGCAGAAGCTCACCAAACTTCGTATTATACTCCTCAACTGACAACTTTCCCTGCTCAAACAAAAAGAACTCAATTGTCCTCTCTCTCTGATACTGCTTAGGGACATACTTCTCGAAAAATGCCTCTTTGAATCTCTCCCAGCTGATGTGGTCCATTTCTGCTGGTGCAATAGACTTAACATAAGTCTCCCACCATCTATCAGCCTTACCCTTGAGCTGGTAGGACATGCAATTTATCTTCTCCTCCTCGGAGCACCTCATGTGTTTGAATATCTTCTCGAGTTCTTTGACCCAATCCTCGGCGGCGGTGGGTCCTTCAGTACCATCAAAGATCGGTGGGTGTTGTTTCCTGAATGTTTCCACCCACATAACAGATGGAATTTCTGGTACAATTCCGTGAGGTGGCGGATTCTGTCCTTGCTGCCCCGCAGCACTCTCTCCGTCAGATAAGATTTCAAATTCTTCTGGTCCCTGATTCATAGGACCTTCTTCCCAATACGGTTCCTCATACGCTGGTTGTGGAATAACTCTTCCACGCCCTCGACCTCTCTGGCCTCTGCCTCGGCCTCGACCTCTACCTCGACCTTGATCAATAAACTCCGTAACTCTCCTCTGCAAAACAACATTAATTCAGCAATTCCACATTAATTTCACCGTATAACATCCATCTTGTCAACATATCTCTTAACACCCATTCATTACTCACTCAAAGCTTTTAAACATTCCACCCATATCATCCATAATCAAAAGAGGTTCCAAAACATAATCAAAGATCATCCAACAAGGTTCCAACAGCCATAAATCCCAATACATCAAGAAAGTGCAGAAACTAAGGAAATAACAAGGTTCAACAGAATTTAAACATTGATCTCTCTCAAAACATTAACGAAATCAGAATACAACAACAGCAACAACACTATCCGATCAATAGGATCCCTCGGACGGGGTCCTCCTCTTCCTCATCCTCATCTGCCTGCGCTGGCTCCTCTCCCCCATCCGGTACCACTGGTCTCCAACCTCTGCTGCCCTCGGTATCACTGGACAACACGATCGGCGCCTGACTCGAGCCGTAAGGGTAAACAGTCACGTAACCCCCAAACATATCTCTCTGCCCGCTGGACGTCTGCCTGGGCCACATCTCATTACTATCCCATCCTGAATCATGAGCTGACCTAACCCGGCTGGGTCCTGCCTGGTCCTGTTGTGGCCGCTGAACTGATGGGGTTCCCAAAAGATGGCGCTGGATACGGATGCATCGTAGGGGACTGCACCGAAGCAATGGAATCACGAAATGCATAAGGATCATAAGTACCTCCCTGCGGATATCCAGGTGAAAAAGGCATATACGCTGCAGCAGGTGTACTCGGTATCGCCCGCACTCTCGGTACCGATGTAGGTGCGTGTACAGGTGTACCCTGAGCATCAGCTGGCGCCTGCTGCGGAACTGGGGTCTCAGATGCCTGTGTGCCTCTGGATGATGCTGGAGAAGGGCTCCCCTTAGCGACCACCTTCTGAATCAAATCTGCCATAAATTGCCTGTAATTCCTCACC
>JAPKLW010000552.1:129247-142774 GCA_026898455.1 Plectranthus barbatus | reverse complement strand
AAATCCAACTAACTATTACAAGGTTGAAAATAACACGGGGTGTTACAGATTATTTAAATTTAAGTAACTAAATTGTTAAAAAAATATTAATTGAAAAAAAAGATTTATTATCTAAAATAAAAAAATTGTTCATTCACACTTTCAAGAAAATATTGTGGAAACTAATTTATAGAAGTGATCAAGAAATGAGGAGCAGTATTGAGAGGAGGATAAAAAAAAATTATGTTAATTTATAAAAATGATTTGAAGAAAGTATAAATAGAATATGTTTATCGTAGAATCCAAGTACTTTTCAAATACGTTTCGAAATCAAGACAAATAAACTGGAAGAATAAGAAAAAAATTCTTAATTAATTTACGATATAGTTGTAATCTTTGTTTTATGATACCACGACATATTAGAATAAATTTAGTATTTCAATAGACTTAGTGGCCTCTTAAATCTTAAAAAAATATGGTATTTTTAATAATATTTAATAGGAGTATAATAATTTCGTGCAACACACAGGTGAAATGCTAGAATATATATATATAGTTAAATATACAATGTAGAAGATATAAATTATAGGGTTATTTGCAAAATTTAACACAACTTTTCAACACTTTTGCAATTATAACATACTTTCCAAATCTTTGCCATTATAACATAAAATCTACAATTTTTGCAATTATAACAAAAAAAATTTATTCCCTCCAGAAAAATTAAAGTCTTTATAGTTGTACTACAAATATATTTTATTCAAGATTTAGAAATAAAAAAATAAGTTTTGTGATTGTTTGTTAGATATTTTTTTTGCAACAGTTTATTTTTATTGTATATTTGGTATTATTTATTTTTTTAAAATTTTAAAATTACACGATATATATTGAATGATTATAGATTCCAAATTATTGAATAAATATTTTAAAATAGACTCATTAAATGATAATATTATGAAGAATTAATTACTTAACTAACTTTAGTTATGGTTTGTTTAGGGGCGGCAATCTCCAATCCGACACGAACCTAACACGAAACAAATGAGTTGGATCAAATCATTTAATTTATTGTTATTTATGAAATATAATTATATAAAAACTTAATAAATAAAAAATAGCCTAAAACCTATTTTTTGAAATTATTAACACAATTTTCTTAGTTTTTAAAATAATTAAATAGATCATTTCGGATCAGTTTCGGGTCGACACGAAAATAAACGGGTCAGGCTCGGGTTGAGATTTCTGACCCGCAAAAATATACGAGTCATGTTCGGATTGGCGTGTCGCTTGTTATTATCATATCGCAACCCGAACCGACTCATTTGCCACCGCACAAATAAGGTGTGAGTATATATAAAATAAATTTAACTAAAACCTAAATCTAGATCCTAGATAAATTTCATTCAAATAAAAGAATTAGTATTAAAAATAATTAACTTTAATTATAAAATAAATTATTTAAAAGTTTGAAGAGGTTTTGCAACGTTGTTTGACCAACGGTTTTATTATTGGATAAATATGCTCAAATATTCAAATTGTCGACAATAAAGAAAAAAGTATCTATCTTATCATACTATAGAAGCATCTTTAGTTATGGAAAAGTTTTTTACATAAGATGAAAAATGTTGAGATAAAAAATAAGATTTTTTATGCTTTTTCTTTCTAATAATTAATTCTTCATATATTCTCATTCAATGAGTCTATTTTGAAAAGGTTTATTTAACTAATTTCAAATTTATAATCACTTAATATATATTATGCTAATTTAAATTAAAAAAATAAATAATACCAAATAAAAAATAAAAATAAACTTATATATGTGTTATAATTGCAAACAAATCAAAATTTGTTTGTTATAATTGCAAAAATTGTAATTTTATGTTGTAATTGCAAAGATTTGAAAAGTTGTGTTGAAATTTGCAAATAACCCTAAATTATATGATATCTAAAAATACCTGTTCTTTTTACCCGTTGTCAATCCTCATAAAATCTCCATTGTATTTATTTATTTTTTTGAGAAAACCTGAAAGCAATTTAGTTAGGCAAAAACTTGCGTTAGGCAGGCCTAAACGATTTAGGCGGGTTTTATCCTACCCAAATGGGTTTACCCATCCCAATTAGGGTTTATTAATCCCAATTAGGGTATATTATATGGGTTTGGGCTTGGGTTAATGGATAAAACCCGCCTAAATCGTTTAGGCCTGCCTAACCCAAGTCCTTCCCATTTAGTTAATCTTTGTATAAGCCACCACAATGCACGCACGCAACCACAATTGGGAAAACAGAAGTTAAATACTAGAATATTGAATTCGTGCTGAGATTTTTTGAAAATATCACGAGAATCTTGAAAACAACAGAAGAAGAAAAAAAAAGGTGGTTACGCCGGGAAAAAGTGGACATCGAAGAAGACGGTGGAGCGTGAAGCTTTGGAAATGGAACGAATGAGTTTGAAGACACAGGTATGGTGTCCATGGTGGAGTTCGTTGGATGTGCAGAAATCACGCCACCCTTCCCCCGTTAATCTCTGCCGTAGTCCATGCTGCCCTCCACCCACCAGTTTCACCGTCCACTCCCTCCCCTTTGGATCTCTCAACCTCGCTCTTTTTTCTTCCCCAAGTTTATTCGCCCTCATGAATTCTCTCGGGATGTTCTGCAATTTACATTTTCATTCATACACTGATACACATACATATATATATATGTAAACCGACACACACATTCACTGCAACTCACCATTCTGGCCCTCTTGGTAGCATGCCGAGGTTGAATCTTGATCATGAAATAGGAGTTTTCATCCTCTGCAATATATCCACGTTATTAACATCGTTTTTTTTGGGGGATAAAAAGAAACAAAGCCGTAGTCACAACCTGCAGTGGGATTTAGGGCTTCAATGGCCTTGTTCGTTTCATGGGGGAACACCTTTTCGCACTCCATTGCATCGAAGACGGAAACATTGAAGTGGAGGTGTTTGGTGGGCCGAAACACAAGGAAATCTCCATAGTTGAGGGAGTGGGCGCGGACGAACTCGGGCCAACCTCGTTGGAAGCAGATGAGATCATTTTCGCTATTTTTGCACACACCTATTTTCCATCTTCCTATACGGCTTTCTAGAATCACCGTTTGCGATTCGCATTTCTCAAACTCCTTGCTCACAGCTGGAGGCAGCTTCTGCATATTCCCAAATCAAAGCAAGCTTTCTAAAATTAGTCATCAAATCCACATGAATGAACCCCACATCTTACAAATTTGTGTTAATTGTTAAGAAATGCATGGGCGCACTCATTTCGAGGGTTTGTGATACAGTAAGAAACATAATGTAGAAGAAGTAAAGCACAAGAAAGTCTATACGTATTAACGAAAGAATTTAAGAAATGAATGTCGACTGACCAATTTCTGGTGGAATTCAAGTTTCAAAACCTTGAAAAAACTCCTCACAGAAAACGCAGGATTGCTATCCATCGTTGTTGTTGAGAAGAGAGAGAGAGAGAGAGAGCGCCCCAAGCTAGTAGGATTAATGGCAAGCATAGGATAGGACACCTTTCGCATATATACGCAGAGCCATCCTTTCATTTCATATTTGAATGGGAAATGTTGACCCAAACAGTTCACTCACTATCGACTTTCTCTCACCATGATTCGGATCTTTTTCACAAGCTGGGTGAAGTTAGATTAGTAGTATTTTGCTTATATTCTTTCACTAGCATTACGGATTATGTAATTAAAAATATATCGATGTGGTAAGTATTTTATATTTCTAACAAAAAAATATTTCATTACAATACTAAAAAGTAGTTTACACTGCTCATGGTGTTGAATTTTAAATAATAACTTTTTTTTTTTTGTTTTTAGGTAACACTATTTATTTTTGTTTAGTGACCGAAAAATTGTGACCGGATTTTGGACTAAGACACAATAATACAGTAAACGAGAGTCGGGTTATCATCTAAAAAGGAGTAATTAATTAAGCAATTTTAAAAATATTATAAATATATAACATATTTATTGAATATTTCCTATGGCAGTGTAGCTATGACATTGACATAGACAGCTCAATCCTTTTGTTGAGTGATGGAACATTCTAACTTTATGCACTATATTTTGGAGTTTTATTTATATGTTTTATGATTTTATTTTTTTATTTTTTATTTTTTTTTTGAAATTATAATTTTTGTTTTATCATCGTTTCTAACTTTTTAAGAGCATTCTAATATATATATTTTTTTAATATTCTTTCATTCCATCAATTTTGTAGCCCGATCGGGATTTGATGGCAGATCCATATTATTAACTAATGTTTTTTTAGAAGAGATTTCTCGCTACAAAAGATTTGAAAATGTGAAAAGATTCTGAAATAGCCCTTTTTATAATATATGGTATAAAAATAATCCACCTACTAAATCCATGATAAATGTAGCCAAAAGTACATGTTTTGCTTGGTTTTTGTTAAAATATCATTTTCAATTATATCTAAATTATTTCAAATGGCTAAATTTATAAAACACATCATAAATTTGGTCACTATTATAAACACATCTTAAATATAGCCAAATTGTAAAATTTTATGTGCTGGAATCAGTTTAAATTTGATTTGAAGGCAAGATTTTGACACTTATATCACATCTATTAGTTAAATTCAATTTTTAATTAATTTAATAGATAAATGTTCATTAATATGAATAAATGAAAATAAAAAAAATTAAAATTCCGTATGACAAACCATTTGGAATTATTTTAGAAATTTTTTTGGGTCACCCCACGTTGATATTAATTATATTTATATATTTTAAATTTTTTATAATTTGGATCGCATCTGGATCGCTCCCATTTTGACCATTATTTTTACATAAATTTTTTAGTTTTGTTTAGACCCAGCCTCCAGGTCGCTCCTGGTCGCTACCGAGTCGCACCATGGTAAACCATTATTTTTATATATATTTTCAATTTTTTTAAGATCCAGGTAGCACTCGGGACTTACCTAGGTAGAACTCTGCTATCCCACACACTGTCACACCCTTTCTCACACAGTGACACAAATTCTCTCATTCACATTTTTTCTTATACACTTACATTATCTCAGGCACACTACACACATAAATTCACATTCTCTCTCATATTTAATACATTTTTTATGTTTTAATTATTTAGAATAATATTTTTTTAAAAAGCACATCACCATTGTTAGAAACTGAGTTTCAATTTATCTCCTAATTTGATGTTTTGATATGTCAAAACTTACTTTAGTACTAAATTTCTAAAATCTTTAAATGTAATCCTTGCATAAGATTGATCGAGTTGTAATAGACTAGAACCTTAGATGCTGAAGTCCGAGCGGAAGAATCAGAAATTGAGTTTATGATGAAGATTTTCAAGAAGATACAGCTCGAGGTATTGAGAACTAAGTTTCCATGCTTGAAGAGAAAATCCCAAGAAACTTGAAGTTCAGAAGACAAGTGTTCGTGCTTGAAACTTTATTTTTCGAAGTAAGGTGAAAACTAAAACTGACTTTGGAATGTCAGTTTTCAGTTTCAATCGTTCAGGAGCACGTAAAACACAAGTTTTCGAAATTAGACTTAAAGTCATTTCAATGCTAAGTCAAAAAGTCAGTACGAGGATACTTATACTTGGATTCCTCAGACTGAAACTTAGTCTTACAAAAAGTATGTGAAAAGTACACTGCCAAAAGCAGAAAGCAGGCAGTAGAGCAGACCAAAAGTATGGGCGATGATTGGACGACATTCTCCTTTTTTCTAACGACTGGATTTTTGTGTCTAACGGGAAAAATTAAAATCATCAACCATTCTGCACCTGTAGACTATAAATAGGTCGACAACCTAGAAAACTCATTATCGAAATTCTTGTGAAAAGCTAAGCCAACACTCTGCTCAGCTTTCTACTCATACTCTCTGAATTTCCGTGAATTCCTATCACGAGACTTGAGTTTCCAACTCAAGTTATTCTTTCCGTGCATTTGTCTAAGAGCACGAGGCTTAAGCTTAAAGCTGAAGCTATCTACTTGGTGAATATAACTTTCCAAAGTTATATTCATAGCAGTCAATATCCTACTATGGGACATTGATTATCACAGGCCTAGCCAACAAACTAAATTCTGGGAAGACGAGGAAACATCCAACTGACCAGGAAGAAGGCTGGAAGGTGCGTCCTCACTTCAACCTGAAGGAGGATCAGCTTACAAAGAGTTTTTGGGTGAGTGACGACAGCAGACCAAAGGACGGAGGTTTCCAACGAGCTGTCCATAGATCGTGAGAAGGCTTGTACACTGAAACTTAGTGGATTCTAGATTATGTTTGGAAGAGTGGATGTAGGACTTTGATTCCGAACAACTATAAATATCCTGTCTTTCTACTCGTTCTACTTTTAAGTTCTCAAACTTACTTTTAAACCTTCAATACTTGACTAAGTATTGAAGAGTATAACCTGAAACTTATCTGAGCTTAAAACTGACTTTTCTTTAACCTGAAAACTGATTCTAAGTCAGTTTTCAGAAATAAGTGCAAATTAAACTATTTCCGCTGCACTTTTACATACTCTGATTTCGGGACCAACAAGTGGTATCACGTGCCAAGGTTCTTACAGACCGACTGGTGATAAGTGCGTTATTTAATTCACTTATCGATGGATTTTTAGGTTATTTTGATGATATTAATTTGTGTTTTCTTTATTTTCCCTGCATTGTACTTGTTTTATGTCTGGGTTGTTTGTCATGGTGAAAAATGCAGGTTTTGGAGTGCAAAATCAACTAAGTTAGAGAATGCATTGTTTCAACCGTGTGCTCTGTCTCGACCGACGTGCAGGGTGTCGGTCGACACAAATGCAAGGAAGAGTTGGGTCGAAATGCAGGATTATCAAAGATTTTTCCTCCCTATCGATTCACACGGAGTCCAAGGAGAGGCGATCAACAGGCGCACACGTTATTTCGAAAGTGGGGTTGTGTGTCAATCGACACACGCCCTATCGATCGACACACGGGCTGTTTTGGCGGATTTCCTTAAGTCTTTACTTATTTCCATGTTTAAACAATTAGACTTACTATGTATAGTTTTGTTTTGGCGAAATTTGGAATTCATGCCACTTTTTAGACCTAGACTTAAAGTTTTCATTGTTCTTCCATTATTATTTCTTGGATTTGAAGATTGGGATCGAATTTCTCCAACATTGGATTCAAACTCAAGACTTGCTTTATCTATGAAGTATTTTTACAGGTTTTATCCTTTCATATTTTTGTTCAACATGAATATGTGTAGGTAATCCTCTATTCATATTCTAGGGATTATGTGATTGTCTTGGATGCATGTGTAGGTTATCAAATCGATCAATATTTTAAATTGGCTTATCAATTCTTGTGCTTTCTTAATCAAATTAAATTGGCCATTTGATTAGGTTTTCCTAATTAATTAATTTGAGACTGAAAAGTGAAAATTGATTAATGGATTTAAGAATTGGTAATATGGATTTTTATTATGTATGGAAAGAAGAATTTAATCCATAGGAATAAATATGATGTTTTTAGGAGTTGTTAATTTTTCTAGAGACCGAAAGGATATAGGAAATTAATAATCCACTTTATGAATTGCCAAACCCTGGAATTTGTAATAATTTTCTGATGTTCCACCTCAGTCAATATTTTTAATTGATCGATTGATTTTCTTTGCATGCTATCCTCGATATGAACTTGCCCTGGAATCTGATCTTTTCTCTAGTGTCTGGAAACCCGGTTTAATCTCTGCTTTAATTTAATTTTCTTGCAAAATTTATTTTAAGTTTCAAAACCCATTAAAAATTCTATTTACTTGGACAATAAACCAAAAAATAAATTTTTCAGTATATAAGATGTTCGTTTTTACAATCACTGCGGGATCGATAATTTTAATTTGACACTAGACTATAGTATTACTAAAAATTTAGTGATCAAATTTTGGGCCTCAAACTCGGCCCCTTTCTGTTCGGGTCCTTTGTAGGACTTGCCACCCCTCAAGGTGATGGCATTAACCTGATTTCTTTGATTCTTCGGGTTCACCTGAGTGTTGCTTGGTAACTACCCTTGTTTGTGTTGCGATCCTAGCGAAGTGGCAATCTGGGTGACCTATGTCTCAATCATCTAAACATGCTTCTCCACTCTGTCCACTTTGTTGTTGATTCCTGCTACATCTTGCTCCAACTGTCCAACCCATTTTTCGGACCATTGCATGAACTTGGCTAGGATCTCCTCGAGGTTCAGCTTCTTAGGTTCCACAACTGCTCCATCTTGCACATTGAATCCAGCAGGAGATTGCTCGATAGCATCAAGATTAATTTGGAAGAAGAGGCTAAGCCGAAGAGACAAGCTCAGAGAAGACTTAACCCTACAATGCAAGAAGTTGTGAAGAAGGAAGTAGTGAAGCTTCTAGACAATGGGATGATCTATCCCATCTCCGACAGTCAATGGGTGAGTCCGACACATGTTGTTGCCAAGAAAGGGGGGATGCAGATTGTGAAGAATGAGGACGGCGATGAGACCAGTCACAGGATGGCGGTTTTGCATCGACTACCAAGCTCTGGATGCCGCCACATGCAAGGATCACTTCCCTCTACCCTTCATTGATCAAATGCTCGACAAATTGGCAGGTTTTCCCTACTACTATTTTCTTGATGGATATTCTGGTTATAATCAAACTGCAGTGGCCCCGGAGGATCAGCATAAGATGATTTTCACTTGCCCATATGGAGTCTTTGCCTACCGGAGGATGCCTTTTGGTTTGTGCAATGCACTTGCTACTTTTTAGCGGTGTATGATGTCTATTTTTCATGATTTAATTGAGCACATTATGGAGGTTTTTATGGATGACATTTCTGTCTTTGGTAGCTCGTTTGATGTTTGCTTGCAGAATTTAGCTACTGTGATGGTCAGGTGCACTGAGACAAACTTGTGCCTGAATTGGGAAAAGAGCCACTTTATGATGAATGAAGGAATTGTACTAGGACACCGGGTGTCCTCTAAAGGTTTGGAAGTGGACAAGGCCAAGATCACGGTGATTGAGAAGATGCCGCTGCTATTGAATGTGAAGGGAGTTCGGAGTTTCCTAGGCCATGCCGAGTTCTATCGAAGATTCATACAGGATTTCTCTAAACTCTCTAGACCCCTTTGTAATTTGCTTGAGAAGGATGTTTCTTTTATTTTTGATGCAGATTGTTTGAAGGCCTTCGAGCTGTTAAAAAAGGCATTGGTGACTGCTTCAGTTCTTACTTCTCTGGATTGGGATGAGCCCTTTGTGCTCATGTGTGATGCTAGTGACTATGCAATTGGAGCGGTTCTAGGATAGCTGAAGGGGAAGCTATTCCACGTCATCCATTATGCCAGCAAGACCATGAACCCTGCCCAATGCAATTACACCACCACAGAGAAGGAGATGCTTGCTGTTGTATATGCTTTTGACAAATCTCGGTCCTACTTGATAGGGTCAAAAACTATTGTTTATACTGACCATACTGCCATCAAATTTTTGTTTGCTAAGCAGGATGCCCAACCAGGTTGATCCGATGGATCCTGTTACTTCAGGAGTTCGATGTGGAGATCAAGGACATGAAAGGCTGTGAGAATGTGATAGCCGACCATCTCTCCAGATTGGAGTATCCGGTTGAGGGGGATGATCAGAAGATGAGGATCCCAGAGTCTTTCCCCGATGAACAGGTCTATGCATGGAAAGATAGGGACCTCAAGGAGTACTACTGCAACAAGACTCCATGGTATGCTGATTATGCCAAATACTTGGTGAGTGGAGTCCCTCCTTCGGAGTCTACCCCACAGGAAAGGAAGAGATTTCTGAAGGAGGTCCGTTTCTACTATTGGGAGGATCTATACCTGTGGTGCCGATGTGCCGATACCATTATCCACCGGCGTGTTCCTCAGCCTGAATTTTTCAAGATCATTGAGGCGTGTCACTCCTCTCCAAACGGTGGCCACTTTGCTGCCAACAGGACCGCCTTCAAGGTCCTTTCTAGTGGGTTCTACTGGCCGACCATCCATGGAGATTGCAAGGCTTTTGTTTCTAACTGTGACAGGTGTCAAAGGATGGGCAATATTTCAAAGAAGGATGAGATGTCCACTACCCCGGTGATTGAGGTCGAGATCTTCGACGTATGGGGGATAGACTTCATGAGACCCTTCCCACCTTCAGGAGGTTATACTTACATTTTGCTTGTTGTTGACTATGTTTCTAGGTGGGTGGAAGCCATTTCTACCACCACCAATGACTCCAAAAGTGTGGTGAACTTCCTTCAGAAGTATGTGGTGACTCGATATGGCACTCCGAGAGCCTTGGTGAGTGATGGTGGTTCTCATTTTTGCAATCGTACTATAACTGCTCTTCTTGCTCGATATGGTGTCAAGCACATGGTTACCACTCCATACCATCCTCAAGGGAATGGCCTCACTGAGTTGTCCAATAGGGAGATCAAAGGGATCCTTGAGAAGACTGTCAAGATGAAGAAGGATTGGGCATTCAAGCTCGATGACGCACTGTGGGCTTACCGTACTACTTTCAAGACGCCGATTGGTATGTCTCCATTCCAGTTGGTCTTTGGTAAGTCCTGTCATCTTTCTGTGGTGCTTGAGCACAGGGCATGGAGGACCATGAAGGAGCTTAAATATGAGTGTTCTCAAGTAAATGCAGTCCGTTCACATAACATGGTAATAAAGGGGTAAGTCAGTATTAATTATGTGGTGAAAAAGAATTAATATTAATTAATTAATTGTGTCCTGGGTTGTGGACATGAGAATTAATTAATTGTTAGGCCCACTTTATTATTTTCATTAGGTCCCAAGTCTGGCCCAATTAAATATGCTGAAAAGAGGCTCAGTAGCCCATTAGGGTTTGCAACCCTAGGTTTATAAATAGACAGTTATCTCTCTTAAATCCTAGTTTAGTTCAAATCACAGAAACCCTAGGAGGGAGAGAGTGTGGGTGGCGGCTTTGATGGATTTATATACTGAAAGCATTATGATTGGTATATTATGTACAAGGTCGATTGGTTAATATACTGGGAATCAGAAATGTTGTATGTTCATCTCCTGTCTGAATTAACAAACATGTGTCGCAAATGCAATTATCCTCTTATCTCGTCGATAGGGAGATCATACGGTGTGTAGAAGATCACGGAAGATCGTATGGATCGTTTGACCTAGCGAGATATAAATAGTTATCACAGCTGAGACAGTTCCAGGATAAACTTTTGGTGTAGGCTGCAGCATACGCAGTAATAAGCATCTTATCTTGGATGGCTTGGCATGCTGGTGTGGGGCACACATTGATAAGGACCTAAGTCGAGATCGATTCTTTTATCTGACATTAAAAAAATCTAGATCTCTATGGCTTGACGAGATCCTAAGCCTAAATGAAGGTACAGAAGTATATGCAGGTTGTGTATTACTTTGAGTTGCAGTGAAAGGCTCTAGTCGAGCTTGTATATCTGTATCTTGGGTAATAGCAGTTTGTGTATGACTGTCTGGTATCTAAACTAGGTAACCACATCCAGTATAGGATGGTGACATTCCCTGAACAGCTCTAAAGGTTCGTTATGCTAAGTCCTGCAGGCTGATTAAGTTCAAGCATACGTGAAAAGATTTGAGTGGATTGATTCAGGAATATAAGATGTTAATTAATTAAATAGCTTGTCAGAGCTTAAATTAATTAACGAATGTATGTAACCTTAAATGTGGGGATATACCGAGCCCATGCAACCCGTACCTCAAAACGTGGTAGCAAATAGGTAGGACAATATTGATTCTCTACTGGAATGAATCAATATTAATTAATTAATTATAATCTGGGTTGAATATGAGAATTAATTAATTGATAGGCCTTATTTGCTATTCGCATTTTGGTCCCTGGTCTGGCCCATGAAACTCAAGCCCAATAGGAGTCCAGTAATTTCCTATAAATAGGCCTCAGTTCTTCAGATCTCAACACACCACAAGATCAAATGTTGCACACAGCAAACCAGAATTTGGGAGCTGTGGTGATCGACTAAGATCTGAGAACGAGGAGGAAATTCTGCTTCTCAACCGTGCAAGAGATCTGATAGAGAATCTTCACCGGATTTTCAGATCGAGTTGGGATACAGATCAGAAGATCAAATCAGGAGGATTTTTCTTCTTCTCCCTCTCCTCTTTATTTTCGAAAATAACTTTATTATTTTCATAGATTTATTTCCTCAATCTGTTAGGAAATTAAATCCTTGTGCGTGGAAAAGATCAAAGAGCATCTCTGCGCACGCGTTCTTCAGTGATCATCGATCCAGGTATTCCGCATAAACCTGATTATGCATAATAATATAGGAGCATGCTAGGATTGTTCATAGGCATAGCAATTTATTTTTGATATTCCAATTAACGATCCTTGGGAAACGGACTTCGTGATTCAGTTCTCGAATCCCTTCAATTAGAAAGTAGGTGTAAGCTGATGCTGTTTGGAGGGTATCCCAGGAAAATGAAAGGTGGTTACTTCTATTGTCCTGAGAATCAGAATGTCGTTGTCAGTACCAACGCGAGGTTCTTGGAGGACGAATATGTAAGAAACCACAGATCCAAGAGTGAAATTGTCCTCCACAAGCTTGAGGACAAAGAAGCAATTCCATCAGGAAAGCCCAGTGTAACGGTAAATTCACCTACAACAGGTGAGGCTATACCAACACTGCCACTAATGCAAGGTATGGGACCAACGCGTACTGTGCCAACTACTGACACGGTTCAGATGCCTCGTCGCAGTGGGAGGGTTGTCCACCAACCCGAAAGGTACATGTTCGTGGGAGAGTCTTCTGACTTGATCCCGGAAAACAGACTGGATGATACCGATCCCTGGACATATGATGAGGCGGTATCTGATAAGGATGCAGACAAATGGCTGATCGCCATGGATTCTGAAATAGAATCCATTACGGCTATGGATGTATACCAGAAAACTGATTTGTCAGACGACTGTTGAGCCATAGGGTGCAAATGGGTATACAAAAGAAAGAAAGGAGCGAATGGTGAAATTACAGCTTTCAAAACAAGGTTGGTGGCGAAGGGTTATAGTCAGAAAGGGTGTAGACTATGACGAGACCTTCTCACCGGTAGCCATGCTTAAGTCCATTCGTATACTCCTAGCCATAGCAGCACATAAGGACCTAGAAATCTGGCAGACGGATGTCAAAACCGCATTTCTAAACGGGTACCTTGAAGAAGGTAGGGACATCTATATGCAACAGCCAGAAGGTTATGTGCAGAAAGGCGAAGAACATTTGGTCTGGAAGCTAAGGAAGTCGCTGTATGGACTTAAACAAGCTTCACGGTCATGGAATCTGCGTTTTGATGAAGTGATTAAATCTTATGGATTTTCACAATGCTCAAACAAGAGTTGCGTGTACTGTCTATGTGTCAGCGGAAGCGTGGTGTTCCTTGCACTTTATGTAGATGATATTCTCCTATTTGGCGACAATGTGGAAGTATTGTCGGGCATAAAGGGGTGGTTATCCGAGCAGTTTCATATGAAGGACCTTGGGGAGGCAGGATA
>JAPKLW010000552.1:111083-128847 GCA_026898455.1 Plectranthus barbatus | reverse complement strand
GATTTTTCTTCTTCTCCCTCTCCTCTTTATTTTCGAAAATAACTTTAGTATTTTCATAGATTTATTTCCTCAATCTGTTAGGAAATTAAATCTTTGTGCGTGGGAAAGATCAAAGGGCATCTCCGCGCACGCGTTCTTCAGAGTTCATCAATCCAGGTATTCCGCATAAACCTTCTTATGCATAATAATATAGGAGCATGCTAGGATTGTTCATAGGCATAGCAATTTATTTTTGATATTCCAATTAACGATCCTTGGAAAACGGACTTCGTGATTCAGTTCACGAATCCCTTCAGGCTTCAGTGTGTCTTGGAGGAGAAGAAATTCGACTCCGACTTTCACATTCACAGTCCTGTGGAATCCTCACCAGTAGTAGGATTGAACAGCATTGGGATACAGATATGAAGATCTAATCTGGAGAAAATATTCTCTTTCCCTTTTCTATTTCTCATTACTTAAATCTAGATATTAGATTTGTCTAATTTCTGTTTCCGCAGATTTAATTAATTCGTGTGGTTGAATAACGGGATTGGAATTCAAACGCGAACGATCGGATCTGACACTACAGAGTTAAGGCAAAATCGAGTTATCCACTGCATTTCATTCATAATAGCATGCTAGGGTTTATTGAATTGTTTAATTGCTCTCAACATCCATGAACGGTCCGACTTATTTGGATTTGGTGATTCGGTTCGCCATGAAATCCCTACAATTGGTATCAGAGGCAGGTCTGTTTTTCATGGCTCTGTTGGATGAACAATTTAATTCGATTATGCATGTATGAATTATTTAATTAATGTGGATGGTTTGGTTTTTGTTCCTCATGGGAACCCGTTGGATTTAATCCGCGGTGGTTTATCCGTATTTTGATTAAATTGGTTTTGTAAAATCACGAATAAATTCGTGATTAAATTTGATAGGGAAAATTGTAATAATATAGTCTATTATAATTTAATTTTCAAATCTATAATTTGTATGGGATGAAGAACGAGGACGGAGACCCGCGAGGCGAAGGCGGCGGCAGGCAGGCGGCCTACCGCGGGCGTGGCTCTCAGCGGCGGCGCAGCCGCACAAGCAGGTGTCCTGCGCCAGCAACGGCCGCGCGATGCAGCGGTGCAGCCGCGCACGGCGGCGTTGGCTTTCAATGACAGCTGCTGCGGTGGGGTTCGTGGTTTGACGGCTGGTGTAGTTCGGTCGTAAACCCTAGGGTTTGAAGTTGGATTGTTGGACCAATTTTCAAATCTCGAAACCCTAGATCCAAAAAGATTTAGTGATTGAGGATATCAAGGCCCTGGAAAATTTGCAGCAATAAGAAAGAGGTTGATGATTTTCATTCACCAAAATGAAGCAAAGCCAAACTTAGATTCGAATGTATCAAACATAAAGCCCAAGATCCAACCAAACATTAAGAGCAAGTCCAACCCAACCTCAAAACGCAAATTGAAACTCAAAATTTGCAGAATTTCACCCCAACCCAACTCCATTTACAAACGCATTATGCGTTTTTCAGAATTCTCTCACCTCTAAGGCCATCTCACCAAACTCAAACCCTAAATGCAGTAAATATCAAATCAAACAGTAATTTATCTCCAACCCAAAACACTAAACTCAAACCCAAAAGAATATTCTCAGCATATTCTTTTTTTTTTCCAACTTTTTATACTTTTCAAATACTACCAATATATTTATCAAATTTACAATTTCACCCCTTTATTAAATTCAATGAAATAAGTTATTATAATATAATTAATCATTAACGAATATAAAATATTATTAATATATATTTATAACTTTAATATTTATTTTAATAATAAAAATTAAATAAGTAAACAATTTAATAATAAAATTACAAAACACATCTAATAAATTAAACAACTCAACAATGGAATTAAAGATAATAAAATTACAAAACACACTTATTTTAAGTTTTTATGTATTTTCTTAATTTGGATTGTAATGACTTTTCTTGTACCTTCAATTGTTGTATGGTAGTTGATATCTATTTGCATTCTACATTTTAAATTGTGTAATTATTATTTTAATATCTATTTAATTAAAAAGAAAATTATTTTAACATATATTTTAAAATTCAAAATTAAAAGGCAAAATTAAAAGAAAAAAATGACAATAAAATAAACTATTTAATTTCTTATAAAATTACTCAATGCATTAATAAATAAGACGTAAATGACTAGGAACAAATTGCAACTTCCTATATTCAAATGGAAATAAAACTTTATATATCTCTTTATGAAGTTTTCATAATCATTTTGCCTCTTAGAATCCTTTTTATTTTGCTGATGATCATACTATTGCATTGAGTTATTGGTTGTTTTTATTCTTGTTTATTTATAAAAAATAAACTATTTAATTTCTTATAAAATTACTTTTTCAAAACTTTGATTTACAAATAAAACTAATTTATAATTAAATAAAATAATGTAAGAAAAAGTATTAAAATAAAATTAGAATTATATTTACTTTTAAAATAAGAAAAACAAAACATGTAATATAATAATATTGAAAGGGCTAGTTAAAAATAAAAAATGTGAAATGCAGTATGCTACAGTGAGTACCCATATTTGGGTATGGAGGAGAGAGAAAAGCCCCAAAACTCATTTTGGGTTTAGGTTTTGGGTATGGGTTGGAGTTAAATTTACATCAAAAATTGGGTTTTGGGTATGGGTTGGGGATGCTCTAAATACGCAAATATGCGTAGTAACTGTAGCAAACGCAAATAATTATTTTGTTTGCAAAACAACCCTTTTTATATTGGTATATCTAACCTTTTATATTTAATTACTCATTTGTTATTATTCCATTATTTTTTTTGAACTTTTAAATTAATTATATTTGCTTTATTCTTAAAACTATAATACACAATTAATAATATTTTATTTTTTTAAAATTAGCTATTTTGTAATAATTTAGTTTATTTGAAATTAGTAAAGAATTTTGAGTTTAAGTTTTACAAATGCACAATTAATAATATTTTTTATTGTCAATAATTAAATTTCACATAATCATTTTATTTTATTTGACATTAATGAAAGGTTCAAATTGTAATTTTGATAAATTTTGGTAATATTTAAGAAGTATAAAAAGTTGTGAAAAAAAAAATATGCTGAAAATATTCTTGAGTTTGAGTTTGGTGTTTTGGGTTGGAAAGGAATTACGATTCGATAGGACATTTATTGCATTTTGGGTTTGAATTTAGTTTATTGGCTTGGAGATGGCCTTAAAAAAAAGTGAAGAGAAATGGCTCCACATTGCAAAGAGAATGAATGAATGAAAAGCAGACTGCTAAACACTGTTTCAGAGTTTCATCACCTTCTGATTTCTTCCCATTGTCTTTTTATTTTTGATGGATAAAGAGTGAAGCAATTTCATTAATTAACTTGGTTTGCATCAGCCACCAAAATACACATAAACACAATTCGGAGAAGAGAGTTCAACACTAGAACATTTAATCAACATCAGAAAAGAAGAAGGGTGGCTACGCTGGGAGAAAGTGGACATCGAAGAAGATGGTGGTGCGTGATGCTTTGGATATGAGTTTGAAGACACAGCTATGGTGTCCTTGGAGGAGGTCGTTGGACGTGCAGAAATCACGCCACCCCGCCGCCATTGTCTGCCGTAGTCCATTGCTCCCTCCAATGCCCAGGCTCACCCTCCACTCCCTCCCCTTTGGATCTCTCAACCTCGCACTTCTCTGTTCCCCAAGTTTATTCGCCCTCATGAATTCTGTTGGGATGCTCTGCAATTTACATTTTCACATCTTCATCAATTCATATATCAAATAAACCATGCTCACATTCACTGCATCTCACCGCTCTGACCCTCTCGGAAGCATGCCGAGGTTGCATCTTCATCACAAAATAGGAGGTTTCATCCTCTGCAAAATATTCACGTAATAAACATCCTTTATCTTTATCTTTTCTTTTTTCTTTTTTTTTTTTTTGATAAAAAGAAACAGCCATAGTGAGTACTACCTGGAGCGAGATTAAGGGCTTCAATCGTTTCATCGGGGAACTCCTTTTCCCACGCAGTGGAATCGAAGACGGAAACATTGAAGTGGAGGCGTTTGGTGGGCTGAAACACCAGGAAATCTCCAAAACTCAAGGAGTGGCCGCGGACGAACTCAGGCCATCCTCGTTCGAAGCAGATGAGATCATCATCGCTGTTTTTGCACAGATCTATTCTCCATCTTCCACAGCGGCTTTCTAGAATTGCTCGTTTTGATTTGCATTTCTCAAGCTCCTTGCTCACAGCTGGAGGCAGGTTCTACATATTCCCAAATCAAAGCACTAAATTATGCAACTTTTCACAATTAATCATCAAATCCACAATTAGGAAAAACATGAATGAAGTATTGCAGGTGTGTTTGTGATACAGTAAGAAATATAAATGTAGAAGAAGTATACATGTTAACAAAGAAATTAAGAAAGGAAGGTAGACTGACCAATTTCTGGTGGAATCCCGGCATCAAAACCTTGAAAAAACTCGTAAACGCAGGATTTTTACTATCCATCGTCGTCGTTGAGAAGAGAGAGAAGGATGAGATCATAGAAAGCTGTCGTTGAGAAGAGAGAGAGAAGGAGAGAGGGGTGAAATAGAAAGCTGGAAGCTAGTAGGATTGGCATGCATAGGGCACCTTTTGCAGTTCCACGATTTCTTTTTTGAATGAATGGGAAAATATTGACTCGGCCGTTAACCCTGCAGTACAGTTCACTATGATTAGATCTTTTTCCAAGAAATAGTATTTTGCTTATATTCTTTCACTATATGTTACTCCCTCCGTCCCGAGTTATTAGTCCCATATTCCTTTTTCGTCCGTCCCAACTTATTAGTCCCATTTCCTAAAATGGGACTAAAATTCTCCTCACACCAATAAAATATTAATTCCACTACACTCACAAACATTGGTAACTGTGCCAAAAGCAAATGAGACTAATAACTCGGGACGGAGGGAGTATTATATAATCAAAAGTATATAGATGTGGTAAGTATTTATTTTAATAATTATTTAATCATTACAATTTCAACATTATAAAATGTCATTAATTAATGATATGGAAAATGTTAATCAATCTCAACCAATTCGAAAATGGATTTTATATTTATTTAAAATAATCTGGATTTATAAGTTGTTGGGTATCAAGGTCGCAGGCCCGTTACCGGCATGTTACATCACCGGACTCCGACCTAGTCCAGATAAGACTAGGGTTCCACAATCGGACTTGGTCCGACCTTCAAGCTTTGATCGTCTCCTCACCGGGGAACCCTCTGAACTCGTCCGATCTGTGCTCCTCGACCACCCACACACGTTAGGGTCGATCTAGATGGCTCAGACCTTACCGTCTGAGCACCCCCACGCCTTCCACCGGCCAAGGGAGTTGCCAGAATGGTTGAACACGCCAAGGACACTCTCAAGAACTCACTCTCACCACAAGCCACACTCAGGATCACTCAAGATCGAAGAGAGAAGGAGGATAGAACAACATAGAAGAGAGAAAGAGAGAACGGCACATATCAGATTAGGGTTTCTCGCACTTATCGGGTAAAGCGGGTCAACACCATATATATAGTAGGTTAGAATAACCGCTCCAGATAACCGCTCAACCCGAACCAGAACCCAACCCAAAAATTGATCCATAAACACAACCGAGAGAGGTGGGCTCGGAATATAAGAGAGATGGGCCAAGCAATTAATAAGCCCAAGAAACATGGCCACCCAATCCTACATTCTCCACCTTGGACATGGTTGCGTGGGGCTTGCTCTTATTGGTTGTCATCATCGCTAGTTGCCTAACAATACATGTACTAGGACTTTGATTGTGTGTGTGGGTATGTCTAAGGTACGCATCACAAAGGAAAAGTACCTGCAAGATTAGACTATACCCTAAATGAGTAATGGGAAGTAACACAGAGATACACACCATCACAAACCAAGAATATTCAAGTCACTTAGACACATAAGTTGAAGTAAGTCACATAGACACAAAGGTTAAACATATTGACAAGCTCATTCAAACATAGGCGAGCCAAGAATACACTAAGTAAACAAGTTAGAAGAAAAAAACAAAAGAAAGCAAGAGATAACACTAAGTTGAATTAAGAATGCTCGAAGTTCAAAATATTCTGGCAAGATATGAATTTTTCATAAGGAAGACACTTGGTTCCCATGTCTGCGGGATTGAATTCAGAAGCTATCTTTTGCAAAGAAAATATCCCTTTTTCTACTACATCCCTAATGAAATGAAATCTAACATCAATATGCTTGGTCCGGTCATGAAACACTGGGTTCTTACACAATTGTATAGCAGATTGTGAATCAGAGTAAACAACAGGATTATCACTTAAGAATTAATCTCTGACAACAAGCCTTTAAGCCAAATGGCTTCTTTGAAGGCATCAGTCATAGCTATATACTCAGACTCAGTGGTAGATAGAGCAACAACAGGCTGCAATTGAGATTTCCAACTTATACATGCATCACATTGAAGGGATTTATCCGTGAACCGAATCACAAAATCCAAATAAGCCGAATCGATTTATGGTTTATTGTTCACAATACCAATTCACAAAACCCTAGCATGCTCCTATGAATTTAATGCGTGGAAAAAATGACTTACTGTTATTCCCTAGAGTCTGATCCTATCTTTTGCGTTTGAATATCCAACTTTAATTCAACAACGCGATTCGATTAAATTTGCGAAAACAATAATTAGAAATCTAATTTCTAGACTTAATCGAAAACAAAGAAAATAGAGAAGAAAGAATTATGTTCTCCAGATCAAATCTTCAGGGTTGTATCCCAATCGGTGAGGCAAGAGGATGTCATTGTTACATACATGTAAGTTTGTTTGACAGATAGGAGAAATAAACCGTTGTATACTCATTGTAATAAATGCTTTCAGTATACAAAACCCATCACACATAAGGTAAACACATATGAAGTAGTTGATTTTCTGTTATCTCTATTATTAGCATAATTAGAATCAACATATCCAAGTAGTTTAACAAATTTAGAGCATTTAGAGAATCTCAATCTAGTGCTCTGTGTGTGCTTCAGATATATAAGCAGCCACTTAAGAGCTTCCCAGTGAGGCTTACCTGGATTTGACATGTATCTGCTAAGTAAACTAACACAGTAAGCAATATCTAGCCTTGTACTGACCATGAGGTACATCACAGACCCAACAGCATTAGTATATGGGATACATTTCATTTCATTTAACTCATATTCAGTTTTGGGACATTAATATTTACTTAAAAGAAAATGGGATGCAAGAGGGACATTAACAGGCTTGGCAGATTCCATAGAAAACTTAGCAAGAATCTTAGAGATGTATGCAGATTGATTGAGAAACAAACTAATCTTAGTCCTATCTCTGATGATATATCCATTCCAAGTATCCTTCTAGCATTGCCTAAGTCTTTCATTTTAAAATGTTTGCATAAGTGATCTTACACATGCTTCACATATTTCATGTTTGGACTAATAATTAGCATATCATCCACATAGAGAAGCAAGAAAGTAGGCAAGTTATTTTCAGACTTGAAATACAAGCAATGATCATGAACACTCCTATTAAAATTCAAAGTTTTCATGACATAATCAAATTTAAGATTCCATTGTCTACGATATTGTTTTAAACCATACAATGCTTTCTTTAAAAGACACACATAATCAGGATGCTTGGGATCAGAGAAGCCCTCAAGTTGTTTCATGTATATGCACACATCAAGATTCCCATATAAGAAAGCAGTTGTAACATCCATTTGAACAAGTTCACAGTTAAAGCATGCAATTAATGCAAGCATTATTCTAATTGTAGTGAACTTAACAACTGGAGCAAAAATCTCAAAATAGTCAATGCCTTCTTTTTGGGTAAAACCTTTTGCCACTAACCTAGCTTTATACCTAATATCTTTCCCATCATGTTTGATCTTATACAACCACTTACAGTCCACAATAGAGAGGTTGGAAGATCTAGGAACTAAGGTCCAGGTTTTGTTCTCATGAAGGCTATTTATTTCATCTTTGATAGCAGCCAGCCACATTTTTGAGTTATTAGATTGCATGGCCTGTTTAAATGTTTTAGGTTCATCTCCATAAAGTTCTTCAAAAACATTTAAGGCATGCATGGTTAATTCATATTCATCAAATCTTTTGTTAGCTATTATTTGCCTCCTAGATCTATCTCTAGTCAAGTTATAATCAGACAGAGAATCAGAGGTTGAATCAGAAGCTCTACCTTGTTTAGATCTATCATGACAGTCACTGTTAACAACATCAGATGACACACATTCGGATGCAGGATGATCATGTTGATTAAGTTCAATTTCTTCCCCTTGACTGTCATTATTATCTAGCTTAGGAGGCTCCACCTCACCTGAAGTATCATCATGCATTGAAGGAGGCAGAGAGCTAGTGGAGCAGGGAAAATCATTTTCATTAAAGGTTATATCTCTGCTAATTATGACTTTATAGTCGAAATCATTCATATCCCAAACCCTATAACCTTTAGTACCCTCTGGATAGCCTAAGAAGATACACTTCCTAGCTTTAGGATCCAACTTATCCCCTTTTTGATGGATATATGCAGCACAACCAAATACTTTAAGGTTTGAAAGGTCAAGAGGCTGATTTGTGAAGACTGACTCAGGGCACTTGCCCTTTACAGGAACAGAGGGAGATCTATTAACTAGGTAGGTGGAGTCATGATTGCTTCACCCCAGAAAGGTTTATCAAGGACACTGATTGACATCATACATCTCACTCTATCCAGGATAGTTCTATTCATTCTTTCTGCTACCCCATTTTGTTAGGGAGAATAGGGGACTGTCCTATGTCTTCTAATTCCATTTTCTTCACAAAGGTCATTCATTTGATTATTGCAGAATTCTAGACCATTATCTGTTCTTAGAGTTTTGATTTTTCTACCTGTTTGGTTTTCTATTAAAGTTTGCCAATTTTTAAAAACAGAAAACACTTCAGACTTTTGACTCATCAAGAAAACCCAAACCATTCTAGAAAAATCATCAATTATGGACAGGAAGTATTTCTCTCCACCTCTGGTGGGCTCACTAGAAGGCCCCCATACATCTGCATGAAGATACTCTAGGATGCATGAGCTTTTAGGGGAGTTAGGTGGGGTGTATACTGGAAAAAATACTCTACTTTGCTTGCCTAAGATGCAATGTTCACAGAAAGATAAAGAATTCACATTATCAGAACCAAAAGCACCTTCTTTTTTAAGAATTTCAAGTCATTTATTACTCATGTGACCTAATCTCCTATGCCACAGATTAGACACATCAATATCAGAAGAACTCGTGGCATTAGCAAAGGAATCAGATTCAGTTTTACACACATAGAGATTGTTCCTCTTTTCAGCTTTGAAAATTACTAAGGATCCTTGCATAATTTTCATCATTCCTTTTCCCCACCTCCCTTCTAACCCATCCTCTTCTAATGCAGAACATGATAGCAAATTAAAACACACATCGGGCACTTATCTAATATTTTTCAAAGTATAGATGCATCCATCAACAAATTTGAGCTTTATATCACCTATTCCTTCTACTCTATATTTTTTTCATTAGCTAGAAGGATATAGCCTTTGTCTATGTGTTTCATGCTTGTGAAATGCTATTTGTGAGGTGTAATGTGATAGGTACAACCAGATCAACTATCCACTCAGTATTACAAAATTTATCTGTGCAGGCATATGCAGAGGGGAAGGAGTTCAAGCAATCATACTTAGAAATCATGTACACATCACCCATGTTTTCATCTTTAACATTATTCACATTAGAATTACTGGATTCACCCTTTTCCCTTTTAGGTTTAGTGCATTGCTTAATGTAGTGCCCATACTCACCATAGTTATAGCACTTTCTTCCCCTTGACCTAGATTTGGATCTATTTCTCCCATCTGATTGGTTTCTCCTACCATCTCTAGAGTTATTATTATCATTACCCCTGCCCCTGTCATTTCTGGTCATAGACCTACCCCTAACATTAAGGATTTCATTATTATTGCTCATATTCTTGTTCCTACCCCTTTTAAGATCCTGCTCTTTACTCTTTAAGCCACTCATAACAGTTTCTAGGCTAACAATATCCCTCCCATATTTTATTGCAAACTTGACATCATTATATGAGTCAGGGATAGCATTTAGTAGAGTTATTATGACATATTCATCAATGTGCTCATCTCCTGTGAGCTTAATATCCTGAATCAATTTATTAAAGACATCTAAGTTCTCATCTATGTTTTTATTTAGGTCTAACTTGAATCTAAAAAAGGTTTCTAGCAGATACATTTTACTGGGCAAGGATATCTCAGTAAAGAGGGAATCTAGCTTATCCCATATTTCCTTAGCCGTTTTAACTCTGCCTATTTTCCTCAATGCAGAATCTAATAGGTTCAAGATTA
The DNA here is from genome assembly GCA_026898455.1 of Plectranthus barbatus. Taxonomy (NCBI): domain Eukaryota; kingdom Viridiplantae; phylum Streptophyta; class Magnoliopsida; order Lamiales; family Lamiaceae; genus Plectranthus; species Plectranthus barbatus. The sequence continues at coordinate 118,399 of JAPKLW010000552.1, read as the reverse complement.
TTATGGAGCGAGCTAATTCATCCATTTCAGTTCTTTTCTCTGGGGTATCTGTGTCTAGGTATTGTGCAGTGAGGGCCCTAAGAACCTTTTGCTGAATCATAAGGCATTCTATCTTTTGCTTCCAAATAGTAAAGTCAGATTTGCCATTAAATGGTGTTAAACCATGAGAAGTCATGCCAGATGTCATGATAACAAATATAGATGACATATGCAGACACAGATATGCACAAAGGACCTAACAGGCTACTAGGATGTACAAGAATGCGAGATCAAAACTTAGGGCAACTACACATGCGAATACAGGTATAAACTGAATCAGAAGAAGCAAGTATTATAGAGTAAACACAAAGTATTCACAAAATCAGAACAAGAAAATAGCGGAAGCCAGAAAGAGACCAGGACTCCTACCCTAGTGCGCAAGAATCACCCAGAAAAAACACATAAAGACTCAGATCTTTGATTATTGCGGTTATCCGAACCAGCAAGAAGGATGCCGAGCCGACAGCGGTTGTCTGGACCAGTCAACTGAGCCCTAGGGACCTAGGGTTTACAGATCTAAAAGACGATAGACTCAACGAAGAGAGGGTTTAGGGAAGAGCGAACCATATACCTGAGCGGGGGCCCTGGATGAGGGCACACCCGACTTACCCTTCGTGCCCTGGGGCACAGACGACGCGAGTTCAACGAGGTGCAGGCTTGCGGGTCTGCTAACCTGGACTCTGGTACCACTGTTGGGTATCAAGGTCGCAGGCCCGCTACCAGCCTGTTACACTACCGGACTCCAACCTAGTCCAGATCGGACTAGGGTTCCACAATCGGACTTGGTCCGACCTTCAAGCTTTGACCATCTCCTCACCGGGGAACCCTTTGAACTCGTCTAATTTGCGCTCCTCGACCACCCACACACGTTAGGGACAATCTAGATGGCTCAGACCTTACCGTCTGAGCACCCCACGCCTTCCACCGGCCAAGAGAGTTGCCGGAATGGTTGAACACGCTAAGGACACTCTCAAGAACTCACTCTCACCACAAACCACACTCAGGATCACTCAAGATCGACGAGAGAAGGAGGAGAGAACAATAAAGAAGAGAGAGAGAGAACGACGCATATCAGATTAGGGTTTCTCGCACTTATCGGGTAAAGCGGATCAACACCATATATATAGTAGGTTAAAAAAACCGCTCCAGATAACCGCTCAACCCGAGCCAGAACCCAACCCGGAAACTAATCCATAAACACAACCGAGAGAGGTGGGCTCGTAATATAAGAGAGATGGGTCAAGCAATTAAGAAGCCCAAGAAACATGGCCACCCAATCCTACATAAGTAACCATCTAATTGACAATAAATCATAAACTACTACTACTTTTATATTACTAAAAAGTAGTTTACACTACATATGATGTTAAATTTTAAATAATAACCTAGGATAAGGTTCAATTTTTATTTCCAATTATTTTAATAGAATTAAATTAATCTCTCATTAATTATTTGGTTCATTTACACTCTTTAACTATTTAGAATGGTTCAACTAAATCCTTTATCTTTGTCGATGTTTGAGAGTCGTTTGCTTACAAATTTATACTCATTTTTTTATAGACTTATACACAGGATGTTCTGAATGATCTCAAATTCATTTGAATAAAAAAAATTATTTAAACTTACACACTTAAATATTTTCAAGAAATTTCAAACCTACAGCAATGTGATTTCACTATTATGCCCTGAATAGAAGACTTACATACTTTGTTTTGCAAATTAGTGATGTTAAGAAGAGAGAAATCACAAAATACTCTAAAATACTTATTGACATTTTAAAAATATCCAGTTTTTATAACACATATAAAAAAAATACTCAAAAGTACACTTTTCTATCAAAATCAGGATGTTAGTTGTCATTTTTCAAACAACAATGAATTTTGATTAAATTATTCATAGCTTTATGATTTAAATAATATTTAGATATTAAAAAAATTAGATTTTAAATATGAATCTGAATCCGACTCATGTTGATAGAAAAAAAACCATATTTGTTAATTAAATATTTCATTCGATTCGAGTCTGAACTGGTTCAGACCCAGATTTGACCCAAAACTTACTCAAGGTCAGCATAATTTGACCGGGTCGGAATCGTTATTTATGAAACTGACCCGATTCAGAACTGACTCGACCCGTCTTTTTCCCATTGACCGACCCAGGTCGGAATCGATGTCGAGGAAACTGACACGATACCGACCAATTTCGACCCGATCAGAATTTTGAATATTATATCTTTTAACACGCGAAAATATGATTTTTACCCATTTCATCTATAGGCAAAACTGGTCCCCTCCCTTTCAAAGTCGAAGCCGACTTCTCCACCCTCTGATTCTGATTGGCATATTGGTGATGATCGATAATATTCAACAAGTAAGTTCCTCAATTCGACTCCACCCACCCATTTCGATTTGGATTTTTTTGTCCGTTAAAAATCTGCAAAAAACGGACAATTTTTTGGTTGAAATTTTTGAAAATTTGAATGGTTGTATGCATACAATGGATTGGTTGTATCTTAGATTTGAATTATTTACATGTTTGGAATGAATAATGCTGAATTCCTTTCTCTTTTGTTTGAAATTGTCGATTGGAACTTGTTTAAATTTGTTGAATTATTTTTTTGTTGCAATTACATGTTTAATTAAATTATATGTTTGGAAATTGGAATTGTGGAAATTACAATTTGTGTTTCAATTTGTTTCGAGATTTTTGGATTGTTACGAATTATGATGATTATTTCACAATTGTTGCATTTTGTGTTGGATTTGTGCAGCCACAGTGGATTAAGGGCTATTTTCATGGTCTAAATACTAAAATGAACTCATACACTAAAGTGACCACTTTGAATACTATTAATGAGACATTACGTTCAATAGGGGGTCAAGGGTTTCTTAATAATAATGGTCCTAGTGCATCACAACCATTAGTAGAGCTATTAAGCTATCAAATTACTAGTCCAACCCCCATTGCTTTATGTTTCAGTATTAATGGGCAGATTATATAATTTGGAGTGTCTGAATTTTCATTAGTTACAGGATTTGTTTTTGGATCTTGTGTTTTTGATCCCTGTGTTGATCATGATCATTCTAGCACTTCTATTTTTCGTACATTTTGAGGGGGTAAGAATCTTAGTGCTAGAGAGTTATTGATGAAGTTTAAGGGTAAAGAAATCAAACGCTAATCATGATTTATACTTGAGGGTGTCTAATATATTAGAGCGTGGAATCTTGAGTTAGGATTATCTGAAAAATGAAAGATTGAGAATTGGTAAATGTTTTGGCTGAGGATTTGGTTAGGTGGGCCTCATTTCGATGGGAGCATATGTTTTTCAGTGTTTATGTTACTATTTAGACCTTGCCCCCACCGAAGCAGATGGAATCAGCGGCGGGAGCTTTACTTTAGGCGTACCTATTAGGGATATTTCAGTATTCGAGCTCGAGCTTAGATTTGTTTTGTTTAGTGTTTTTATTGAACATTTGTATTTCTGAATACTCTTTTAGTTTATGATTAAATTATCTCACTTAATACTTGATTTCTGTTAAAATTAAATAGATTTATTGTAATATATCAATGCAAATAAATTTATAACCCGAAGGTTCTCGAACCCACAGGGACAGTGCAATGAAGTTATCTCATATACTGAACACAGTTTATCAATTCGTTGTTTGAGTAAATCCAAATTTGAGAAGGGTTTTTGTTTTCTAAACAAAAAATAACTTTGGAATAAAATTCAATAATAAAAAGCATAGATTATAGGGACATCAACCAATTCAATTAATGATGAGTATTTTTTTATCAAGTAAAAATTATCGAACACGAAGACTCAATTCGCCCGTTGTTTAAGTAAAAGAGACTGATTTTGGAACTCAATATCTAGACGCGATAAAATGGTTTGAAAGATCAATTTTAAACTACTTAAATTCTACGATTAATGCAATTAATTAATTAAAATGCTAAATAACTGACTTGAGATTACCAAAGAGAGAGTAGTTGAGGAATATAGGATGGATTGGGTAGACTATGAATATGCTTGGATTTGCTAACTTACTAACTAATTTCAATCGATAGTTTGGGTCGGTTCATCGAAATCTAGTTAAAACCCTTAGTACCGGTGCAATAACTGTCGATTAACTTCAATCTCAACCTAAGTCTAGGCGTGTTGATTTCAGTTAACTCCCAAAAGCTCAAGAACACAATGACCTAGAGATCAATTCACCCATCTTCTAAGTGAAACAACACCTAATTATTATTGCAATCCCCTCTAATTCACAAACCTATCAAGTTAGTTCATTGAGGCATACTTTCCAACACATGGTGATCAATCATGAAAGGAACACAAATTCAAACTCACAATAATAATCAAACCCTTGAAAATTAAATTACTCAAATCCAAACAATATTCAAATCAATCCCAATCACATCCAAATCCTCAACAATAAATTTAGCTACTCATAATTACAATGAAAATCATCACAATCCCAAAGTAAAACATGGAAGAGAAAGGAGAACAAGAAAGCTTAAGATTTTAATGATGAATCTTCAAAACCAGCTTCGAATCCTTCCTTCCACCTTCGATTTCCAGCCTTCAGAAGTGAAAATCGCCTCTAACTCGTGCCTTAGTCTCTCTAGGGTTTGCAAGAGTCGAACCCCTAATTTGTAACATGCCTTGGCCTTTTATAGTTGAGAAATCCGCAGCCCAGCAGTTCGATCCCGAATGGAATCGTCCTTCACAAATATCCATCCCGCGTGGGACGGAGCAAACGAAATGCCGAAGGGTCCCGACCCATCCCGAGAGGGACGAGCCTGTCCTGAACGGGATGGGCTACGGTTTCTCCAAAAATTTCCCTCGAATTCACGCCAATTTGACGTATCCCGAACGCGACCATTTCCTTCCGAGCTCCTATCCCGAATGGGACCAAGCCGTCCTGAACGGGACCGGCTTCAAAATTTTCGCCAATTTTCGTATTTTCCTGTCCCGAACGGGACATATGCATCCAGAGAGGGATTTGCTTCGGCCAAAACCTCAATTTAGCTCCAAAACTCGAATTTCAAACACTTTTCATGCCCTGTACACTCAAAACAACTCACGAACACCAAGTGAAGGAAAATCAATGAAAAGAAGAGATATGTGTGTGATTTGTGCACTTAATCCTCATTAATTCATTCAATTCAACCCCAAAAATAATGCGAATTACACACATATCAAACCCCCCAAACTTAAACCTTTGATTGTCCTCAATCATAAACAAAAACTAGATTTTCATTCGCTCGGTGCAATGCTTCACAGCTCACCACTATCTATCAATGCATATTTCAATCTCACAAAGTTTTCATTATCTACCATGTTTAGATTAATGCAAAGAACTCAACCTTACCGGCATGTAATCATATAAATTGTAACACTCACACTTAGCTGTATAAGGTAAAATCTTTCTTTCTTTCACTCAAGCACAAGTACACAAGTTTCATTCATATCGTTCATCTCTGCCACATTTGTTCACATTGAAACATCGTTCTAGAATCAAATAGGGCTTTTATCGGGTTGTAACGTGGCTTACTAACAGGTAGGGTGTTTTAGGCAAAAGTGACTCATTTATCCCAACCCTTTTCTCAACATCCAACCAATCAACCCTTCAACAAATACGTACAGACTTCTTTTCTACAATCTGATGAGTTCTCACTCTCTCTCTCTCTTTTTTTTTTTTTTTTTTTTTTCTGAACATACATTCAACCTTCTTCCAATCATTTTCTTTTCTTTCTTTTCTTTTTCTTTTCACTTTTTTTTTCAAGCATCATTTCACTCACTCCTAGAATTCAATTAAAGCACTCACTTCTTCTCATCTCAACTCATCCCAAACCACAACTCGTTCCTAAACACACATGAAAGAATTCAAGGCTCAAAGTGGCTCCGAAGCAATGGTTAGGGCAATTATGTTTCCACCTTATACTCCAATAATATCAAAGGTAGGTACTAAGAAAGAATGGCCTAAGATCATTTTCTAGTTCAATGTACATGTTAAACTACGTGGCATTGACAGACTCTACTCATTCCGCTTGTGCTTGCCTCTCACAATAAATCAAAAATGAGATCAAATGGACTCATTGGGCTCAAACCTCACAAGTTAAAGTTGTTGAGTTCTAAGCATTAATATAACATGACGTCAAATGCCAAATTTGTTTAACCAAAAGCATGCATCAATTTCAAGTTATTCCGCCCTATCATAAGCTCAAACGATTCAAATCATGTTCATGCCTCGTCAAGAATTCAATCTCAAGCCTAAGTTATCACAATCAAGCACACCTCACTTGCAAGCACTCAAATTCTGAACCAATCTTTCAATTCATATAAAGTGTGAGAGTTAGATTAGAATGAGTGTACCTTACTTCCGACAGTTACCAGGTAGAAAACACAAAAATTTCGGCATGGTTCCACTTGGTATCGCTCAATCCACCTGTAACATCACCATAAAAACACAAAATCCAGGAGTTTCCAAACATCACAATCTTTATCAGACAAAGATTAATCATTTTACAACCAAATCGAATTACTCCATCACTTAAATCCTAACCAAATTCAGTATAACTAAGAAAGCAAGTAAATCAGTTCAACAAAACATAACAAGAAAAGGATAGGGATAAGAGGGAAAACCGGCGTCCGTCCGTCCAACCCCCCAAACTTAGTTCGAAGAAACTAAGTTTTAAAAGACGGAAAGGGCGGCAATCACTGCTGAGAACCTCCCGGAGCATTAGAGTTCCGCCTGCGCCTCTGATAGTAGGATGGGAACCGGTCAATCAAATCATGTAGCTCCGTCTCTACGCTGGACAATCTATCGTTCACCCTAGTGAACCTCTGCTCTATCCACGTCCTCTGGGCTCCCATATCAGCCCTCAATCCCGTCATCTCCGTGCTCAACCCTGCCATCCTCAAATCCAGTCCAGCCATCGAGGACGACATGCCCTGCATCGTCTCCAGCATCTCGGTCTGCCATGCGCGACGGCCTCCAGCTGAGGACGTCCCGGTCCCCTGCTCATGTTGTGGCTCCTCCTTGTCGGTGGACTCATCATCGTCGTCCTCCTGGGCAGGAGCATTGTGCTCATATAACCCATAGGTACCATCACGCCTCTTCCGGAACCATCGAGCTCTGTGCTCGGGAGACTCCAACAACAAATTCACCCAGGAGTTAGGAGCGATGATCGAGGTAGCAGCAGTATTTGGCAACATAAACCAGGCGTCTGATAAGTGCGCTATTTCGTTCACTTATCTATGGATTTTCTCGTTG
>JAPKLW010000552.1:74140-96083 GCA_026898455.1 Plectranthus barbatus | reverse complement strand
TGTTGGAGCGAGTGGGAGGTCGGCTCCAGTTGTCCATAGCCACAACAACCATGGAGAAGGGAGCTCCAGCAAGCAGGAAGTGGAGCATGAAGAGTTCCGACATGATGACGTTGTTAGTCTCATGGCGGCCAGAGACTGAGTTCGCCGCCGTCTTGTGGATGTACCTCAGAACCAGGTTCCGAATAAGAGAAGCCTTGGCCAGCTTCATTCTCAAATTTCCCAAAACAGTTTCGCCGGAGATCATCTGCCAGCAAAGCTCGGGGTAGAACTCGTCAGGGACATATCTTGCCTCCTCATCGCACCCATAAATCGCGTCCAATTCCTTGCGCTCCAAGTTATAGCGGGTTCCCCCCATCTTGAAAGTTAGATGGCTCGGCCAATTTCCCGTGCTCCTCCGCACAGAAGCGGACGCCAAGAACTCCTTAGTCTGTTCCTCCATTGCCGGCCACTTCTTCTCAAGTAGGGCTCCCCAACCAATGTTCTTTAACAGAGCCTCTACGTCATCTTTGATGCCCAATGCAGTCATCGTCGCCGGGCAGGGGTACTTTGAACCGTGCACTACACATTTGCTCAGTGCTTTGAAAGCTTTGTACTCGGCTTCAGTGAAACCAGCCGGGCGCCTGGGTGCCATATTTTCTGCAAAAATTCAATAAGAAATCAATTTCAAACTCATCCATATATAACCATACTTGTAAGAACCCCAAAATTTACCATAAATCATGTTCATAAGGAATCATTATAGCAAAATGAACAACTCATCACTCACATGAGTACATTCCACATTAACAATTTAAATCAAACCCCATAGTGCAAATAATATCAACAATCCCCAATTTGACCAAAATTCACCATGAATCCCATTTAAAATCAAGAAATATGCCCAGAAATCGTAACAAATGTATACTTTAAACCTCAAACATGCATTGGGGCATTCTATCAAACACCTATCGTGCATAACTCTTAAGCCCTAGGTTAGAACGTAAAACACCACAAATTCCCCAAATTATCAAACAAAACTTCAACAATTCAATGCAAACAATAAATAAATGTGAATAAGGGGTAGAGATTACCTTAGATTCGCCGAAAAATTGAAGGAAAAACAAGGGGAGGAGAATGGTACCGTTCGGTAGAGAAAGAAAGCGAAAAGAAATGATCCCGCGCGGCCTATATTTATAGGCTCGCGACCGGTCCCAAGCGCACAGCCCTATCCCGCTCGGGACGTCAGAACCGACCCGGTTTCGCAGCAAAAACCAAACCGGTCCCGAACGGGACGATAGGATCCCATTCGGGACAAACCACAGTGATTCCTATTTTTCTTTAAAAATTCCATCCCGACGGAATGAGAGGCTCCCGCTCGGGATACATCAAAAGTTTTGCGTCCCGAGCGGCACATGTGGATTCTGCTCGGGATTCGTCTCGGCTGGGCACTGTATTTTACATTTTTTGCATCCCGAAAGGGACAAAGAGGCCCCGCTCGGGATTTGTCACGGCCCTACACGTAATGCTTCCCTTAAAATGAAGTATTTCCATCCCTGCATCTTTCCAATCAACTTCCAACAACATAGTTATCCCCCAAACTTAACACAATGCGAAATAATATTCAAAACATATGCAATTCTAATCTAAATCACACACGACAAACAATTCGAACTTGGGTTGCCTCCCAAGAAGCGCTGCATTTAACGTCGGGAGCTCGACGAACTTACCCACTTACCTTCATGCAAGGGAGATTTCATCCACAGCTCGAGGTTGCTCGGAAGTGTGAAATCGCTTAACCTGGTGCCCATTCACCTTGAAGTAGTGGCCATCTTCAGTCTCCAGTTCCAGAGTACCATTCTCGAACACTTCTCGCACCTTGTATGGCCCTGTCCAACGAGAACGGAATTTACCCGGAAACAATTTCAAGCGGGAATTAAAGAGAAGAACCATATCACCTTTGTAGAACTTTTTCACTCGAATCTGTCGGTCGTGAAATCGTTTGGCTCTCTCCTTGCACAACTTTGTGTTCTCGTAGGCCTCGTGTCTCCACTCTTCTAGTTCATTCAGCTTCTGCACTCGATCCCCTTGAGCTTTCAGAAAATCCAGATTTAACGTCTTGATGGCCCAGAACGCCTTATGCTCAACTTCAACCGGAAGATGGCAAGATTTGCCATAAACCAGTTGGTATGGGGACATGCCGATTGGGGTCTTGAAGGCTGTCCGGTAGGCCCACAAAGCCTCATTGAGTCGCTTACTCCAGTCCTTCCGACTCACCACCGTCTTCTCCAGTACCTGCTTGATCTCTCGATTAGCCAGTTCAGCTTGTCCATTGGCTTGTGGATGATAAGCTGTTGTTACTCTTTGTCGCACTCCATATCTCGCCAGCAGTTTATCCATGAGTTTGTTGCAGAAGTGACTGCCCCCATCACTCACCAAGGCTCTGGGAATACCGAATCGAGCAACTAATGCCTGCAAAGACTTAAGCACCACTTGAGAGTCATTAGTAACAGTGGGTATGGCCTCAACCCATCGAGACACATAGTCCACAGCAAGGAGAATATATCTAAACCCAAACGAGGATGGAAAAGGACCCATAAAGTCGATGCCCCACACATCAAATATATCAACCTCGATAAAAATCTTTTGAGGCATCTCATCCCTTCGGGTTATAGTCCCCATTTTCTGACATCTCTCACATGCTCGCACCATAGCAATACAATCCTTAAAAATTGAAGGCCAATAAAAACCGCAAGATAATACCTTCCTAGCTGTTCGGTTAGCACCAAAATGACCTCTGCTTACCGAATGATGGCATTCCTCCATGATCTTCCTCCAGTCACTCTGATGGACACACCTGCGGATGACACCGTCAGCACACCTGCGAAACAGGTACGGTTCTTCCCAGTAGTAGTATTTTGCCTCTTTCAGAAATTTCTTCCGCTGATAGGGCTCCAACTCAGGAGGTAATACACCTGCAACCAAAAAATTACAGAAATCTGCATACCATGGAACACTAGCAGTAGTCACAGTTATAATCCTTTCATCAGGAAAATCCTCCTTAATTAAGCTACCCTGATTATCACCCTCAACCGGATTATCTAACCTAGACAAATGATCTGCAATTACATTCTCACAACCTTTCTTATCTCTAATCTCCATGTCAAACTCTTGCAAAAGCAGAATCCATCTAAGCAACCTAGGCTTTGAATCAGTTTTAGCAAACAAGTATCTAATCGCTGCATGATCAGTGTAAACTACAGATTTTGCTCCAATTAAATAAGCACGAAACTTATCATAAGCATAAACAACAACAAGTAGTTCTTTCTCAGTCACAGTGTAATTCAATTGAGCAGGATTTAATGTTTTTCTAGCATAGGCAATAACTCTAAAAATTTTATCTCTAATCTGGCCTAGAGCTACCCCCACAGCAGAGTCACTAGCATCACACATCAAAATAAACTCCTCCTCCCAATCTGGAGTCACCAACACAGGAGCTGTCACTAATGCACTTTTCAACCTCTCAAAAGCCCTCACACATTCTTCACTAAAATCAAAGGCAATATCTTTCTCTAGCAAACTACACAAAGGTTTAGTTATCTTGGAAAAATCTTGAATGAATCTCCTATAAAACCCAGCATGTCCCAAGAAACTCCTAACCCCCTTCACTGTCTTAGGCAAGGGAAGTTGTTCAATTGCTACAATCTTAGCCTTATCAACCTCTATTCCCCTACTAGAGACCTTATGCCCTAACACAATCCCTTCTCTAACCATAAAATGACACTTTTCCCAGTTCAGTACTAAGTTAGTCTCTTCACATCTTTGCAACACAGTTTTCAAGTTAACCAAGCAATCATCCAAAGACAAACCAAACACAGAGAAATCGTCCATAAAAACTTCCATAATATTTTCAATCAAACCATGAAATATGGACATCATACACCTTTGAAAAGTTGTTGATGCATTGCACAGCCAAAAGGGCATCCTCCTATAAGCAAAAATCCCAGAGGGACAAGTGAAGGCTGTCTTGTGTTGGTCTTCAGGCGCCACCACAATTTGATTGTATCCGGAGTATCCATCCAAGAAGTAATAGTGAGATTTTCCTGCAAGACGGTCAAGCATTTGATAAATAAATGGCAAAGGAAAATGATCCTTACGAGTTGCATTATTTAAGGCCCTGTAATCAATGCAGAAATGCCATCCTGTAGTCGGTCTCTCAATCACTTCTTCTCCTCCAGGCTTGATGACTTTCTCGAATCCCCCTTTCTTCGGAACCATGTGAGTTGGGCTGACCCACTCACTATCACTCGGAGCGTATATGATGTTATTATCTAGCAGCTTCATCACCTCCTTCTTCACAACCTCCTGCATCTTCGGATTCAGTCTTCTCTGAGGTTGTCTTTTTGGCTTGCTTCCTTCTTCCAGAATGATTTTATGCATCACAATAGACGGGCTGATCCCCCTTATGTCGGAAATCTGCCACCCTATCGCTGCTCTGTGCATCCTCAAGACTCTCTTCAGCTTTTCAACTTCCGTTTCTGACAACGCTGAATTCACAATCACTGGATAGGTGTCCTTCTCCCCTAGGAAGACATATCTGAGGCTATTTGGCAGTTCTTTTAACTCCACCACCGGGGCTTCGTTCTTTCTCTGTTCCTTCTTCAATTTCGCCTCTAGCTCTTCCTCCTTGGTCCTCAACTCCAGAAACTTCACATCTTGCTTTGGCCTGACCTCGGGTGCATCCTCCAGTGCATTCACCATCTCTAACAACTCATCACAGGCCTCATACAACTCATCAAGATCGAGGTTAGAGTGCAGAGAATCATGAATAACTTCTTCCAAAGCATCTTTCTTCTCATAACCAAAAGATAACGGGAGAGATATTACCTCAATATTGTTGCACTCATCATACCTGTCCTCGTGCTTCTTCATTGCATCCGAAATCGAGAATGTGACCCTCTGGTCATTGAACCGAAACGTTAGCTCTCCATCCCTCACATCAATCAGAGCTCCTCCAGTACGTAAAAATGGTCTCCCAAGAATTAAAGGCACATTCTTGTCTTCCTCCATATCCAGCACCACAAAATCCGCAGGGAATATAAACTCCTTTACTTGTACTAGTACATCCTCTACGATCCCCTTAAGGTGTGAGAGAGAACGATCTGCCATTTGGAGAGTAATGGTGGTGGGTTTAATCTCCCCAATCTGCAGTCTGTTGAAGATGGTCAGCGGCATCAGATTAATGCTTGCACCAGAATCACACAATGCATGGCCAATCTCCAATCCACCAATTACACAAGGGATAGTGAAGCTCCCCGAATCTTGCCTCTTTATAGGCATCTTTTTCTGAATCACTACGCTACACTCCTCAAATAAATTCACAGTCTCAAACTCTCCGAATTTCTTTCGTTGAGCTACTGATTCCTTCAGGAATTTGGCATACCCTGGAATATCTTGCAAAACCTCCAGCAGCGGCAAATTAATCTGCACCTTCCTCAAATGATCTAGAAACCTTGCAAACTGCTTGCTCATCTTATTCTTCGCAAATCTTTGAGGAAATGGTATGTTGCTCCCTTTGGTAATTTCCCCAGATGTGCTCCCCTTTTGTGTTTTGACTAGCTGGGGAGTCACTTCTGGTTCAACTTCCTCTTCTTCCGAACTCTTATCCGGGTGCTCTTGTTTATCCTCATCCACCGTGGGTTTACTGGGCCCATCATATGCCCTACCACTCCTTGTGGTTATAGCGCTGCAATTTTTGTTCGGGTTAGCCTCAGTATCGCTGGGAAACTGTCCTTGCTGGTGTTTCCCACTCACATGCTTAGCAATGGTAGAGATTTGATTCTGCATCTCTGTCAGCATGCTGTCGTACTTATCAAATCTGTTTTCAAACTCCTCTTCTCTCGAGCTTTGTCCTCTTCTTTCATGCTTCCCATATTGCTTCCTCATGTAATCACCCCCGTTTCCTTGTTTCGATCCTTCCCCTCTCTGCTCAAATCCAGGAGGTGGATTCATAGCATTATTTGGATTCCCATAAGATAGATTCTGGTGGAATCGGTTATTGTGATGATATGGAGGGTTATCATTCTGATAGTACGGCCTTCGGTAGTTCCCATAATTTCCTCTCCCAATGTAGTTCACATCATCATTTGATTGGGCTTCCACTTGTGCCATGTCACTGTACTGATTCAGAATCTGAGTTCCTCCCCTTGCGGAACTCCCCATTTGCTGCTGTTGCTGTTGAGTCCTATCCAAAAGAAGTAGATCCATCTTCGTTTCCATTGAGGCCATTTTTTCCTTCATCTCTTCCTGGTCCTTTAAATCAGCGACACTCTTCACAACTTTGTATTCCCTTCTTTCCTTCGGCCATTTGTAACTGTTCTCAGCCAGCTTTTCTATGGCCTTCTTGGCCTCATCTTCCTCCAGATCGAGAAAGTCTCCTCCAGCAATATTGTCCAGCCGCAACTGTGTCTCGTTCTCCACTCCGGCATAAAATTGGCAGATAATTTGTGCATTAGACATCCCATGTTTTGGACATCTCCTAATCAGCTCGCGGAATCTATCCCACGCCTCGTAGAGTGGCTCGTCATACTGTTGGCTGAATGACTGAATTTTTGCTTTCCTCTTAAGCGTCAGGCCCGGCGGAAAATACTTCAGCAAAAACTTCTCTTTCAGATCTTCCCATGTGCGTACCTCCATTTTATTCAGTCTTATCAACCAATCCTTGGCCTCGTCCTTCAGGGAGAAGGAAAATAGATACATTCTGATCTGTTCTTGAGGGACTTGGTTTATCTTTATCATGTCTGCTACCTCCAGAAACTGTGTGATATGACTATTCGGATCTTCACCAGGCTTCCCCCCGAACTGATTCCTTTGGACCATTTGAGAGAGCTGTGGTTTGATCTCGAAGTGAGTAGCGTCCGTTCGCACATTGAATCCCTCAGTAGATTCTCCTCTCTGCGGTCGGAATAGATTATTGAGAGGATTTCTCCTCTCCTCTCTTCGCTCACGTCCTCCCTGATTGTTAACTTGGTTCCGGACTTCTTCCAGTTGCCTCTGTAGATCCTCAATCAACTGTCTATCGTTCCTTGGAATATCGTCACCCATGTCTTCTTTCACGGCTACCTGTGCTGCATGTTCTTGTATTTTCTTTGCCTTAGCCCTTGTAATCATGCACCACCTGCACCAACAAGAACTAGAATTAAGTAACTATATAATAAATCTAGACTACCAAGCTCGTAAATCCCCTAATATCAAACAATGACCTACAATTTGAGTCCCCGGCAACGGCGCCAAAACTTGATGCAGTATTTTTTTATCAAGTAAAAATTATCGACACGAAGACTCAATTCGCCCGTTGTTTAAGTAAAAGAGACTGATTTTGGAACTCAATATCTAGACGCGATAAAATGGTTTGAAATATCAATTTTAAACTACTTAAATTCTACGATTAATGCAATTAATTAATTAAAATGCTAAATAACTGACTTGAGATTACCAAAGAGAGAGTAGTTGAGGAATATAGGATGGATTGGGTAGACTATGAATATGCTTGGATTTGCTAACTCACTAACCAATTTCAATCGATAGTTTGGGTCGGTTCATCGAAATCTAGTTAAAACCCTTAGTACCGGTGCAATAACTGTCGATTAACTTCAATCTCAACCTAAGTCTAGGCGTGTTGATTTCAGTTAACTCCCAAAAGCTCAAGAACACAATGACCTAGAGATCAATTCACCCATCTTCAAAGTGAAACAACACCTAATTATTATTGCAATCCCCTCTAATTCACAAACCTATCAAGTTAGTTCATTGAGGCATACTTTCCAACACATGGTGATCAATCATGAAAGGAACACAAATTCAAACTCACAATAATAATCAAACCCTTGAAAATTAAATTACTCAAATCCAAACAATATTCAAATCAATCCCAATCACATCCAAATCCTCAACAATAAATTCAGCTACTCATAATTACAATGAAAATCGTCACAATCCCAAAGTAAAACATGGAAGAGAAAGGAGAACAAGAAAGCTTAGGATTTTAATGATGAATCTTCAAAACCAGCTTCGAATCCTTCCTTCCACCTTCGATTTCCAGCCTTCATAAGTGAAAATTTCCTCTAACTCGTGCCTTAGTCTCTCTAGGGTTTGCAAGAGTCGAACCCCTAATTTGTAACATGCCTTGGCCTTTTATAGTTGAGAAATCCGCAGCCCAGCAGTTCGATCCCGAACGGAATCGTCCTTCACAAATATCCATCCCGCGCGGGACGGAGCAAACAAAACGCCGAAGGGTCCCGACCCATCCCGAGAGGGACGAGCCTGTCCCGAACGGGATGGGCTTTGGTTTCTCCAAAAATTTCCCTCGAATTCACGCCGATTTGACGTATCCCGAACGCGACCATTTCCTTTCGAGCTCCTATCCCGAACGGGACCGGCTTTGAATTTTTTGCCAATTTTCGTATTTTCCTGTCCCGAACGGGACATATGCATCCAGAGCGGGATTTGCTTCGGCCAAAGCCTCAATTTAGCTCCAAAACTCGAATTTCAAACACTTTTCATGCCCTGTACACTCAAAACAACTCACGAACACCAAGTGAAGGAAAATCAATGAAAAGAAGAGATATGTGTGTGATTTGTGCACTTAATCCTCATTAATTCATTCAATTCAACCCCAAAAATAATGCGAATTACACACATATCAATTAACATGCATAATCAATCAATCCAAACCCAAAAATAATCATTAAGGTGGGAAATTTGATATTTTGTAATTAATTCCTTGGCTGAGCAATCAAAACCTAGATTATTAACTAGTGATTATCTCCTCTCGATCTAAAAAACACAAGTTAATCAATCTCAGTAAAGATACAGATTAAAAACCCTACAACTGATCCTTCCTTTTGAGGCAGAAACCAATTGTGTCGAAATCCTATTTTCCTATTATCAATTGTTTCCTCTCGGTCTCAAATTGATAATTATTAACCTAATCCAATTTTCATTTCTCGATCCTTCAATTAAAAATAGATTTTAGAATGAAAACCATAGAATTTGAACCAATTAATTAGGGTTTGAATTTAATCGAATTACCACATGCTAAAAAAGATGGAGAAAACCCTAGAACCTATTATGGTTCCTAGCCTAGCATATTAAAAACACATATTGCAAGAAATAATAAGAAGCTTACTTGATTCATAATGAAAAAATGGAATTGAAATCTTCAATGTCTTGAATCCAAAACAACAAGTAAAAATAAAGAGTACTAGAAAATTAAAGAGTTTAATGCTGAAAATTAAAGAGAAAAATAAGATAAAAACTGAATAATAATAATGATGTATTTTCGAGCTCCTATGGCTATTTATAGAGGAGGATTTGAATCTTCAAAAGGCAATGGGATAAAGTATCAAAAATCTCCAAACAGGAAGATTTTTTCCTTCTTCGGCTTCCGTGTCGATCGACACAGTGTGTGTTGATCGACATGGATGCAATATGTCAATCCAGCCTTCTTCAACATTCGTGTCGATCGACATACAACACAAATGTCGAGCCATCTTCTGTCTTGCATCTCGATCAACATCCGACCTCTATGTCGATCAACATGGGCCCTGTCAGTCAACACAGAGGCAATGCTTCGGGTTTTTGGCACGTCTCCCATCTGAATCAACTTCCTGTGTGTCAATTGAAGCAGCGACTCTGTGTAACTCGGCTCTTTTCACCTTTTGCTCACTTTTAGCCTCAAATACCTACAAAACTGAGCACGACAAGCGTAATATCCTCTATAAATAGTTCGTGCTCGATTATTAACTAGAAACTAATGTGAATGCATAAAATGATAAAGAAAATACTGTGATAAGTGAGGCAAAATATGAGCTTATCAATACTCATGCAAACATACATTTATTAAAATGGTGAAAAAAGCATACACCTGATGGTTACATGAGATTTTACTGAGTGTCCGGGACTCTATCAGGACAACTTTGTTTCGTATGACCATCTGACCTACATATATTGCACTATTTAAGGGCACGTTGTCTGCTGGTAGAAGATTGAGCATGCTCTGCACCGGATGGACATCGACTATTTCTGGGGCGATCTTCTTGACGTGTTATTATTGGGGGTAAAACTACTGCTGATGCTGATTCCGATGAAACATCCCATTCATCTTGAGGGGGGAGAGGATTAACAATCCCACCATATATTGCACGCCAAGTCTCGGTCTTATAGTAGGGATATATATAGACATACAGATTCTCGCCATTTGCCCTAATAAACAAAATTACAAATTATTTGAGGTTATAATTGAAAACAAAAGTATGATGTACTTCATACCGATTTGCAGTTGTTGCATGAGCGCATAGCATGAGATCGAGTTGAAACTCATGACAATCACAAAAATGCGATTGCAGATCCACATTCCAAGTCTCAGCTTCGTCATTGACCTTGAAGGCATGTTCTGATGTGGAAACCACAGTGTATCTGTATGATTTCTCCACCAAAAGTGTCATTTTCGTTACAGCCTACTCAAGTTGATTAGCAGCCTTAGCTCGTCTCTGATCAAACCACTGTTCTACAATACTTCTATAAGCTTCAATGAGCGAGCGTATTGGCAATTGTCGAGCATCCAACAATCTTTCATTGAACACCTCGGCTGCATTTAAGGTCAAGATACTATACCAACGGACTGGATACTTTTATTTCGCCCACTTTTCAAGCCCTACATCGATTAGCTTTTTGTAGGTTATCACATTTGAATATTTAATTTAATCCATAGCCTGCTTAAATATCCTCGAATGATAGGCATATGCAGCACGATGGTACAGCGGGACTATGTTAGGACGAAAGCTAGTTAATTTATTCTGTTGATGATAAAAACAAAGACCATGTGCGGTACCTGGATATACTACGCTCATAGCATTCAAAATGCTGATGTGCTGGTCGGAGACAATCAATAACTGATTGTTGCAGCCAAATGCCATCCGGAGTCAAGTCATAAACCAGGTCCATGACTCATCATTTTTTATCGGGCCAACACATATTGCCAGTAGGGGCGTTCATGGTTTGATCGAAACCGGTCAAACTGGATTAATTTGGCCGGTTTAGCCGGTTTGAAAATTTTGAAAATGGTTAGATTTGGTTTGGTTAAGGTTTGGAGACTCGAACCGACCGTATTTATATGTATATATATATATATATATATATATATATATATATTAAATATATTATAATTAATTAATATAATTTGTAGTTCATTTGTTAATAACTCATGTTTAAATTTCTTCGCCAACATACTCTAGTTTTAATTTTAATTTTTTTAATCAAAAATCAACTAATAAGTATTAACATTAAATATTATTATTTTATATAATTTCTTTAAGATAAATTAAGTGAGAACATTATTATTATAATTTTACATGTCTCTTTCGATTTTACATTAAATTATAAATAAAAGATTTTCAAAACTAAAATTACATTATTACAAGTAGTAAAAAATAATAGAAATCAATTAATTTGTATTTATGCCCTAGTTTTCTACAAATTATAGTAGATTGTCTAAAGTAGAAACATATTTCATTTCAAACCTGCCTGACCGAACCATTTTTATACGGTTTGGCCGGTATGGTTTTAAAAATTATTTGGCTAGTTTGGTTTGGGAAATTTTCAAGTCATACCTATTGGTTTGACCGAAAATCTTCTTCTAAACCAGCCAAATCGGACCACGAACACCCCTAATCACAAGTGGGAAGACCTGCTCATTGCCATCTTTGGTAACAACAATAAATAAAACTCATATGTTTCTTCCTTTTAGATGGGTGACATCAACAACAATAACTTGTCTTAATAAAACTCAAAAGCAGTTCGGGAAACACCGAGGGCCACAAATAAGTGTCGGAAATGTCCATCAAGTGCAATAACAAGATCTGTGATTGTCCCACCATTGTACTACTTAAGTACATAGAGGTACTGCGGGAGCATCTTTAATGAATCTTCGACACCACCATAGAACATAGAAATGGCTGCATTCCAAGATTTGAGTGCAACACCATTTAGTAACGATATAAATATCTGTTAGCGAAACAAGCGCATTAATATTTCTAAATCAACATCAATATCCAAAAGCATCGTCAACCAACAATCTTTAACGTTCATTAGAACAATGTAGCAACCGTCATGTCACAAAACATGCATATATAATGCACAATAACATAATACATCAACGTCCACTATTCGTTTCTCCCTCATCATGAAATACATCAACTACCAATGTACAAACAACAGTATTACAAACATCATCATTCTCCCAACATGTACATAAGCAACTATAAAGGCAACATCAACAACATCACATCCCCATCGAGATGTCAATAAGACCACTCTGAGGGATCCTCCTCTTCTTCCCCCTCCTTCGCTGCAACATTCCCCTGGGCTGCCCCATAGCCACTCCTATCATTCTCGGAGTCGCTAAGATCATAGATAGGTACACGTGTGGTCCCGTACGCACCAAAGGAGTCCTCTAATCCACTCCCGATTTCTCTCGGAGCATAAGAGGTACCCGCAACGTCTGTCTATGGTGCTGGCTTGGCCCGGCTCATCTCCCCAATGTACTGTGGTGGGGTTTGCATCGGCTGCGTATGCTCGGGCATAGCTTAGGCTGACGGTGGGGTGGAGAAGTCTAAGATCACCGGGGTCTCCAAAGGGTCCAGATACGGGTCATAAGCTCCAATCTGCTGAAACTGTGATGGGGGAATTACTTGTGCCAAGGAGGGGGATGGTGGTACTAGTCGGACCCTCCGTGGTGGTACATTGGTCGCTGTAGATTTCCGGGCATTCCTGCGTGTATATAGGGGTGGATGCCCCACTGAAATAACCTTCTGTATCAATTCTCCCAAAAAAGGTCTGAAGGTTCCGACATGTGCTCGCGTATCCAAACGGCCGAAACAGTGCGAGGAGGTAGTCTCCAGAGCCCATGGAGTCCATCGTCTGGAAGTAACTCTATGGTCTTCTGTATAGCTTCAAACTCATTTACACTAAGAACTTAACTCCTTCCCATAGGTTCAAGTGCTCCACCAAGGTAGTAGCAAGTCCCTTCTCTGAAAATCTAGGGTGATCCAAGAACAGGCGAACTAACCTCCCACTAGTAGGGTCCATCTATCTGTCACACCAAGTAAACGGTCAGTCCTAAAACAATCATCATAATGCAACACCACAATGCATGCTCACACATCCATGACTCTGTGTCTCGGTGGTATCATTGTCCTCGAAACACCATGTCGAGGGTCTTTCGGATCCTCGCACTGACATGTTGACTCAACTCGAGTCTGACTGCATCTGCCAGGCTCGTCATTTGCATTCTGCACACCTGACTCCAACTAATGTACTTACCAGATAAGAAATTTTCAATTTCAACTCTAACCAAGAATTCAAGGTTCTAAAGTTTAGTCAACTACGAGTGCCATTTCACGTCACCCTTACTAATCCTATCTCACAACAACTCAACCAAAACCCAACGTCATCTTAAGTTCACCAAATTAGTATTTTTTCAAAGTCGACAGTTAGTCAGTCAATTCCTGATCCATCCTAATCTTATATCCAAGGTTAATTTAATATTCCAACAACTTTAAACAGCTCAACTCACAAATTAACACATGTTTTAAGCAATAACACAAAATTTTACACTACTTGCATAACACTTTTCAAAATCAACATTTTGAAATCACACTTTCACAAGGCCAAAACTATGAAACAAATTTCATAACCTCATCAGGTTTCACAAAACATGGCATCAACCAATTTCTTTCATTCAAAACTCACAATAGAAAGCTAGTACTTCCATGCTAGTCAATTATTTTATCAAAATCAAACAGTGTCAGTATATCTTCAACCCTAATACTAGACACGAAATCAACACATGTTTTCAAAGAAAACATTTTCAAATCATTTTCGCTCAATACATGAACTGTTTTCAAAATAATTCATAGCCACAGTCAATTGTGCTATCTTTTCGAAAATTTCTTTCAACATCCGACTCAAGAGAAAATTTTAAACTCAAAGCTTTTAAAAGAGGTTTCAAAACCTAAGGCTCTGATACCACTTCTGTAACGCCCCCAACTGAGCTTCCCAACTTTGGGGCGCGCTACAGTCGTGGTCGATGGTTTTCAATCATTTTCACAAGTTAAAACAGTGGAAGACTTAAAAACAATTGACAAGAAAATTTAGAAATATTGCTCATCTGCTTTCAAAAGGTGCAGTAACATTTGAAAATGGCAAAGGTAAGGAGATAAACATTTGTTTTTCTTAACACATATAAAAAAAACAGGGGAAATGAAACAATATCAGAGAGCGGTGCAGCAGTGTGTGTAGCGTAGTGGAGATATGCATATGAAGATGCATATCTCAGGATCTCAATTCAAAAGCTTTACAATCCTGCATCGCCTTTACACCGCCGCTCCTCCATCCTCGCTACTTAACCTGCATATTTTAAAAATAATACGAGGGGTTCAGTACAAATGCACCCTGTGGAAACATGCTCGAAATATACAGTTTAAATATGAATGCTATGCAACTCACATAGATAAACACGGGGTTTTGTTGAAAAGAACCGTGTTATCTAAATCATTTTAGTTCGCTGGTCAGCTATCTACCATGTTATCATATTTGTTTAACGTTTTGTAACAGGAAGTTGGCCCACTTCCAAGTTGCAATGAACAACTGGGATGGACGAGCCACTCAACCCACTATCATCAATTAGTGCACTAGTCTCATAATGTTACTTTGAGACCCGATCAATTTAGAAGAAAGAAATAAATGTTATCATTATTCCCCTAGGGCTTCAGCACGTCAGCTGACAGCCCGATAAAGCACATCAATGCTAAACAACTAAGGCATCAACTTTATCTTTTAATGAGATCTGACAGCATCAACCGACAAAGGTACAGATATGATAGCACAAAACAGTTTTAAGCATAACAAACAATTTAAAACAAAACATTTCCACACCCATTTTGAAAACCGAGAATGAAGCTCGAAAAGCATTTTATTTATTGAAATAGTCCCCACCTGTGTTTAGCTTAGAAAAAGATGGTCTTGTTATCTGTGCAGTTGAGTTGTATTACTCTTATCCTTTAATTCCCCTTCAGATAATAATCACACACATATAATTAATTAGGATGGATAGTCTAAGTATCTCAATCAGTCCTAGCTGACAATACTTGACGTAATCAGGACCTATGATGGACATCTAACTGACATCTTCCAAATATTCGACATGTATTCACTTCACATGCTTCAACTTTCAACCCAATTAAAACGGTTAATCCATTCAAGATTAACTAATTAACTTATTTCGTAGCTCGAGCACTAAAATCATGCTTTAAACTTTAATTGATTCAAATTAATCAAAATCGATATTCGATCTCAAAAGCCAACGCCTAAACATACTCATAACATGCCTTATTAATCATGTATCAAGCTTAAATATAAAAAATAACTCGAATCGAATCAAAATTGGACGAAGAATTCAAAATTCTTCCCTCTACCTTGTTGTGTCGACCGACATGGCTTCTGTATCAGTCGACAAAGCCATGTCGATTGACATGAGCTTGCCGTCGATCGACACACGTGTGTCGACCGACACAAAGCGTGTCGATCGACACACATCATCGTCTTCGATGCGCGCAACGGTTGTGCCTTGCAACTCTGTTTTTCTTCCATTCTAGACACAACTAAGCTCATACAATCATCCTAGCATGCTCCTAGATCATGATAGAACACGGATACATGCTTCTCAACCCTTAAAATACAAAAACTCGCCGAAAAAATAAGTGAGAAACGAAGCTCACTGGAAAACGTTGCAACGACGGTGGCGACGGATTCCGGTGACCAAACTCCAATTTCTCAACACCAATGAGTTCCCTACGACATAAGGAACATGAATGTATAAGCTATACTTCGATATAATATTGTTTCATATGAGTTTTAAATAGATACTTTAACATTATCGACTTACCAGCGGGGCCTGAAACTGGGCCGATATCTCACTCGATACTCCACGATATCGCGCGTTCCTTAGCTCCGAGCACTCCCTGAACAACAAGCTACAAGATGGTGGCAGTGGTTTGACCGGCGGCGGTTTGTGGTGGCCGGAGTAGGTGGTGAAATATGACAGCGTGAAAGTGAGGTATGGGGTTCGTACGGGATTTGTTTTGCAAAAAGGAAATGGAAATGGAATAATTCCTTACAGAGTTTAGTTTTGTTATTACACCACCTCCAAACACCACCGCCTCACTTAATTCCCACCACCCCAAATTACCAATTGAAAATCAACCAACTCAAATGACTACGTCTATATTTCTTTGCTATGAAGTAATTTTCCTCCACCTCAATTCGTGTGTGATTTTCTCCGATAATTTAATTTCCCAGATCTAAAATTAAATTGCATTAATCCGATTAAATATGCAATTACATGGAAATGCTCCATTTAATGAACTCGTCTCGTTCATATTATTTTCCCAATTTTTGGAGATATAAATATCGTCCAATTTCTCAAAATTCAATAATTAATTAAACACCACTCGGGTCTCAAAAAATTATACCGATTGTTTCTTATTCTTCCATATTTTAATCCCAAGCATTCCCTAGCTTGGTTTAAGAAATGGACCTTCCGAGTGCAAGTTATGAATTTAAATGTGATATCATTATTCTTAAATAATAATTCGCTACACTCATTTTTGTTTTGGAAATTGTGATTTCACGACCACTTAGATGTAACGCCCCCAACTGACCTTCCCAATTTGGGGTCGCGTCACATTGATATTTCAGGTTTTATCAAACATTTCTTCAATCAAGTAAACAAACAAGCAAAAGATTTAAATAATATACGAGAGATTTAGAATCAAAAGTAATTGTACTTCGAGTCATAAGTTCAATTAAAAGCTTTCAATAATATTCAGAACTGGGAAGGAATAATTCAGAGAGTGTATCAGCGTGTGTGATGCGTGATGGAGATATGCATATGAAGATGCATATCTTAGGATCTCTGAGTTTACAAAAGTCAGTTGCTCTGTTTACACCCCTGCTCGCCCATCCTTGCTGCTCAACCTGCGTATTTTAGAAATAATACGAGGGGCTGAGTACTAATGTACCCAATGAAACATGCCCGAAAACATACATTATATAAGAGAAGTGCTATTCAACTCACACAAATAGAGACGGGGTTTTGTTGAAAGGAACCGTGCTATCTAAAACATTTTATTTTGTGCACATTTAAACATGTTATTATATTTGTTATCATTTTTGTAACTGGAAGCTGGCCCACTTTCGAGTTACGATGAGTAGTTAGGAATGATTTAACATTCAACTCACTATCATCTAAGTGCACTAATCTCGGAACACACTTCGAGATCCGATCGTATTTAATAATCAATCACTTTCTCACAGGGTTTAAGGTCACCACCATTTCACCCTTTATAATTCCTTCCTGGGTTTAAGGTCACTACCATTTCACCCAACTTTCAGATTAAGGTAGCTAACCTTCACAGTTAATAAGAGTAGCGCATGCACTAATAGTACATGGTTCTTGTCTTATTAATACCTCTCTGTTGTTAGCATTCAACAGAGGAAAGATATAATAGCACAAAAATAAGCTTAGCATCTCAATTTAAAACAAAGCAGTTTAACGCCTTTTTTAAAGAAGGAATTCACGCATTTGAATTTATACTGAAATAGTTTCCCACCTGATAATTGGCTTTAGGTATAGATGCTTCTGGCTAGTATGAGCTTACTGACTATCACTTTCAATCTCCTACAAGTAATCAGGGATATCCAAGTCAGAATGAATGATCTAGAACAATAATATCTTAATCATAATTAATCGAGACCTGAAAGAATTAGGATTGGATAAAATTATAAATTGAATCCTTCTTTTTTGCCTCTGTGTCGACCGACGGGGTTCTGTGTCGGTCGACACAGTCCTTGGTCGACACAATTCCCAGATCGATCAATTACCTGTCGACACAACTCTGTCGACCAACCCTGTCATTCGACATACCCTTGTCGACCGACAGAGGTATGTCGATTTAATCCCCTAGCTGGCGTCCCTGTCGGTCGACGCACACCCTATCGACCGACAAAAATGCTAGACATATCCTTTGTCGAACATCTGTGTCGATCGAAACACTTCCTATCGACCGACAGGAGTGCTCGATCGACTATCCGACAGAAGGCCTCCTTGTCGATCGACAGCATTCCTGTCGACCGACATGAGTCGTCTTCCTCACAGGTTTGCCGGAGAATAGGACCTGCAACTTCCGTTTCTGACCACTCTGGCCGTTCGATCACACATGCAATTACACATACAAGTTCCCTAGACTCCGTAGAACACGATTCTAGCCTCAAACTTGGATTTAAATGCATAAAACGAGAGGTTGAAGAGGCTCACCAGAAAATCCTTCCTCACAGCGGCGGTCGCGATTCCGATGGTTAAACTCACTTCTCTTGTTATCCGAATGCTCCCTACAACCTCAGGAACTTGACTAAATCGTCAACACACGGGTTTACGGTTGGAAAATAAAGATTCAAACACCAAACTTGAAATTTAAACTTAAAACCCACCTTACCTTCTCTCTTCGATAACTCGTTCGTTTTTCCACTTCACGGTGCCTACCTTATATCAATTTGAAGCTGGGAACGAGAGCTTCACGATGGTGGTGTTGGCTTAGTCGGCGGTCGCCGGTGTTGGCCGGAAATCGGACGGAAATGCGACGGGAATTTGGGGGTTTGAAAGGGTTCTCAACTCTCACTCTCTCTAACTCTCATAACATAAGGTGAAAAAATTATACACTATAATTCCTCCTCCTATATATACTCTCTCATATAATATACAATATCATAACATATAAGTCTAAGTATGTTCATAATCCAATATAATTCATAAGATAATTCATAATTAATGATTTATTCCACCTTATAATATAACCAATCCATTTCATGAAATTCACAATATTCATGAATTCACCCTTTCTCGTATAATTTCATCAAACCAAACTTTGATAATTCCTCCAATTAATGATATAACCAAACTAAATATCAAGATTGAATTATCCAAATCGAAATTAATACCATTTCGAATACTCTAGTATTACAGAAATTCACTTTATTAAATAAATCTAGCATTACAAGCTTAATTAAGCTTGGGGTGTTACATTAGATTTTCTCGAAACAAACTCATTGGTATATTATAAGTGATAATTTGACCCTCGTATCTCAACAGGTGTTTATTCTCGTTTCAAAAGCAAATAATAAATAATTTACAAAAATAAATATTCATTAATTTAATTTAATTAAACATTAAATAACTTAATTAAATTCGGGATAATACACTACGTACCACTCTCTTTTGATTTTACTATATTTGGTGGGTGAATATTGATATTCTGGTCTTTCGTGGCCATAAAACTCTTGTATAATTTTTTTCTACAAAGTAGAACCACAATTATCTACAATACACAACGACTTCTTAGAATCCTCCAATGTGGAAATTAATGATTGCAATTTATGATTGTTTCATCAACTTTAAGTACTAGATAAAAAAACAAAGAATATAACTTGTTCTTTATTTTTTTATTTCTCATCAACATTACAGTGGTTTATCATGTACAAGCTTCACAAGTGAAGTTTTCAACCATCTGCCACTGGGTGGCGTATCCAGAAATATAAAATTGGGGGTACAATATATAAATATATTAAATTGAGGGTACATTATGTAAAAATATATATAAAAATATTATGTAAAAATATTATAAATAATAGTACAGATATATAAATTTATAAAGGAAAAAATTCATTTTGGGGGTACAAGTGTACCCCAAAAGACCCCCTACATACGCCACTGCTGCCAACAATATATTTTTTGTGGAATAATGTTGATATCTTTGTTCATCAAACAAAAAAAATAGGCAAATTCTCAGACGAGACGGTCTCATCATTTTTATTGTGAGACGAATTTAATGAAATGATGTGTTTCTTTATTGCAAATTATGTCTCACCATTTTTATTATGAAACGAATTTAATGAAATGATGTGTTTCTTTATTGCAAATGATGTATTTCTTTGTTGCAAATAATGTAATTTTTAAAAATGAAATGATGTATTAAGGTTCGTCTCATAATAAAAAATGTTGAGACCGTCTCTCAGGAGACCAACTCAAAAAAATATGTTCGCAATCAATCAATCCATAACTACACATTTAGTATAATAATTTTCTTAAAATAAACAATAATAATTTATGTTAGAAAATAACATTAAACACACATACAAAAACTAACGTAAAACACAAAATTAATAACATAAACAACTTGGAATTAAAACAAAATATTCCAAAAAAAATCATATGAACATTCGAAATAAAAGATATGATTCCAGACATGATACATACAATAAAAAAATGAAAAAACAGTATCAAACAAAAAAACATATAATTCAGACTTGATACATTCGATAAAAAAAAATATATGAAAAAACAGTATCAAACCGAAGTAAAAAAACAAAATTGGAGAACCAAAAAAAGAAGTAAAACACCTGGAGTATCATCGTACTAGAGTCCATCATTTTATAAAACGATAAATGCTTTATTTGTGATAGTTGTCTGACGAACAAGAACGAGAATGTGAAAAAAATAAAATTCGAGAATGATGAACAATCTTGAATGTTGTAACATGATTGCTGAACAAATGTAAGAAAAAAAGTAAAAGATATGGCCGATATTCATAATGTCATGAATATAGAAAGTTGCCAACTATAATTAAATTACTAAATAATGTACATTGTTAAATTTCAATAACACCTTTTATTAAAAACAAAATTACTATTTATTTGTCACATGTCACAAAATCAAAAATTAAATTAATTAAATGAACTCATGGATTTATAGTCATAGTTCATTCATGGTATATAGTACAGAAATGAATATAACCCTATATATATAGAGAGAGAGAGATAGGATAGATCATGTAAAAAAAATTCCCTGTAAGAAAAAAGAATGAATCATGTCAATTAGATCTCAAAAAATCAATGGCTGATATGCAAACAAGCAATGACTAAAACACAATCAAGCAACAAAGTAATAAAGCAACAACTTAAACACAATCAAGCAACATTGTAATCAAGCAACGACCTGAACACAATCAAGCAACGTCATAAACACAATTAAGCATCTTTCGATCACTTTCTCACTGGATCCGCTCTCTATAAATAAATAAATAAATAAATATATATATATATATATATATATATATAGAGGAGGGATCATGTAAAAAAAAATTCCATGTGAGAAAAAAGAATAAATCATGTCCATCAGATCTAAAAAAATCAATGGTTGATATTGAATCAAGCAACAACTAAAATGCAATCAAGCAACAAAATAATCAAGCAACAACTAAAGCACAATCAAGTAACATTGCAATCAAGCAACGACCTAAATACAATCAAGCAATGCCGTGAATACAATCAAACATCTTTCTCACTTTCTCACGTTAAGAGTTTTCTCACTGGATCCGCTCCCTATATATATATATATATATATATATATATATATGTGTGTGTGTGTGTGTGTGTGTGTGTGTGTGTGTGTGATCATATACTAACCCATTTCCATATGCTAACTAGGAAATGCATTTGTCATGGTTGAAAAATGCATAAACAAATGCAAAGAAATGCATCATTTTTACTGCATAATTGATGCACTGACTATTTTATATGCAAAATTCGTGCATCTTTTATCAAAACCTAAATACAATAACATTTTATACGCGGATTTGGTGCATTTTTCAAAAATGCATCAATCATATACAAAAAATGCTCCTAAGCAACTGCATTTTTTTTCCCACTATATAATGCATTTTATGTTCTGGACAAGTGCATTTTATAGTTATTATGTTATTATTTAAAGAGGTGTTATCATATAATTACTACCCTA
>JAPKLW010000552.1:58308-71217 GCA_026898455.1 Plectranthus barbatus | reverse complement strand
ATATATATATATATATATATATATATATATATATATATATATATATAATCACAGGCATCCTATATCTGAATACATCCTAAAGGAATTTTTACAAGGGGATGTTAACCGGCAGCTTACTCTAAGGTTTATCTGATTAGGCTACCAACCAACGGACAACCATTTTCGGGTCTTACATCAATCTGCCCTGTAGGCCAACTTGTTGAGAATAGCCATCACAGATTATCCTTATTTTAGGCCAGTGACAAACCCTAAACCTTCAAGAATTAATTCATTTATAGGATTATGTGCAAGGATGTAAAAATATTTTATCCATGTTGCCGATAGAGTCGGATATAGATTAACACATAGATTTAGCCTATAAGGCCAATCATTAGAACATATAAAATATTAAATAGAGAAATTAAATACAGAAATTTAAATTGCAGAAATTTAAATAACTTACAATTTTGTAGCTAAACTTTTAAGAAATATTTATTACTAGAGAGAAGGGCTTAGAGAGAGGGTTTTTACAGGATAGGGAGCTCGTCAATACAAGTGTGTTCCCTTTGAACAAAGAGGCTGCTATTTATAGGCCTCGGACTTCAAAAACAAAATATTACAATACAGCGAGGATTTTGAATCCGTCGCAACAAGCCAAAGCAATAAAGTAAAAGAACAAAATAGAGACTATTTTTAGTCTAAAAGCAGAAATTATTGTCTGCCATTATCCTCAATTATTGTCTGCCAAATTATTCTTCACATCTCATTGTAGGATATCCCTTAGCTTTATTATATTCCTTCCATATAATTTTGAATATTTTCATCAGCATAGCAATCTTCTATGTCATCAATTCCATCATCTGATCCCATATTGAAAACTTCATCCATATTTTGGTATCTTGAGATAGAAGGGTATTCAGCATACTCCAAATTTCTTGGCTTTATTTTGTCCTTATGAATCTTTCTTCCCCAAAGTTTATAAGTACGGGTTTCTGCCAATAATTCTCGGTCAAATATGGCTTCTTCAAGATACAAGAATTTTTCTGCTCTCATCCGTCTGTAGAATTCTGGATTATTTATATCTTTGAAGAATCTCGGAACACCAAGTACTGGAATTTCTTCACCTCTGAGTGAAAGTATAATATGGCTTTCGGCAAGTTGTTCGGAAAGACCATAACACTTGTGAGGAAGGGACACAAATTTTGCTGTCAATTTTGTCATATTATTATTGTTCCAAAAGACTCTGGTCTTCTATTTGAATTTTTCTTGAGGATAATCATCAATTTGATTAATATCCGTAATAATAAGCTCATCAATCATTCCTTGCTCCCATAATTTGATGATAAAGCTTGTGGATGCATTTGTATTAGCCAAGTCAATTGTGGCTTTAAGAAGACCAGTAAAATCAATATAGCTAGATCTAATTTCTTGCGATACTAAAATCCCTTTGAAATTGGAATCTCCCACATGTATTTGTAAGAGAATTTGCTGAAGATCAATTTGATCCTGAATGAATCTCTGTTCGCAATATTCTGCTAGAATTTGTCGTATATCAGGTGCTTGATCAAACAAAGGCTGAAGGGTTTGGTGACAAAAAATTAGAAGTTTGAGTCTGACCATTAAAGCTTCATAAGTCCTTGTAAGGGGTTGAGTATATTCGGTAGATAAGCGGAATAGATTTAATTTTTTGTGAAGATTTTTAATCTGGGTTCTAAGTTGTAGATTCTCCTTTTCAAGGCGATCTGAGAAGGTAAAGGGTATCTTAGAAGATTGATAAACAGGCTTGGGATTTGATACATATGTATTTGGTTCAATATAGAATTGTGGACCTAAATTTTCTTTTGCAAAAGCAAAGGCCTCTTGAAAAGGAGAGAAGCTGTATATCAAAGGATTTGGATGATTTTGGTTTTCGTGTTCAGCAGAGGCAAGAGTTCTGAATATTCCTAGAACATGTCCTATAAGGACCACAAAAGCTTGATAGTTTATATTAACTATCTGGTTTCTTTTCTCATTTTCTTTAGAGAAAAAGTAGGAGAGTGTATTGAGACATTGTAATTTATGGGATATTGTATTACAATTCCACAAATTATCAAGAATTATTCTTTGATCTGTAGTAAGAATATTTCCTTCCTTTGGTCGAAATTTTTTATCTATTGGATAAGTATTCAGACTATTTGGTCCAAATCTTATATTTTGAGATATTACTCTGTGAGAATCATTTGATTCTGAAGTGTGTCTCAGAATGGCATCTGTTGCCCTTAAATCATCTGTTGCCTTATTTAAGGACTTATATGAATTTTTCCCTTTTCCCCTATTAGAGGAAGATCCTGAACCTGGAAAACTCATTCCTGAAATCATAAAAAATGATTACGCAGAGCAGGGAAATATATTGTTTCCTTATGAAATATAATTTGAGGAAAGAGCGTATTATGCTGCTAGAATAGAAGCCTGTGAATAATAAGCCTTTAGGCTTATTTTTGCTCTTATTAATTCAGGTTGATAATGAATCTTTTTTAAATAGTCAGGTATTTCTGGATTATGAATACACTTAATAAGATAGGCAATATAATTTTTTATAAAAGAGATATTACTTCTTATAATTTTCTTATGATTGAAACCTTCCAATATAAGGTATTGAATAGGGGGTCCCATACCAAATCATTTAAATCGGAGGAATTCATAGAAAATTATAATAATGTGAAAGTAATTTATTAAATTATTTTTATCAATCTGAATTTGGCAATATCCTGATTTTAAATCAAATTTAGAAAATATGATACTATCATATAATCGATCAAGTAAATTCTTTTTATTGGGAATTGGATGTCTAATCCATTTTAAAGCTTTATTTAAAGGTTTATAGTTTATTACTAGTCTTGGTTTTCCTCTTTCTATCTCAGAGTGTTTATTAACATAAAAAGCTGTACATGACCAAGCAGACTGTGAGGGACTAATAAGTCTTTTGTCTAAAAGAAATTTAATTTCTTTTTTACATAATTCTAAATATTCAGAATTCATTTGACAAGGTCTAGCTTTAGTTGGAATATTTTTTTCTTCAAAATCTTCTTCATAAGGAAGAGAGACAATATGTTTCTTCCTATTCCAAAAAGCATTTGGATGTTCATTGCAAATTTCTAAAGAGAAATTATTTTCTAATAATTTGATCTTTTCTTGAAGCTTAGGATTCTTCAATTGATCATCTATTGTAATTATATTAATTTCTTGTTTTAGGAAATTTAATTAGTTTTGTTTCTGAATAATATTATCATAAATATTATTTAAAATCCTTGAAAAAGGTTCTTTATTAAATTTAAAAGTAATCTTATTATTATTATAGGTTCCTATGATTCCATCATTATTAATCTTTTTAATAGGATATATTTTATTTAAAAATGGTGTTCCAAGTATAACTTGATTTGAGATATTTTTAGCAAGTAAGAAACTATTTGGAATGCACACATTATCAATACAAATAAAAGCATTTGGCAATTTATAATTGATCTGGAGTTTACCTCCTCCTGCATGCCATAAAGAACTTGAAGTTTTCTCAAAATACCTAGTAGGTATTAATCCTTCCAGTATTACATTTAAGTCTGCACCACTGTCTATTAAAGCAGTAAAGTCTCTTGTATAATAATTATCTATGAGAAGATTAATTTCTGAATACCATTTCTGTGAAGTTACTTCTTCCAAGGTTGCTAAAAATCCTTCATCATATTGAGGAATTTTATCATTTTCTTGAATCTGTATTTTTTCTTTTTTATCATTGATTTCTATATTTGAAATTCTTCTATCATAAATACTATTAGTATTTCTTAAATCTTTAATCTCAATTTTTAGATTTTTTATTTCTAGTTGGAGATCTTCCAAGGAGATATGTCCTTCTATTTTATCTTTATTGTGTAAGATTTTTTCTACCTCAATCATTTTATAGGGTAATTGTGGATTGTATATGGTTTCTTCTGTATTTTTAGAAGTACTAGCCATTTCTATTTTAAATTCATCAATTAAGGTTGACCTAAGTATAGGGTCTTTGATTAATTTTAATACTTCAACAATATTATTTGAAGTTAATACATTGATGGTTTGTTCTTCGAATTGAGAAAGAATTCTATACAATTCATATTTATTATTATCTTTCTTTTTAATACATGTTTTCCCCGTATTACAAGGCTCACATTCTTCATTAGAACTGCTATGACTAGAATTTAAATTTTCATTTTCTAAAACATTTATGTTTTCTATATCAGAGGAATCTGAAGATGACTCTCCAGTACTGGAATTACTAGGTGAATTCTTTATTAGATTCCATATTTCTGTTTTTTGTTCTTCAGAGATATTAAGATTATTAATTTTCTTTTTAACCCAGCAAGTCTTTGCCAAGTGTCCAATTTTTCCACATTTTTTGCAAACTAAATTTATCCTATTAAATTTATTTTTATCAAGAAATTCTTCTCTTCTTTTTATTTTCTTTTCCAAATATTTTGGAGTTCTTTTATGTTTATTTTTAGATTTATATCTATTATTTTCTTTTGGAATCCTAATGTCATCCATGCCAAATTGGCTACAGAATTGTCCTAATTGTTGTCTTTCATCTAAATTTTGTCTTTTAATTTGTTGGTTTAATTTAATCTCATTACAAAGAGATAAACCTTCTTGTATACAAGTTGTAATTAATTTTCCATAGGAATATATATCATACGGTACAGAATTATAACTTCCTCTAAGAATTTTTCTAATTCTTTCAGCAAATAAGCTTGGTAGTCCATCGATAAATTTAGACTTCCAATGAGAGCTATTACATTCTGGGAGTTCCATAACTCTTGTTAAAAACACATCTTTATACCATCTAAAATCTGTAAGTGTTTTACACCTAAGGTTTTGTAAGAGAGTTCTAGTGCTTTCATTATTATTGCTAAAATTTCCAGCAAAATGTTCTAATATAGTAAGAACAAGAGTATAAACAGCATTTCCTACTGTTTTATTATTTTCTATTTTAACGCTATTTAAAATTGAATTTTTATCTTCAGTGGATAAATAATTATCCCACCAACCTTTAAGTTGTCCTGTAAATCCTGCTATAATCATTAAAGCAGCATTATTATCAGTATTACCATTCTGAATGACCATTGTTGAGTATATTAACATTCTTTCTGCCATTTTAGTAATTTGGCCTTGAGACATAGTGTCTATGTTCCATTCATAAACTCTATTTCCACTGTAGCTATTACTGATCATATTATCAGTTTCTTCATGGACCATATCAACAGGAGTAGGCCTCTTATAATAGTATTTACTCATAGTGGGTTTATCAGCCCATTTAGTTATTCTATTAATTTGGTTTTCCAAAGTTTGTCCATAATTATGGTTTTCAATAAAATCTTTCTTAAATTTTTCATCAAGAGTAGAGATACTTAATTTACTAAATTTTTCCTCAAGAAGTTTTTCTAATTCATTATGAGGTCTTATTTTGAAATCCTTAATTTCTGGTGGAGGAAAAATACTAGCAATACTAGTATCAATCTTAATATTTTCCTTTTCAACAATAGGTTGAATATTTTTCATAGCTTCTATGATTTTTTCCACTCTATTACTTAGAGAATCAATTTGTTCTCCTATTACATTAAGAAACAAATTTGTATAATTTTGTTGCTCATAAACAACATTAATATTTTTGCAAATAGCTGGTAATTTATCATCCTCTATTAATTTTGTAAAGGGCATAAAATTTATTGTTACATCATCCTTTTTCATTGAAAAATATTGTTGTGGTGGATATTTTGCAGTCAAAATTTTTCCACCAATAATATTATATTTTCTTTCCATAGTTGAAATATAATTCATAATATGGGTTTGAGTAAACCAAGGTACAAAAGGTATTAATTTATTTTGACTTTTGCATAATTCATAAAATTCATTTCTATAATTTATTTTTTCATTTTCTGAAAAACTTTCATGAAACCATTTTCTAAAATTATTCCAATTAGGACTCATAAATTCTTTATTTATTATGCTTCTGGCATACGAACCAGGACTAAAATCAATTTTTTCATTCATCATTAAAAATTAAAATCCATTTCTGACGGTGTCATTTCCGTTTCACTCATATTACGAGTTACAGTGTTCATAGGCCTAACAATATTTCTTTTGTTCATTATTATT
This sequence comes from Plectranthus barbatus, assembly GCA_026898455.1. NCBI lineage: Eukaryota > Viridiplantae > Streptophyta > Magnoliopsida > Lamiales > Lamiaceae > Plectranthus > Plectranthus barbatus. The sequence continues at coordinate 65,076 of JAPKLW010000552.1, read as the reverse complement.
CTTTCTTCTTCCTCAGAAATATCTGAAATTTCTTCTTTTTGCCAATTTTCTGGGAGTTCTATTTCATCCCATTTTATAGGTCTTCTAGTTGTTATTTTAGCCTTGCTAAAGTTAGTTTCTATTAAAACCGTTTCATTATTCATTTTATCTACTCTTTTACAATTGGGGTTTAGAGTAAATAATGGTTTATAATAAATTCTATAACAGACACATATTACTTCTGTTTCTGGTTTATAATCATAACCATTAGTTTTAACATTTAATGTTATAGCATCTAAAATATTTTTATCAGATAAAGATAACTGTAAATTTGGATAAACATCAAAATAAACTGGTCCTTTGGCCAGGGTAGATCTAACAACACCCATTAAAGATTTTTTATAATTTAAATTTCTTCCGTCTCTTAAGACTGCTATAAAGCTTTCTGGAAGATTATCTAAAGTTAAAGGTTTAAATGCAACCTGGATTAATCCTATATGAATAAATCTATGTTCTTTCCTATAAGTCTTTAGATCTTCTTCACTTAATAATTTTAAGATCATTTGATCTTTATCTAGAGTAATTGATTCTTCTGTAGTTTTAACTACTTGCATAAGTCCAATTTTTTCAAAAGCTCCTAACTTATAAATTAGGCGTGGTTCTATTCTAGGGATAGTCCATTTGCTTAATTGGTCTAAATTTTTAGGGATATCATATTCTTCTATCTGACTATTTTTAATAGTCTCTCTTTTTCTAATAATATTACTCAACATTATTAAACTTTTCCTTTATTTTTACTAGTTGAATTAAATTACTATCCAAAGTAGATGAGGAAATTAAATTTTTCCAAAGAAGTAAATCTTCAATGTTAGGTTATCATTTAAGAAAAAATATAAAAAATCATGAAAATATAATAAATAAGCAACATATATATATTTATATTGAATCTTTTAAGATGTGGCCATGACATTGACATGTCCTTTCTCTGCTCCCTACAGTCGGGTCAATCCGACGGAACTTGTAACTTTAGGTTTAGGGCCTATAATTCTTTTATATGTTTTATGAATTTTGTTTTTTCTTCCTGTAATTGCTTTTATTTTTATTTTCGTTATGATTTTATGCATTTTTTCTGCAAGTATAATTTTTGTTTTGTCCTCGTTTCTATTTTTTTTTTTTTTTTTTATGATCATTCATTCTATTTTTCATTATTCTTTCTTTCCATCAATTTTCTAGCCCGGGATATGATGGCAGAGCTGCTCAAAATTCATAATTTTGAATTTAAAAAACTACCTCGGCCGAAGTTACGGCGAATCTCAGATTGTAAGAAACTTTTTCAGTAAAACAGGACACTCCTTAACATGTGTATTTGACAGGAGAATGGCTTCCATTATATTTTATTTTTTGGGAGATAGAGCTCCCCAATAGATTAATTTTTTAAAAAAAATTGCATTTTTATGGAAAATTGAGCATAATTTTACACTTTAGGCCGGATTTCCACTGCCAAACTTTGTCAATTTTAGTATTATCATAGATTATAGATATATTATTTGTTTTCAAGCTTGCAGTTTTTTTTTATCAAATTTTTGTATTTAATCGAACTTTAGTCAACTTTAAATAAACTGTCAATTTTAGATTACATTTTAAAATATTCATTATTTTCTATAAAAAAATTTACGAAATAAAAATCATATGTATACTCAAACAAGTTAATTAAAGACTAATCATACTTATCACTTTAAAACTATAAATATATTAATTTCTTAGAGTCAATTAATTTAGAGGGGAAATCTGGAATAGCCAAAAATAATAAGTACATGCACAAAATAGCCACCCTTATGAAATTTTTTAAAAAATAGCTAAAGTACAGTTTTTTAGGTTAAAATGTCTAAATCAGACAATCAAATCTTATGAATTGTGTGAAATGTTTAACGGTTTGATTTTTTACTAATATTGTATAACACAACGTATATTTATTAATTTTTATATTCGTAATAAAATAAAATATACTCGAAATCTTTTCAGCTTGCATTCGACGTTCTGAAATATATCTCGGTCAGGCAGATATATTTCGAAGGCCTATTTTTTATTAATTTTAGGAGTGTGATGAAATAAATATAATATATTGATGTTTTAGTTGAAAAAAATTCGGCTTGCTTTCAGCCATTTCAGATATATCTCGGCCAAGGAAGTTATATTTGGAAGGATTTATTTTTAAAAATATAATTCATTTATTTAAATTTTAAACAATAAAATTAAAGTAAAATAAATGATAAAAAGTCTCAATTTGGCAAGATTTTGGTCAATTGAGATATATCTTGGCCAAGTGAGATATATTTCAAATTTTTTAATTTTAAAAAATATAATTCAATTCTTTTAATTTTAAAAAATAAAACTAAATAAAATAAATCATAAATAAGTCTCAATTGGGCAAGATTTCGGTCAATTGAGATATATCTTGACCAAGTGAGATATATTTCAAAAAAAATTATTTGTAAAAAAAATATAATTATAGTTATTTAATTTTAAAAAAATAAAATAAATGATAAATAAGACCCAGTTGGGAAATTTCGGCCAACTGAGATATATCTTGGCCTAGTGCGAGTTATTTCGAATTTTATATTTTTAAAAAATATAATTCGATTCTTTTAATTTTAAAAAATTAAATTAAATAAATGTTAAATAAGTCCCAATTTGGCAAGATTTCGGTCAATTGAGATATATCTTGACCAAGTGAGATATATTTCGAATTTTGTATTTTTTTAAAAAATATGAATCGTGTTTTTGAATTTTTAAAAATAGAATAAATGATATATAAGTTTCAATTGAGCAAGATTTATGCCAAATGAGATATATTTGGATTTTTTTTTTAAAAAATAAATATTTAAATATGGGCTGTAATAAATCCGGCTATATTTCGGTCTCCTAATCGGCTTGATTTCCGACCGAATTGAGCTGGAGTTCGGTGATTTTTAAAAATGAGATGTATTTGGAATTTTTTTTAAAAAAATTAATTTTTTATTTAAAAATGGGCTGGAATAAATCCAGCTTTATTTCGGTCTCGTAATCGGCTTGATTTCCGACCGAATTGAGCTGGAGTTTGGTGTTTTTTTAAATTAAACTGGATCTCAAGATTACATCCAGATGGATTTCGCACAACTACCCCCACTGTAATTCATTCATTCACAAACCTGAAAAAAACGATTTTGGGCGTGAAAACAGAGAGACATTCGGCTGGAGTTGGAGACGTACTTTCGAACTAAAACACCCACCCCTGAACCGACAAAAATTACCGGCGAACAATGTCGACGGTGGAGGTAAGTTTTTTCGGCATGTTTTTCATTTTATTTTGTGTGATTTATTTTTTTGGGAATTTTTTTTGAATCAGTTGAAGTGATTTTTTTTTTTCGGCTGTATATATGTATTATTGGTTATTGTTGGTTGTTGATTTCTTGATTAGGTATTGAGAATGAATGTACACAATGAGTTAGGTTGCTTTGGTTTTTTATCTTGTTTTTGTTTGCATTCCAGCCGAATGAGTATGAGTTAGTTTTGTTTTTTGTTTTTTTTGTTTTGTAATGCGCATGTTCGTGTCTATATTTACGTGTATGCATGTTACAGAATGTTGTCACATTTAATAACAAAAAATATCATATAATGTGCAGCCTCAATGGATAAGATACGAGCTTCATGGATGCAAGGCTAAGACCAATTTATTCTATAAATGTAAATTCCTAGATACAATTAAGAAGACATTATTTTCTGTTGGAGAACAAAGCTTAGTTGATGAGTTTACGAAATGGGGTTTTCGGTCATTTATTGGGTTGGGCTAATAATGGTCTTAGTTCTTCTCAGTCTTTATTTGAACTTTTTACTCATCAAATTCAATCAAATAATGATGAAGTGTTATGGTTCCGAGTGGGTGGGCGGGATCTCATGTTTTCACCGAGTGAATTTTCCCTTATTAGTGGTTTTTAGTTTGGTACTTCTCGTTGTAATCCTACTGCTAAGCATTCTTTAGATGTTAGTACTATTTTCCGAGTCTTTTGTGGGGGACAACAACTTAGTGGTAAACAGCTCTTGGAGCGATTTGAATGCAAAAATGTTGATAGTACCCATAAGCATTTGTACCTTAGGGTTGCTAACATTCTACCATTTTGGTTTGTTGGGTTGGGATACACTGATAAGAGAAAAATAGAAAATTAGATCTATGTCCTTAGTGAAGATTTAGATGCATGGAACGAATTTCCATGGGGTGCATACATGTAGAAAGCACTTTTGTATTATAGTTAGCATGTACCTACTAGTAGGAATAGTGCTGAGAAAGGCTATCATCTTCCTGGACCGTTTTGGGTACTACAGGTATGAAAATCCAACTCTTCACCATTTGATAAATTACTAAATGATTCAAATATAATCTTTAATTTTTTGTTTAATTAAGTTTTTAGGTTTGGGCATATGAGGTTATTCCACAATTGGGGGCAGGCTTGTGCCAAGATAGTAGACCGTAATGCCCAGCCACGTATGTTGAAGTGGCATTTTAAAAGAGCTAGTATCAAAGATTGGGTAGCTTTCTTTTCTCAACAGGTAATATACATCTATGTGAGTGTGTATATTTGTTTTAAATTCATTATTTTATGCTATCTATCTTATTTTATTTCACACTTAAACTTGTAGCTAATTGTTTTAAGTGACCTACCTCCTTCACAATCTGAAAAAAATACTCTCTACTGGTAATCTGCACAAGGATCGGGCATCCTGGGTGTTAAATATGTGGGGCCCTTAACGTCACAACGTCCATTCCACAGTCAAGGCCACTTGATCGATCATGAGGGCGATGATGAAGAAAATGAAACATCAACACACACTCGCAGGGTAGAGATATAAGTTGAGACTGATGATGAAGCCCACAATGAGCATGACATTGAGAATGTCATTAACAGTGAGGCATGGCATGAGGCGGGTATATGGTAAATGTAGAGGTGAATGAGGAAGAGCAACCTGAGTTTGAGAGCGAGCAGCCTGAGCTTGAGACTGAGCACCCTGAGTTCGAGCCACAGACACAGCTAGTGAGGAGGAAGAGGAGGAGGAGTAGTAGGCAGACCTCAGATTCATCTTCTGGAGGGGAATCTCGGAGGCAAGAGAGAGATGATAAGCTATTTGCTCGAGTGAAGCAATTCATTTTTGATGATATGGTACCTGGCTTCAATGCAAGAATTAAGGAGTTTGTTAATGAAGCTATTCATGCATGCCGACAATCCGATGCTTCTAGTTTTCAGCCTCAGCCTCAACCTCAACTTAAATCTCGAAGTGAAGAGGTATAATTTAAATTAATTTTTTGTAGTATTTGAGGTTCTCTTTATGATGATTTTTTTTTATAAAATTGCAATCTTCTGGTGGTGATGACGAGATTGAGCGAAAGTTCAAAAAGTGTGGACCTATAGGCGTGAAAAAGGATGTGGTGAAAAATTATCGTCAATATAGAGAGTCTGGCAAAAATCAGGTTCGGGTTTCACAGACAAATGGAGTGAAGTTGAGCCAATTATTTTTTGAAAAACTCGAAGACCTCAACACAAAAATCTCTGAGGCCCATGTGGAGCTATATGTTGAGGCCCTCAACTTGAAGTTAATTACGAAGAATAAGTATGATTCACATACTTGTAATCCAGATTGGGTTCGCGTTGTAAGCCCGAGATTCCAGGTTCAAAATTATTTATTTAAATAACGCTTTTTATTTTGTACTTTACTTATTTTGATTTTAATTGTTATTTTGCTTATGTTTTTTTACAGTCTTTGTTCTTGAAGTCCTATCCTGTAAATCTTGCTCCTCGAAGTAAAGTCCCTACCGTTTCCCTAGAGTTACTGAATTTCATTAAAGGAGAAGATAGTCCAACTTCTCGAAATTGGTACACGACTTCCGTTGTAAGTGTTTTAATCATTTGAATTCGAATTTTAAATCACTTTAATCCATTGAAATTATTTTAATCATCTTTTTTTTTTTAAAAGTTAATCATGCCATTTCAAGCTGGAGATCATTGGTTGTGTCTGATGATTGAGTTGACTACTTGGAGTTGTCATATGTATGATGCCTGCTTGAAAAGACTAACTCCACAGATGATGCGGTATAGAGCGGATAGTGTAAGGCGCATCACATATCAATTCTACAAGTTTTTATGCGCCGACAATTATTGGGAAGCTAACTAAATAGGTTTGGTAGAAATTGATCGGCCATTGGCTCTCGATTTTGCTAAAAATTTCAGTGCTTATGAGGAGTCGAATGAAGCTGTTTATGCTTGCCTTCACATGGACCAGTTGATATGTGGGAGACCGAATCAATACTGGGTTCAAAGGGAAGATATGGAAGAAAAATATAGGTTGTTTATGGCATGGTCGATTTTTGACTTGTCATATGATGATAATTAATGATAGTGTAGCATATTGACAATTTTTTTAAATTCGAATTTTATATTTTTATAATTTGGATATTTTGGATATTGTTTAATGTTGTTTATGTTTAAGTTAAATTAATTTCAGACTGCAGTTTTTTGGATATTGTTTAATGCTAAATATGTTGAATTTGAATAAGTTCATATTTCAAATTGGATGATAAGGTTCAACATAAGGTTCATTTTTCGATTTAAAAAAAAATAATGAAATCGGACGATAAAATACTTCAAAATTGAGATATATTTCACTAAATTGAGATGGATTTCGGAGTTTGAGATATATTTCGATTTTTTATTTTAAAAAAATAAAGAAATCGGATGATAAAATACTTCAAAATTGGGATAT
>JAPKLW010000552.1:0-58298 GCA_026898455.1 Plectranthus barbatus | reverse complement strand
TTGGGATATATTTCACGGGATATATTTCGCTAAATTGAGATGGATTTTGGAGTTTGAGATACATTTTGATTTTTTATTTTATAAAAATAAAGAAATCGGATGATAAAATACTTCAAAATTGGGATATATTTTGCATAATTGAGATGGATTTTGGCAAATTGAGATATATTTTGGTTTTTATTTAAAAAAAATTATAAATCACGGTTTTTTTCATGTGAATGACACTCAATTCACTTTTGCATGCATCGTACAAAACATATGCATGCCAATACATTGAATTCAAAGTGATAATTAATATGGTCAATTTTTTACTGCAAAGATGCTCAAATAATTAAAGTTGGACTATTCAATATGTACTACACAATACAACTGCAGTTTTGGACAAATTCACTTTATGCTACGCTGCAATTTTTCAGAAATAATTCACCTGCAAAGATGCAAAAATAATTTCGTATATGTACTATACTCTACTGTTGGTCCCTGAGATCAGAGTCGTCGTGGTAACAATAAGATATACACGAAGTGCAGCGGAATAAAAATTAGCATTTACTTGTAAGAAGGTTATTCTTAACTTAGGGTTTTCGGTTCAAGTTTGCTTAAGTTACTTTTTGCAGTTAAATCTTCGTAGCTCAAAAGTAATAGAACAGTAATCAAAAAAAAGACACAAGGTTTATAGTGGTTCGATCAAATGATCTACGTCCACTCCTTAGCCGAATCGCTAAGAGTTTCACTAAGAAAGTATACGGTGTACAAAGAGTTGCCTCTTCTGTAAAGCAAGCAGTCGTCGTCTGGTCTGTCTGCTCCACGGCTATCTTTTGATACTCCAAACCTTTCAGATGTGGCTCCGGCTGAGTCAAGGGCGCACCTTCGTAAAACTCGCTTTTACCAACTATGGAAGATTTTAAAGTTCCTTCCGAACTATCCTTCGTTCTCGGCGTCAGTGCCCGTTCTAATCAATTCCCTTTAGAGAAACTGACTGCTGGATACTTTTTATGACAAAAGTGATCCCAATGATTGAAGATTCTTAAATCCCTTCAAGAATTTCTCAGTTGAGTGTCAGATGTATGGTGGGACACTCAAGACGTTGAAGGCTCTTTGGTATCTCGATATTATGCCTTTCAACTGAACTGATCTCAAGGTTTCTGTCTCTATTTGGAAACTTTTGTACGTGTGTTTGCGTTAGAGAGTGAGCTGCTCCAGCATCTTCCTTTGACTTGCCTTTTATAGTTGTCTTCTCGAAGTTTGAGTCGGCAGATCCGTTAGACACAACGGATCTTTCTACTTAAATACAAGTAGCTTTTTACCAACTTTTCTGTCTCCATACAGGCTTTTTCGTCCTACTTCTGACAGGTCTAATCTTCGCGTGTTGGTCAGAATAGCGGTGTAGTAGTTGAGATTTGCTTTGCTGTGCCTTTACTGGAACGGGATGCTGAATACCTTTCAGCATGCTCCTGGTCTTGATGCGTAGCTAATGTTCTTCTACTTCTCTGGCTTTGGATTGCTAACGCCTTTAGCAGCCTGTATCGTGTTATCAGATGCTGACCCCTCAGCATTCTGCTATTTCTTTTTCTTCATGCTTTCCTGTTGTCTGCTGAGATTTCTTCTAAGCAACCTATTCTATTACAACTCGATGTTTACCCTATACAGGACATTACATAAGTTGCTAAGCTATGCTAAGGTTCAGATAACATCTAGACTCCACCTAAATCCATAAGGCACTAGACTTTACTCAACCGCTCAAATAACATCTAGCAGAGTTAATACTACGGTAAATAATCCCTTCGTTCGGGGTGTAGTGCTTAAAGCACTTTGCCTGTGATTGAAAGGTTGCAGGTTCGAGCTTTCAGGGGGACATCTGAGTATATGAGTGGGTGTGTGTGTTTAAGATTAATGTACACTTATTAAAAAAAAATACTACAATAAATATTAAATAATGAAGTCGTTCTAAAAATCTTAAGAGATCCACAAAATATAAAATTTAATATTGAAAACCTTCTCTCAAATCGATTTCATGGGAGTTCAACAAAAAACTGAAACTAGTTTTTGACTATCTATTTGTTGGAAAGAATCAATCAAGAATTAATTAAAGATGAAGGAAATCATAGAAGATTAACGAAAGATTTCAGCTCAAAATAAACTAGATCAATTTTGTGTACTTTCCTTGTGTATTTCTCATCATTTCTCTTTAAAAGATAATCATGTAACACATTTGAAGAAATGAAATGAAATTCTCTCAACCTCTCTTCTACCATGTCGATACCTCCATTTAACATAGTATCAGAGCAGGATTAACGTCCTGGCTCTGTTGCTCCAAAAAAACCAAACAAAACTTAGGCTCAGAATGTACATCATAGCCTTCAAACCAAAAACCAAACCATTCAAAATCATCTCAAACCAGAACTCAGATTTTATAATCATCATCGTTCACACACCATTCTCAGCCTCTAAACTAGATCAAGGCAACAACAATCATTTGCATACCACGGAGCTACTTGCAATCCCGTGTAGGAGTCTACAAGTAGGCCCTTACACCCATCGAACTCACCCACGGGGAGATCGACCTTCCAAAAAAGGAGATAGGGACCTCACGAGGACCCCTCCAGGGCTCCCGATGCCTCCTTACGAAGAGCTCGAAACTTCTGCATTTTGTGCACTTGCGTTACGACAGGCTCGACCCTTAAAATTCTTCGACCTTGGGGTCTCCCTAGCGATCAACCCCAAGCCCAAAGGGGCTATTGTTTGGCCAAAAAATGATTGGGCTAGAAAAAACTAGGCCCATGTCTAGTAAGGATGACAACAGCCCAAATGGACACACTCAAACGGGTTCTACGACCTCCAAGAAGTGAACTCGACCAGGCCTAAGCCCAGCGCATTGGACCACGACCTAAGGGGACCTACCCAAAGGAGCTGCTCGACCTTCGGATGATGACCTCAGCCGGTCCCCAAAGGGAGACGAACTACCAGCAAGCTCCAGCTTCTGAAGTATACGACCCAGAACCACGGACCATGAACTACCAACAAGGGTCCTACTGAAGACCTCCACAACCTACCCATCAAAGGCCACCTACGGGACCACGAACCACAACCAAGGTCCACAGCCAGGTACTACCACTATGGTCCCATGTCACGAACTACAAGAAAGATCAAGGTCCTAGAGAGCACGACCTCGAGCCAGGAATCAACAGCTCACAACTTACCTGGAAGATTAAGTAGACGAATCTCAAACTGCGCATAAATCAGAGGATCGTTGAAGACCCAAAATTAACTGTCCCGCAAAGATCGGAACCATCCTCAAGTCTCTCGCATCGCCTACTAGGGAGAAGTCAAAACGGATAAGGATCTAGCTGCGAATAATTCGGAGGTCCGTTGAGGACCCTAGCTGAACAACCTCTAAAAGGACGAAGACTTCAACCTCCAGCCGTGACCCTCCGAGAAAATTGGAACTACCCCCGAATTATTTAGGGTTATAACGGCTCCTCTTGAACTATAAAAGGTGAGCCGGTAGATTATTTCTAGCACATATAAACCTCTAATATACTTGTATTCTTTAAAATTCACAATTCATACTTCATCATTCATAATAAAATTACATTATTTCGTTGTTCTTCAGCTATCTTTCCCTTATCTTTCATAAGTTCCAAGGGTCCCTATTTTATCACAAATCGAACTTCAACATATGGTATTTTATGTTATTACTTATTAGGAATGTCAATTTATTCTTAAATTTACGGGTTGATCTAATTAAACTTAGTTAAAATATAATTTATGATTGAATTATTTTGGCCTAAAAGATTTAGCCTGGGTCTGATAGAGCTGAGTTGTCAGTTGAGAACCCATTGGTTAGCCCAATTAACTTATTAATATTTTATTAATTTTTTTAACATGGTTATATTACCAAAATCTATTTTTAATATTTAAGATTAAATTTTTTTAGTATATTTCAAGTTACATTTTACTTCAAATAATTTTTAATAAAGAATTAAGTTTTGTAAAGTTATTTTTGTTAAGTTAAAATATTAATAAATAATAAAATATTAATAATTAGACGGGCTTGTCCGAAAATCGAAGTATTAGAATCAAAGAATTTTAACATGATTTTTTTTTTGTCTTAATCAACTAGAACTAATTAGTCTACAACCCGATTGGGCTAGACTAAAACACAAAGGACTGACCTAACATACATCCCTTCGTGCAACTCTTGCACGGAATTAACTCTCTTGTTAACAATAATAGTGGATATAGTTGGGGATATATTGAAAATCTTTCTATCTTTCTGCATAAAAACTTCATCATTCATACCCAGTTAGAGTATATAATATTTTTTATTAATTAATTTATAATTTAATAAACATAATTTATGTTCTAATAAAGTTTTGATTTTTGTTCTTAAAAATCAATTACAATATATTGTATTTACTTAATTTTTGCTTTCTTAATAACAACTACTAAAATCATAATAGAGATAGTAAAATAGCATCGTGGATGAGGGGATTTGATCAACATTGTTGCTACCTATTTTTTATTTTTTACTTTTAAATTTGGTCGGCATCAGGCACCATAAAATGCAGCAAACCACAATTGGGAAAATAGTGAAGTAGTGCGAAAAATCTTAAAAAATATAAAAGTTTGAGATTGAAAACCTTTAGCTTCCACCAAAAATAAAACACCAACTGGTTTTTGAGAGGGACATCTTCACTATCTCTCAACACAAACTTTAAACTACCTGCTTCACCTACTGAACAAATACCCCTTGATTTAATGTTCGAATCTTAAAGCGGATTATGCAGGGAGAAAATGGACATGGAAAAAGATGGTGTGATGTGTTGTTTTGGGACGAATGAGTTCGAAGACACATTCACGTCCATGGGTGAGGGCGTTGGATGCGTAGAAATGATGCCACCCCGTGCTCATTCTCTCTCTAACTCCATCCCTCCCTCCAACCACCAGGCTCACCCTCCATGCTCTCCCACTTGGATCCCTTAACATTGCATTTCTCTGTTTCCCAAGATTATTCGATCTCAAGAATCTTCTTGGGATGTTCTGAATTAATTATTTCACATTTTCATCAATTAATACATCATCATATAATATAAATTCATTGCAACTCACCACTGTGACATTCTTGCGAGCATGCTGAGGTTGCATCGTCTTCACGAAATACGGGGCTTCATCCTCTGCAATACATCCCCACTTGATCAACATCTTTTTTTTTTTTTTCTAAAAAAGAAACTGCCGTAGTCACGAATTCTATTAACTACCTGTGGTGAGATCTAGGGCTTCAACCGCATACTTGGTTTGACCGCGGAAATCTTTCTCACATGCAGTGGAATCGAAGACGGAAACATTGAAGTGGAGGTGTTTGGTGGGCTGAAACACCAGGAAGTCTCCGATGGTCAAAGAGTGGCGGCGGACGAATTCCGGCCATCCTCGTTCGAAGCAGATGAGATCTTCTTCGTTGTTTTTGCTTAGTCCTATCTTCCATCTACCAATGCGGCTTTCTAGAATTGCTTTTTGTGATTTGCATTTCTCTACCTCATTGCTTATGGCTGGAGGCAGGTTCTGCATATTACACAATCCACATATTTCTAATTTTGCGTTTGTGAAGTTCAATCAAAGCACAAAACAAGAAAAACTCCCCAAAACTATTCATCAAGCGACAAAACCACATCCCAAAAATTGCTCTCTTCTTTTTAAGCTGAGTTAACAAATACATGGACACTAATTTCCAAACCATAATTAGAATAAAAAAACATAATGTAGTAAATGTAAATTACAAATCGAATATACTGTAAAAGAACGAAATTAAGAAATTAAGGTAGACGACTGACCAGTTTTTGTTGGAAATCAGACATTAAAACCTTGAAAAAACTTGTTAGTGTAGACGCGGGATATTCCATTGTAGTCGCTGAGGCCTGAGAGAAAGAGAGAGAGAGAGAAAAGTATGATGGAACGCACGAAACTATTAGGCTAGGATTAGCAAGTAATAGTATGGACACTTCTGCAGTTTCATCATTTCATTTTTGAATTAACGAATGGCCTCATTTGATTTCAGCCCAGCCACGAACCCACGTTCACCACTGTTAAAAGGCGCACATAAGATATTCACAATGACCATTTTATAATATAGAGCATATTTCATTTTACAAGTAAAGAATGAATCTTAGCATATAATTAGATTTTGAGTTTTTTTTATTTAGAGGAGAGATTATGTAAAAAAAAATCATCATGAGAGAAAAAAGAATGAATCATGTCCATCAGATCTAAAAAATCAATGGCAGATATTTAATCAAGCAATAATTAAAACGCAATCAAGCAACAACTAAAACACAATCAAGCAACATTGTAATCAAGCAACAACTTGAATACAATCAAACAATATTGTGAATGCAATCAAGTATCTTTCTCACGTTAAGAATTTTCTCACTGGATCTGTAACACCCTGCATTTTTTCGCACTATTCTACGCTAAATAATTAATTTAGTAAGTGCAATGAATAATTAAAGTACGATTAATACTTATCGGCTTAATTATTTATACTATGTTTGATCATCTTATTATTATTGCATTGGCTTGATAATTCAAATTGAGCCCAAGTATTAAATCAAGAGAATAAATGGGCTAGAGAACTTATATATTTAATTATCCTCTCAAATATGTTGAGCCCAATTAGAATAAATTATAGAGGCCCAACTAGAAATGGAAATGAGTAGCCCAATAGAAGGAAATAAATTAAGACCCATTTTACCTTAGTCTATTTAATTAATTTCATGAGGATTGTTCAAAGTCCGATTTCATAATTTAATTCGATGTAGCATAATTATTCGAGAATAATTCCGAGGTGAATTCCGGAAATTATTTCCTTAATTTTTCCTATTTAATCGGCCACCTCTAGAAATAATAAGAGGAATATTACATATTTAATTTCCTTTTAGATATTAATTTGTGAATATATTCGAGACTTATCTCCGAGGCAAATTTCCGAGGATTATTTCATATTCCTCCCTAGAGATTTTCAGCCCTATTAAATTATGATAGGGAATTATATATTCCAACCTTATCATACATATTATGTGGAATTCATACAAGTATTTAAATATTTTAGTATTGTGGGTGTGTGGCCTAATTACTAAAGTAGGCCTTCAAGAAGAAAATATAAGCCTAGTCCCTAAATTGATTAAGGGCAAATTAGTCTTAGAGGAAAGTTGGGAGACACAATGATTAATTCTCTCTCATGCTTGCAAGCAACACCATTTTCACACTCCAACCTCACCCCCTCCCCTCTCTTGATCGACAACCCCTTCCCCTCCCTCACTTCATCTTCTTCAACACACCAACTCCATTGATGAACCTCCATTAAAACTTTAACAATGGCAGCCACACTTCTACACACATAAACCATCTCATACCACCTCAAATCACTACCATATTTCACCAAACTCACCCCCACACCTTCCTCTACCCATTGAACCAAGTAGTTTCCCTAGATTTCAAGCTTCCAAATTCGACCAAGGCTGAACAACGAAGATCCATGGAGCTATGTGGTAGATCTAGAGGCTTGCAAGAGGTAGGAAGCAAGAAGAGAGCAAATAGGAGCTAGGAAGAGTCTGCATATAAAATTTCAAGTCAATATCACAAGTATTTTGATCACAATCAATTTTTAAAGACTGCACCCCTCTTTTAGCCCGTAGCCAAAACTTTCAGGAAATGCATTCTCCCCCGGCCCATAACTTCCAAAAGAAAAATGATTTTCACAAACTGTCAATTGGAGCATATTCATATTAAAATCTAGTTTTGCATATAAAATTTCATACTCAAATTCTCTGTACATTTTAAACTACATCATTTTGAAAACAGGGTCACATTTAGATGTATGACTAGGAAAATTTCACTAAGCTAAATAACATAGAGTCATTTGCTTGCATTCATATATTTTTCTAAAACTAATAAACATACTTTCTCAAATTAAGAATGTTTTTTAAATATATTGCAAAATCAATTGATCACTCATTTACATTTAGAACTAGGACATTAGCATATTTTTAAATTAAACTATTTGCATCACTAAGAAAATATAAATAAAACTATGAGCATATACTAGATCAAAAGAAACTAATGAATTATGTGTAATGGCTAAAAATACTTGAATTGTTGAGCTAGACAATGATTATGAAAGCATGTGATTAGTGATAAATAAAAATGAATGATAATATTGTAGACTTAGATCGAAGTGTCACATGAAGCACATTAGAATAGATATCAAGCTTGTTTATTGAAATAGCTAATGCATGAAACTACATGAACACACCTATTAATTAAATGTTAAACAATCTAGGTGTTGGTGATTGTCAAAAGGAAGCTTCAACTAGTGGCACCAAGTTAACCTTCACCTCATAATTAAGGTGGACACTACTTTATCCTATCTTCTTTTGGTTTGTTTTCCGAAATGATTTCCAAAATTGAAAATGAATGATTCTTGTTTTGAAAATCGATGTGTCACCGTTAAATTGTTTTGGTGCTTATGATTATTAATTGCCACGAGCATTTGGGAGAGATAAGGAGGATGGATACGTGATGGATTTTGTATACTGAAAGCATTTATTACAATGAGTATACAACAGTTTATTTCTCCTATCTGTCAAACAAACTTACATTTATGTAACAATGATATCCTCTTGTCTCACCGATAGGGACGATCATACGGTGTATAGTAGATCGCAGAAGACAGTATGATCACTTGACCTAGTGATACATAAACCTGATCACAACCAAGACAGCGTTTGAGGATACGTCTGTCCGAATGGCTACGACATTGTCGGAATAAGTAGTCTGTCTTGGTTACTTGACATGCTGGTACGCAAGGGTGGCGTATTGATGGACCACAATGAGATGTATTCGATTGTCTGACATCATCGAATACAAGATCTCGTTCTTGATTGAGTCCAAACCCTAACGAAGGTTCAGGGGTTTGCATGGATTGACTGTTGCTTTGACTTGCCATGGTGGGGAGCCTAAGTAACGTGCTCGTATATCCGCATCTTGGGTAACAACAGTTCGTGTAGTACTGCCTCAGACTGGGTTTAGGTAACCATATCCGAGTAATAGGATGGGGACATTCCCTGAGGAGCTCAATGACATTCATCGTGCCAAAGTCCTGCAGGCTGATTAAGTTCAGGCACGAGTGATAAGGATTGAGTGGTACTACTCAGGAATAATAAGATATTAATTAATTGTAGATAGAGCTTGTAAGAAGCACCGATTAATTAATGAATGTCCGGTAACCTTAAATATGGGGATTCTCAATAAATGCAGCCCGTTCTCATAACGTGGTAATAAAGGGGTAGGTGAGTATTAATTATGTGGTGAAAAAGAATTAATATTAATTAATTAATTGTGTCCTAGGTTGTGGACATGATAATTAATTAATTTATAGGCCCACTTTATTATTTGCATTAGGTCTCAGGTCTGGCCCATTTATATATGCTGAAAAAGGCCCAGTAACCCATTAAGGTTAAAACACTAGGTTTATAAATAGACAGCTCTCTCTCTCTGAAACCCAAGCCACTTCATAACATTCAAATCAGTTGAAACCCTAGGGTGAAAGAGAGCAGGGGCGGCGCCAGTGAGAGGGGAGGAGAAGGAAATTCGACTCCGGTCTACACTCTACAGATCCTTAGAATCCTCACATGTAGCAGATCTGAACAGCATTGGGATACAGCCCTGGACATCTGATCTAGAGAACAAAATTCTTTCTTCTCTATTTTCTTTATTTTAGATTAAGTCTAGAAATTAGATTTCTAATTTTTATTTTCGCAGATTTAATCGAATCGCGTGGTTGAATTAAAGTTGGATATTCAAACGCAAAAGATCGGATCAGACTCTACGGAATAATTGTAATTCCTTTTATCCACGCATTAAATTCGTAGGAGCATGCTAGGGTTTTGTGAATTGGTATTGTGAACAATAAACCATAAATCGATCCGGCTTATTTGGATTTTGTGATTCGATTCACGGATAAATCCCTACAATTGGTATCAGAGCCAGGTTTCTGATTTATGGCTATGTTGTTCATAATAATTCATTGATGCATGTATGAATTTTATTTTGTTGTGGATGGTTTTTGTTCCTGGTGGCAACCCGTTTGATTCAGCCTGCGGTGGTTTATCCGTGTAGGGTTGAATCTGTTTTGTAAAATCACGAGAAAATCGGTGATTAGATTTGATAGGAAAATTATAATAGAATAGATTTTGTAATTCTTATTCAAATCTGTTATTGGACGGGTCAGGATGAAGAACAAAGATGGAGCCAATGGACGAGGGCGGCGCACGGCGGCGGCAGGAGGCCGTGCGTGCGTGCTCGCGTACGCGGCGGCGCTGGGCACGGCAGCGGCGGTGGCCGGGTGGCGACGGTAGGCGGCGACGCTGGCGGCGGCGTGTTTGTCGTCGGCAGGGGCTGGTCCTGTCACGGTGGTTCGTGATTTGGTGGCTAGCCCAATTCGATGTAAATCCCTAGGGTTTGCATTAGGGTTTGGGGCCAATCATCAAATCACAAAACCCTAAATCTCAAAAGATTTGGTGGTTGAAGATTTGGAAGCCCTGGAAGATTTGATGAAGATTTGGATTTATCCAAATAAATTCAAATTTCAAAGTGTAATAGATAGGATTTTATTTCCTGTTTTGTGGGGCCACGAGGAATTTTTGTTTGCCTTAATTGTCCTCGTATGATATGTTATTTATTATGTGCGCAATTAAGCATGTGTAGATAATAGGAAAATCATGATTTAATGCTTTTATTATTTACAGCTTTCCAAGCATGCTTATGTGATTAATTTCTTTTTGGATTATATTTTGGGAATTTTCGGGCTTGTTTAATTACATGCAAAAATTTGGAAAATATAACGATAAAGAAATTATGTGTGCGCATATAAGAAACCTTTTTGAAAGAAAAATACTAAGCAGATTTTTTAATTAAAATCAATAGACCTCCACAAAGCGGTCCTAGGTTGTAAGTGTATCTCTCGCTCTAGTAAACGTCTACTAGTGTAGCTTGCTAGTTCTTAGATGTGCATGGGTACAGTTGTTGGGATTTCTAGACAAACAATTTAAATCATATGAATAGTGGGAGGGTTTTGCGTAAACGTCTACGAGTGTAGCTTGCGTAGATCTATTTCATAAGTATTCTAGGATTGATTTAAATTATAGATAACAAAAGCTTTAAGGACTGTGCGGTATGGTTACGTGCCATGCTAAACTGTCTCTTTTGGCCAGAGTTAAATTTGTGGTTAATCGCTTAGAAGCATCTTAGTATATAATGCATTTGCTGCTTCCCTGTCCTTGAGAGATGGCTTGGTCTAAGGTTTTCACTAATTATTGATTTCTAGTGTCGAAAGGTTCTTGACATAGTAGTGAAATTAAAGAATTGAGGCTTAAAACCCGCAGTTCTTGTTGAGGGTGACATCGTTAACGTCTACGAGTGTAGCTTGTAGTGGGAACTCTTGGGCAATTAGTGGAAAATATGTGTGTTTGATTTATGAAAAGGTTTTCAATGCATTTGTTTTCGAAGTTCTACATGTATGTTCTTATTTAATAATTTTTATTGTTTCGGATATGTCTATGTCTAATGTCATCAGTATTCTCGCACAAAATTCTCTAACTGGTCCAAACTTCCTGGAATGGAAACGCGACCATGAATACATCTTGATTGTGGAAGAACACATGTTCGTTCTACAATTAATTTGACCTATAAGTGCCCACTACTGAATCCTCGCAAGAGGAAGTAGACTATTACAACGAGTGAGAGAGCACGTAGTTTCCATGACTCACCTCATGGATGAGCTAACTGTGCACAATGGAGGTATCGATGCTGAGGCTAAGGTCGATATCATACTGAACTCTCTACCCAAATCCTTTGAGAGTTTTAGACTGATTGCTGTCATAAACAAGGAGTATACTCTTAACGAGTTGCTAAATGACTTGATGGCAGCGGAATCGGTTATGAATCCTTAGATGGTTGCTTTAGCTACTTCTGGTAATCACTTTGCTGTATCGAAAGGTATGAAGCCAAAAAGAGCGATTAAGAAGAAGGTTGGAAAGGTAACTGCGAAGGAAATGAGAGCTGTTAATAAGCCTATGGCGGAAACTTCGAGGGACAAGTGTTCTCAGGTGTGGTAAGAAAGGGCATTGGAGGAAAGATTGTCAGGCCCACAAGGCTAGACAGGGTATGTCATTTGCATGTATAACTGAAGCATGATTAGAGTGCGGCGTTGCTCTTCCAAGAGCTGTAAGCGCTAACTTGTTGATCATGTTGTTATACTTTGCAGGGGACCGTGCCGACAAGGTTGGTGAATGATGGCAAGAAGATACAAAGCTGGATGAAGGCAACGTTTTATGACGGAGCTTCATGAAATTTTCTTTTCTTTATGTTTTGATGAATTAAGTACATTTAAGAGTTTTCTTTTGTGGGCCGTGGTTTTCGGCAAGACAAATTCTATCAACTTCGAATGGATATTTTGTTATTTATGATTTCTATCATTGGTAATAACGATGTTGTCCATTTTGGGATGTTGATTTATTCTCTTTATGCTGCATTATCAAATATGTCCTTTTATATTGCATGTAACTTATCCGTAATTGATAATCCTAGAAAGAGAAAACTTACTTCTTCTGAAGAGGATCTTACATATCTCTGGCACTTGAGACTGGGTCACATCAGCTTGAAGCGGATTTAGCGACTTGCAGATGACAGTACATTGGACTAAGTCCGGGCTGTACCTTATCAAGTATGCGAATCCTGCATCGATGGCAAGATGTCAACTAGGCCTTTTAAGGTTAGTCAGTCTCGAGCAGAGAAAGTGTTGGAATTGATCCATTCTAACTTATGTGGACCCATGTCCACGCAGGCTCGTGGAGGGTATGAGGGCTTCGTCACTTTCATTGACGATTACTCAAGGTACGGATACGTTTACCTGCTTTGCTACAAGTTTGAGTGCTTTGAGAAATTCAAAGAGTTCAAGGCTGAGGTAGAAAAGAAGGTCGGGAAAACTATCAAGTCACTGCGATCTGACCGCGGTGGTGAATACCTCGGTAACGAGTTCCTGCAGTATTTGACAGATAATGGGATTACATCCCAGTGGACTGTACCGGGTACTCCCCAGCAAAACGGTGTAGCTGAAAGAAGGAATAGGACTCTTCTAAAGATGGTAAGATCAATGATGAGTTATGCAAACTTAACAATTTCGTTTTGGGGCTACGCATTGGAAACAACCGCTTACGTGTTAAATGTGGTGCCTTCTAAATCAGTTCTTAAGATGCCTTCTGAACTCTTCCTTGGTCGTAAACCAAGTTTGTTCAAGTTTAGAGTATGGGGCTGTCCGGCACACGTACTGTCGAAGGAACCTGATAAGTTAGAAAGCAGGTCAAAGGTAATGTTGTTTATAGGGTATCCCTGACAAACAACAGGTGGTTACTTTTACTGTTCCGAGAGTCAGAGAGTCGTTGTTAGCACCAACACTAGTTTCTTGGAGGATGAGTATGTAAGGAACCACAGGTCTGAAGGGATTCATGAACTGAATCACGAAGTCCGTTTGCCAAGGATCGTTAATTGAAATATCAAAATAAATTGCTATGCCTATGAACAATCCTAGCATGCTCCTATATTATTATGCATAAGAAGGTTTATGCGGAATACCTGGATCGATGAACTCTGAAGAACGCGTGCGCGGAGATGCCCTTTGATCTTTCCCACGCACAAGGATTTAATTTCCTAACAGATTGAGGAAATAAATCTATGAAAATAATAAAAATTATTTTTGAAAATAAAGAGGAGAGAGAGAAGATGAAAAATCCTCCTGATTTGATCTTCTGATCTGTATCCCAACTCGATCTGAAAATCCGGTGAAGATTCTCTATCAGATCCCTTGCCCGGTTGAGAAACAGAATTTCCTCCTCGTTCTCAGATCTTAGTCGATCACCACAGCTCCCAAAACTGGTTTGCTGTGTGCAACTTATGATCTTGTGGTGTGTTGAGATCTGAGGAACTGAGGCCTATTTATAGGAAATTACTGGACTCCTATTGGGCTTGAATTTCATGGGCCAGACCAGGGACCAAAATGCAAATAGCAAATAAGGCCTATCAATTAATTAATTCCCATACTCAACCCAGAATATAATTAATTAATTAATATTGATTCATTCCACCAGAGAATAATTACTGTCCTACCTATTTGCTACCAAGTTTTGAGGTAAGGGTTGCATGGGCTCGGTATATCCCCACATTTAAGGTAACAGACATTCGTTAATTAATTTAAGCTCTGACAAGCTATTTAATTAATTAACATCTTATATTCCTGAATCAATCCACTCAAACCTTTTCACTTATGCTTGAACTTAATCAGCCTGCAGGACTTAGCATAACGAACCTTTTGAGCTGTTTAGGGAATGTCACCATCCTATACTGGATGTGGTTACCTAGTTCCAGTACCAGACAGTCATACACAAACTGCTATTACCCAAGATACAGATATACAAGCTCAACTAGAGCCTTTCACTGCAACTCAAAGTAATACACAACCTGCATATACTTCTGTACCTTCATTTAGGCTTAGGATCTCGTCAAGCCATAGAGATCTAGATTCTTTTAAGGTCAGATAAAAGAATCGATCTCGACTTAGGTCTTTATCAATGTGTGCCCCACACCAGCATACCAAGCCATCCAAGATAAGATGCTTATTATTGCGTATGCTGCAGCCTACACCGACAGTTTATCCTGGAACTGTCTCAGCTGTGATAACTATTTATATCTCGCTAGGTCAAATGATCCATACGATCTTCCGTGATCTTCTACACACCGTATGATCTCCCTATCGACGAGATAAGAGGATAATTGCGTTTGCGACACATGTTTGTTAATTCAGACAGGAGATGAACATACAACATTTATGATTCCCAGTATATTAACCAATCGACCTTGTACATAATATACCAATCATAATGCTTTCAGTATATAAATCCATCAATCTCCCACTTATACTCAAAGCATTATACAGGTGCTTTCCAGAGTATAACGCGTCTAAACTAATCTAGCTATTACATCAAACATTCTACGTGGATAGCTTTGCCCTCAGCCCAAGGTTACGTACATGAATCTCGTAGACCTTCTGAGGCAGAGCCTTTGTGAATGGATCCGCTAGATTATTTCTTGTATCAATCTTCTCTACTAGCACATCACCCCTTGCTACGATTTCTCGTATAATATGGTACTTCCTTTCAATGTGTTTTGTTGCTCTGTGAGTTCGTGGTTCCTTTGAATTAGCCACAGCTCCCGAATTATCACAGTATATCGTGATTGACTTGGGCAGCTTAGGAATCACATCCAACTCCAGAAGGAAGTTTTGAAACCATACCGCTTCTTTCGAAGCTTCAGAAGCTGCCACATACTCTGCTTCCATGGTGGAGTCCGCAATGCACTTCTGCTTTGCACTCCTCCATGATATGGCCCCACATCCCAATGTAAACACATAGCCAGAGGTGGACTTCTTTTCGTCTTGGTCTGCCTGGAAATCCGAATCAGTATAACCCACAGGGCACAACTCCTCACACTGATAGACGAGACAATAGTCTCTAGTCCTTTTCAAGTATTTGAGTATGTGCTTTACCGCGGTCCAATGCGCCTGTCCAGGGTTAGACTGGTATCTCGCTACCATGCCTACAACAAAGCAGATATCTGGCCTCATACATAGCATTGCATACATGAGGCTCCCCACGGCCGATGCATACGGCACGTTCCTCATTTCATCTTTCTCCCTTTGTATCACCGGACACTGATCCTTGGAAAGTTATATGCCATGTCTGAAGGGTAACAGACCTTTCTTGGCAGTTTTCATGCTGAAGCGGGCAATCACAGTATCCACATATGATCCTTGAGACAAGGTCAACATCCTCTTATTGCGCTCCCGCAATACTTTTACCCCTAGGATGTATCCTGCCTCCCTAAGGTCCTTCATATGAAACTGCTCGGATAACCACCTCTTTATGCCCGACAATACTTCCACATTATCGCCAAATAGAAGAATATCATCTACATAAAGTGCAAGGAACACCACGCTTCCGCTGACACATAGACGGTACACGCAACTCTCGTTTGAGCATTGTGAAAATCCATAGGATTTAATCACTTCATCAAAACGTAGATTCCATGACCGTGAAGCTTGTTTAAGTCCATACAGCGACTTCCTTAGCTTCCAGACCAAATGTTCTTCGCCCTTCTGCACATAACCTTCTGGTTGTTGTATATAGATGTCCCTACCTTCTTTAAGGTACCCGTTTAGAAAAGCGGTTTTGACATCCATCTGCCAGATTTCTAGGTCCTTATGTGCTGCTATGGCTAGGAGTATACGAATGGACTTAAGCATGGCTACCAGTGAGAAGGTCTCGTCATAGTCTACACCTTCTTTCTGACTATAACCCTTCGCCACCAGCCTTGCTTTGAAAGCTGTAATTTCACCATTCGCTCCTTTCTTTCGTTTGTATACCCATTTGCACCTTATGGCTCGACAGCCATCTGGCAAATCAGTTTTCTGGTATACATCCATAGCCGTAATGGATTCTATTTCAGAATCCATGGCGATCAGCCATTTGTCTGCATCTTTATCAGATACCGCCTCGTCATATGTCCAGGGATCGGTATCATCCAGTCCATTTTTCGGGATCAAGTCAGACGACTCTCCCACGAACATGTACCTTTCGGGTTGGTGGACAACCCTCCCACTGCGACGAGGCATCTGAACCGTGTTAGTAGTTGGCACAGTATGCATTGGTCCCATACCTTGCATTAGTGGCAGTGTTGGTATAGCCTCACCTGTTGTAGGTGGATCTACCATTACACTGGGCTTTCCTGATGGAATTGCTTCTTTGTCCTCAAGCTCGCGGAGGACAATTTCACTCTTGGATCTGTGGTTTCTTACATATTCATCCTCCAAGAATCTCGCTTTGGTACTGACAACGACTTTCTGATTCTCAGGACAATAGAAGTAACCACCTTTCGTCTGCCTGGGATATCCTACAAACAACATCAGCTTACACCTACTTTCTAACTTATCAGGTTCCTTTGTCAGCACATATGCCGGACAACCCCAAACCCTCACTCTGTTTAAACTTGGCTTTCGCCCATACCAAAGTTCCAGAGGCGTTTTAGGAACTGATTTAGAAGGTACCAGGTTAAGCAAATAGGCCGCTGTCTCCAAGGCATATCCCCAAAACAAAATCGGCAAGCTTGCATAACTCATCATTGACCTGACCATTTCCAAGAGAGTTATATTTCTTCTTTCCGCTACACCATTTTGTTGAGGGGTTCCTGGTGCAGTCCACTGGGATGTAATCCCATTATCTGACAAGTACTGCAAGAACTCGTTACTGAGGTATTCTTCACCACGATCTGATCGTAGTGTCTTGATAGTCTTACCAAGCTTCTTTTCTACCTCGGTCCGAAACTCTTTGAATTTCTCAAAGCATTCAGACTTATGGCGAAGCAAATAGACATATCCGAATCTTGAGTAATCGTCAATGAATGTGGCGAAATACTCATAACCTCCACGAGCTTGCGTAGACATTGGTCCATGATCGACTGTAAAATACAGCAGCAAATAAATTTATAGACCCAAAGGAATGTCGAACCCACGGGGATAGTGCGACGAAATTATCTCATGTACTGGACACAGTTTATCAATTCGCTGTTTGAGTTAACCAATATTTAGAAGAGTTTTTTTTGGTGAATTTGAAAATAACAATTGCAAGAAAGTAAAGAGTTTTGGAAACAATAAAGAGAAACACTGATCCTAGGGCAGATATCCTAATCATCAACATGTAAATATCAATCAACTCAGCAATGGGGAAAACATAGATTTTTGTGGATTAAATTCCTTGGTCAGGCAATTAAATCCTAGATTATTAATTAGTGACTATCTCCTCTCGGTCTCAAGAACACCAAATTAATTAATCTCATAATTATCTAATTATTCCTATGTAGGTCTCTTCCTTTTGAGACAGAAAACAAACACAATTAATTCTATATTCCTATTAATTTTCATCTCTCAATCCATCAATTATTAACTATAAACATAGATCTCAATTCACCTCTCGGTCCTTCTTTTAATCTAGATTATAAAATTAAATCAGAGAATTAATCCATGCTTGAAGAGTTGATATCAATTAAACATGCATCAGAAAAGAAATCATAACTCTAGAACCTGTTTAGGGTTCTAGCCACAAAACATGACTAGAATTAAAGCAAACATATTATTAAAGAACCTTGAATGTCTTGTAAAAACTCCAAAAGCTCAATTATTCTAAGTACAATAACGGATAAAAGATGTACAAAAACCAGTCTAATTTTCGTGCCTAAGAGTTCATATTTATAGAGGGGGAAAAAGACCTAATTTGAGTATTGGGAAAATATAGCAAAAACTGCCAAAACAGGCCAAAAACAGCCTTTTCGGACCTCCGTGTCGATTGACAGGCAGGCTGTCGATCGACACAACCTTCAAGATCAAAATCCAGGCTGAATTTGTGTCGATTCTGCAACTTTGACCTTTGTTTCGATCGACAGGGAAAATTTTGATCGACATGAATGCTTTGACCTCTGTTTCGGTCGACACAAATCCTGTCTCTCGACACAGAAACATCTGACTGCGCAGTCTCACGGTTTTGGCCATAACTTCCTCTCCCAAACTCCGATTGACCCGATTCCAGTTGCGTTGGAAAGCTAACTCGAAGATATTTCAAATCATGTGCTCCATTAGCTCAGATTCCATCTGTGGAAGAAGTCGTGACTGTTCCTTTGAACTTCATCTGCTTTCGGTGCGGATTTCCAATGAATTTGGCCTAAAACCTACAAAAATCACCCATCAAAGGCATAACACCCTCCAAAATAGACTCATGCACAGAAATAAGTAAAAACATAACATAAAGCACTTGAAACAATGGAGAAAAATATAGATAAGTGAGTATAAATATGAGCTTATCAGTCCACATAAGTCAGAGTGGATCAATTCCAACACATTCTCTGCTCGAGACTGACTTGCCTTAAAAGGTCTGGTCGTCATCTTTCCTTCTATACATGACTCACAGATTTGATGCGGTACCACTTGGAAAGAATCCAAGAGCCCATCGCATTCTAATCTCTTGATCCTCTTTAGATTGATGTGACCTAGTCTCAAGTGCCAGAGATATGTTTGATCCTCATTGGAAGAAAACTTTCTCTTTAAATGATTATTATTATTGGATGAGTTTGCAACATTCACGGAAGATTTATGCATACAATCAATGATATAGAGAGAGTCAATCAATTTGCCATGACAGATAACACCGTTATTACCAATGATAGAAACTCCACTATCAAAAATAACTGAATATCCATCACAAAATAACTTGGAAACTGAAATTAAGTTCCGCCAAAAAACTGGCACATATAAAACATCTCTCAAAATCAGAACATTGTTTTCAAAGCATAAAGTAAAATCTCCAATGGCTACTGTTGAGACTCGTTCTCCGCTGCCCATTGAGATGGTAATCTCGTCATGCTTCAGCTGCCTTGTCGGCCTGAACCCCTGCAAAGTATAACAAACATGGTCAGTAGCTCCAGTATCCACTACCTAAGAATGGGTAGAAACCGATGCTAAACATGTTTCCGTTATAAATGCACATGACGCACCTTGTCCAGTCTTCCTGACTTGACAATCTTTCTTCCAATGACCAACCTTGCCACACCTGAAACACTTGTCTCTTTTAGCAGGCACACCCGGTGTCCTTCTTGACTTTCTACCAGAAGTTGTACCTTTGGCTTTCTTCTTAAACGTTCCTTTGCGCCTCTTGCCAACCAGCGCAACAGGACGATTACTAGAAGTAGCCAAAGCAACCTTTTCTGGCTGCATAACTGATTTCGCTGCCATCAAGTCATTGAGTAGCTCGTTAAGAGTGTACTCTTTCTTGTTCATGACAGCATTCAGTCTAAAGTTCTCATAGGACTTTGGCAGAGAGTTGAGGATGATATCAACCTGCGCTTCCGCATCGATACCACCTCCATGCAGCGTGAGCTCATCCATGAGGTGAGTCATGCCGACCACGTGCTCTCTGACCGAGCTACCTTCTGCCATTTTCTTTCCCACAATTTCCCTCATGAGATTGAATCTGACTACTCGGTCTGACTCACCATAGGTTGCTGTGAGGTTGTCCATTATGTCACTAGCATTATCATATGAATGATGCTGCTGTGCAAGTACCTTGGACATAGTAGTCATCATATAGCATTTCACTATATTGTTTGACTTGAGCCACTTGTTATAGTAGCTCCTTTTCTCATCAGTCGATGTATTAGTGAGTTCAGCCAGACGAGGCTTATCAAGGACAAACTTGTGCTCCTCTGCGACAAGGATGTAATCCAAGTTGCGTTTCCATTCTTGGAAATTGGGACCGGTTAATTGGTTTTGTGCTAAGATATTGATTACATTCGGTAAAGACATGTCTGAAAACAATAAATTAAAACCAGAAATTAAAACATAGTCGCAAACTATTGAAACAATTAAATATTGAAACCTTATGATAAAGCAATATTAATGTTTCCTCCAATTTGCCTAAGTATTACTATTGCAAGCCACACATGTGGACGTTTACAACAAAACACTTAACCAGACTGCATCTTTCAATTCCTGTCCTTTAATTCCAATCCATGCCCGGGTTCCTTGGACAAATGGAATTAATAATTGGAGACTAACTTAAGACCATATTATCCTACTGAGCAGGGACATCACAAATGAGTTATACTCTGGATAACATCTAAGCTAGCTTGCCACCAAAGCCAACCCTCCCATATAAGGATCTATTAGAACACACCTGATCCCTATAATAAGGTTGTCTCATTTAATTCAATCCCTAGAGAACTTATGAAAATTCAATACGCAAGCTACACATGTAGACGTTTACGCATGAATTCCCACTTCTCACATGAATTAAATGTTTGTTTTAAGAAATCCTATCTATTAGAACTTATGAATAATAAATTAAGTAAGCTACACATGTAGACATTTACCTAATAAATTACCCACTTCCAATAAAGGATCGCTTTGTGGAGGTCTTACTAAATTATGAGCTTAGTAATTTTTAGTTCATAAGGTTCAATTGCACAGATTATTTTATGTAGCCATAATTATAACATTGCTAAAAATTCTATCATGCATAGCATGAACCCCGAATTTATATTTATAATTAATTACATAAAATAAATCACATAGCATGCTTTAAAGCTGTAAATTAAAGTAGTAAACGTGCTCCTATTATCTACAACATGCTTGTATGCTGCGCAATTAAATTAAACACGTATATCATGCGAAGACAAATAATAAAGCAAATAAAAAATGTCCTCGTGGCCCCATGATATGAAACAAAAATTAATTCTAACTATTACAAGTTGGAATTAATAATACAGATCTTCGACTGGGCTCCCACTACTTGGATTGAGATCTGAATTTATTTTCTGAATATGGGCCTCCAAGATTTGATTTATCGGAAAATTGGACAACTGGGCTAGTTAACCAAATCGCGGACCTAGGAACACATTGCAAGCCCAATAGTCCGCGAGAACTTAGCCCGACGAGCCACCACCAGCAAACCACAGCCGTCGGCGACTCGCCGCCGCCGTGAGGGCTCTCGGAGTCGCGCAACAGCCATGCACGTACGTGCATGGTTGTAGCCCGTGATCCGCCTCCTCTGGCCGTTGCCCGTTTTGCATGCCGCCGCCCCGGCTTGCCCGACCGTCGCCCAAACCGCCGTTCACTCTTCTTCTCCACCGTTGGCCTCCGTGACTCACCGGAATCATGCATGAAATAGAATCAGGGCTCGCGCGAACCACACGAAAAAACCCTAGGGTTTTTCCCGTTCGGGCCGCACGCCCAGCCTCGTCGCTGCCCAGCCTGCGTCGCCGGCGACCGAGCCACTGCCGCACAACCTTGCCCCTCAGCCGACATCGATCGAGGGAGGAGAAGCCGCCGCTGGCGTGCGCGCAGGGCCACATAGACCTACCGCGCACGCGTGCGAACCCTAGGGTTCCGCCGCATCCACACGCGCGCCTGCGCCCTTCGTCGCGGGCCGCCATTCTCGGCTGGCCTCGCCTCGCACCGTAGACCTCGCCCGGAGCCGCCGCACCAGCCCTGGCAGGCGTGGGCCACGCAGCCGTCCATCTGCGTGCGTGCGCGCGGCCGCGGCGCCACCGTAGCTGGCCGCGCCCCCTGAAGTCGTTCCCCGCCGCGTCTGACCGCCGTGCATGGCGTTCGCGCCGTGCCGGTGCTGTCACGCATCGTGCGGCCCTTCGTTCTTCGTGTTCTTTGCGTTCTTCGTTCTTCGTTTTACAGATTTAATTTTTGAAATAAAAGATTACATGAAATAATCCTAATTACAATTTAAAAAATCTAAATCTAACCACAAATTTATCTCGTGGGTGAAAAACGAATCCATATAAAAGGGCGGATTAACCCGAGAACCACGAGGACAAAAAATATAATCAATCCAAAAACCATTCATTACATGCATTCAATAATAATAATCATGCATGATCATAGGCAATATTATTTTTCCGATAGAGCCAATTAATTAACCTCGCTCTAATACCAATTGAAGGGATTCGTGAACTGAATCACGAAGTCCGTTTGCCAAGGATCGTTAATTGGAATATCAAAATAAATTGCTATGCCTATGAACAATCCTAGCATGCTCCTATATTATTATGCATAAGAAGGTTTATGCGGAATACCTGGATCGATGAACTCTGAAGAACGCGTGCGCGGAGATGCCCTTTGATCTTTCCCACGCACAAGGATTTAATTTTCTAACAGATTGAGGAAATAAATCTATGAAAATAATAAAAATTATTTTCGAAAATAAAGAGGAGAGAGAGAAGAAGAAAAATCCTCCTGATTTGATTTTCTGATCTGTATCCCAACTCGATCTGAAAATCCGGTGAAGATTCTCTATCAGATCCCTTGCCCGGTTGAGAAGCAGAATTTCCTCCTCGTTCTCAGATCTTAGTCGATCACCACAGCTCCCAAAACTGGTTTGCTGTGTGCAACTTATGATCTTGTGGTGTGTTGATATCTGAGGAACTGAGGCCTATTTATAGGAAATTACTGGACTCCTATTGGGCTTAAGTTTCATGGGCCAGACCAGGGACCAAAATGCAAATAGCAAATAAGGCCTATCAATTAAATAATTCCCATATTCAACCCAGAATATAATTAATTAATTAATATTGATTCATTCCACCAGAGAATCAATACTGTCCTACCTATTTGCTACCACGTTTTGAGGTACGGGTTGCATGGGCTCGGTATATCCCCACATTTAAGGTTACAGACATTCGTTAATTAATTTAAGCTCTGACAAGCTATTTAATTAATTAACATCTTATATTCCTGAATCAATCCACTCAAATATTTTCACTTATGCTTGAACTTAATCAGCCTGCAGGACTTAGCATAACGAACCTTTTGAGCTGTTCAGGGAATGTCACCATCCTATACTGGATGTGGTTACCTAGTTCCAGTACCAGACAGTCATACACAAACTGCTATTACCCAAGATACAGATATACAAGCTCAACTAGAGCCTTTCACTGCAACTCAAAGTAATACACAACCTGCTTCTACTTCTGTACCTTCATTTAGGCTTAGGATCTCGTCAAGCCATAGAGATCTAGATTCTTTTAATGTCAGATAAAGGAATCGATCTCGACTTAGGTCCTTATCAATGTGTGCCCCACACCAGCATACCAAGCCATCCAAGATAAGATGCTTATTACTGCGTATGCTGCAGCCTACACCGACAGTTTATCCTGGAACTGTCTCAGCTGTGATAACTATTTATATCTCGCTAGGTCAAATGATCCATACGATCTTCCGTGATCTTCTACACACCGTATGATCTCCCTATCGACGAGATAAGAGGATAATTGCATTTGCGACACATGTTTGTTAATTCAGACAGGAGATGAACATACAACATTTATGATTCCCAGTATATTAACCAATCAACCTTGTACATAATATACCAATCAAAATGCTTTCAGTATATAAATCCATCAAGGTCAAGGAGTGATATCGTTCTTCAAGAAATTGAAAACGAGAATGCAATTCCAAGGGAAGGGGAACGTGCAAATGTGGGTGCACCTGTGAGAGGTTCAGCACCATAGACACGTTCTTCAGTGCAATGTGCAGAACCACAAGTTGCTGTATCTATTGCTGACGCGGCACCGATGCCTCATTGTAGTGGGGGAGTTATTTTCCAGCCGGAAAGGTACATGTTCGTGGGTGAGTCTTCGAACTTGAGCTCGGAAGACGGACTTGAGGACTCTGACCCACTGACTTACGAAGAGGCAGTGCACGACAAGGATGTTGATAAATGGCATGTCGCCATGGATTCCGAGGTCGTGGAACTTACGTTTTAACGATGTGATCAAATCCTATGGATTTGCACTGTTGGAAAAAAAGTTGTGTTTACCGACTTTGTGTTAGTGGGAGCGTGGTTTTCCTTGCACTATACGTTGATGACATACTCCTATTTGGAAACAACGAGGGAGTGATGTTGGAAATCAAGTATTGGTTATCCGTACAGTTCCAAATGAAGGATTTTGGAGAAGCTGGCTACATCCTTGGGATTAAGGTCTTACGAGATCGTAAGAGAAGGATGTTGAGCTTATCCCAGATATCCGATAAGGATACTGTGATAGCCTGGTTCAACATGCAACTCGCTAAGAACGGCTTGCTACCTTTCAGACACGGAGTTTATCTTTCTAGTGGGCAGTGTCCTGAGATACAGCGGGAGAAAGATGAGATGAGTCTTGTACCATACGCTTCAGCGGTGGGTAGCCTCATGTATGCGATGATGTGTACCAGGCCAGATATCTATTATGCCGTTGGCAT
The DNA here is from genome assembly GCA_026898455.1 of Plectranthus barbatus. Taxonomy (NCBI): domain Eukaryota; kingdom Viridiplantae; phylum Streptophyta; class Magnoliopsida; order Lamiales; family Lamiaceae; genus Plectranthus; species Plectranthus barbatus. The sequence continues at coordinate 33,343 of JAPKLW010000552.1, read as the reverse complement.
GGTAGCAAGATATCAGTCTAACCCTGGACAGGCGCACTGGACTGCGGTAAAGCACATCCTCAAGTATTTGAAAAGAACTAGGAATTACTGCCTAGTTTATCAAAGTAAGGATTTGTGCCCTGTGGGTTATACAAACTCGGATTTCCAAGGGGACCAGGATGAGAAGAAATCGACCTCGGGATATGTGTTTACCTTGGGAGGTGGAGCTGTATCTTGGAGGAGCTCAAAGCAGAAATGCATTGCTGACTCCACCATGGAGGCGGAATATGTCGCTGCCTCCGAAGCCTCAAAAGAGGGGGTATGGCTCAGGAACAACCTTTTGGAGTTGGGCGTGATTCCGAGTTTGCCGACGAGCATCACAATTTATTGTGATAACTTTGGTGCAGTGGCGAACTCAAAGGAACAATGGTCTCACAGGGTAAGCGAACACATAGAGAGAAATTACCATATCCTACGAGAGATCGTATCGAGGGGCGATGTGCTGATCGAGAAGATTGACACTAAGGACAACCTTGCTGATCCATTTACAAAGAGCTTGCCACGAAAAGTTTACAAAAGACATATTCGTGAGTTGGGTCTGAGGTGGATGCCGACCACTGACAGAGGTTAACGAGATAATAGGCTAGATAGACGCACTGTATACTCTGTAATAGCTTATTTATGCTTTGAGTATAAGTTGGAGATTGATGGGTTTTGTATACTGAAAGCATTTATTACAATGAGTATACAACGGTTTATTTCTCCTATCTGTCAAACAAAATTACATGTATGTAACAATGATATCCTCTTGTCTCACCGATAGGGACGATCATACGGCGTGTATTAGATTGCAGAAGACAGTATGATCACTTGACCTAGTGAGACATAAACCTGATAATAGTCGAGACAGCATTTGAGGATACGTTTGTCCGGATGGCTGCAACATTGTCAGAATAAGTAGTCTGTCTTGGTTACTTGACATGCTGGTACGCACGGGTGGCGTATTGATGGACCGCAGTGAGATGTATTCGATTGTCTGACATTAGCGAATACAAGATCTCGTTCTTGATTGAGTCTAAACCCTAACGAAGGTTCATGGGTTTCCACGTATTGACTGTTGCTTTGACTTGCCATGGTGGAGAGTCTAAGTAATGTGCTCGTATATCCGCATCTTGGGTAATAGCAGTTCGTGTAGTACTGCCTCAGACTGGGTTTAGGTAACCATATCCGAGTAATAGGATGGGGACATTCCCTGAGGAGCTCAATGACATTCATCGTGGCAAAGTCCTGCAGGCTGATTAAGTTCAGACACGAGTAATAAGGATTGAGTGGTACTACTCAGGAATAATAAGATATTATTTAATTGTAGATAGAGCTTGTCAAAAGCTCTGATTAATTAATGAATGTCCGGTAACCTTAAACATGGGGATTCACAATAAATGCAACACGTTCTCATAACGTGGTAATAATGGGGTAGGTCAGTATTAATTCTGTGGTGAAAAAGAATTAATATTAATGAATTAATTGTGCCATGGGTTGTGGACATGGAAATTAATTATTTATAGGCTCACTTTATTATTTGCATTAGGTCCAAGGTCTGGCCCATTTATATATGTTGGAAAAGGCCCAGTAACCCATTAAGGTTAAAACCCTAGGTCTATAAATAGACAGCTCTCTCTCTGAAACCCAAGCCACTTCATAACATTCAAATCAGTAGAAACCCTAGGATGAGAGAGAGCAGGGGCCGCACCAGTGCGAGGGGAGGAGAAGGAAATTCGACTCTGATCTACACTCTACAGATCTGTGGAATCCTCACTAGTAGCATATCTGAACAGCATTGGGATACAACCCTGAAGATCTGATCTGGAGAACATAATTCTTTCTTCTCTATTTTCTTTATTTTCGATTAAGTCTAGAAATTAGATTTCTAATTTTTGTTTCCGCAGATTTAATCAAATCTTTTGGTTGAATAAAAGTTGGATATTTAAACGCGAAAGATCCGATCAGACTCTACGAAATAACGGTAATTCCTTTTATCCACGCATTAAAATTCATAGGAGCATGCTAGGATTTTGTGAATTGGTATTGTGAACAATAAACCATAAATCGATCTGGCTTATTTGGATTTGTGATTCGATTCACGGATAAATCCCTACAATACGATCACCCTCTTGTCGGGAGAAGTGGGAGAAATAATGAGGAAGGAGGAGTTGAAACCCTCATGCGTGTCTCACGCGGTTTATGTGAATTATATGATCGTTGATCGTGAAATGCACCACCAAATAGAGTGCTCATGGATCCATGTGAGTATTTAAAATTGTTTTGAGCATGCATGAGTTATATTTCAACAAAACCCTTGTGCTATGCTTGTGTGTTACGGTGACAACATGATAAACTCATTATTTTACTCGCTTATCTATATTATTTTCTACTATTTTATGTAGTTTTATTGAGTTTATATATATATTCTATGCATGAGTCTATATTAGTTGGTATTATGCGCATCTTGGTGTTTTTGCAGGTTTTAGGCCCAAATTCACTTGAAAATCGTTCCAAAAGCAGTGACGTGTGAGAGTAGCAGTGAAGAGTTTTTCCACAAGAGTAATTCGGGCTATTGGTGCATGGCAATGGATCAAGCTTTGAGTTAGCTCTCCAACGCAACTGGAATCGGGTCAATCGAAGTTCGGGAGAGGAAGTTATGGCCAAAACCGTGAGACCGCGCAGAAGGGGCGAGAGACCACATCGATCGACGTGAATCCACATCGATTGATGCCGAACAAAGAGCCACGTCGATCGAAGCCAATCCACATCGATCGACGCGAGTCTGCTGGCGCGGGAATTTGATGAAAATCGGATTTATTCATATCTTTAGCCCTAGATTTGATAGGATACACATCCACCCCTATAAGTACCTAGTAAATTCGACTTTTTCAGTATGCATTATCATATTTTTTAGTTTTGAGAGTTGGGAAACACGAAACCCTTTTATTTTCTTGTAAGTTCTTTACTTTTATGCAATTTAATATGTTTTCTTTTGGATTTCTATCTGCGATGAGTGGCTAGAAACCCTAGCGGGTTCTAGGGTTTGATATTATTATGGATGCATGTTAGGATTAATTAATTAGGTTCATGATTCCTGTGTTTATTTTATAATTCTAATTTAATTCAAGGACTGAGAGGTGACGATTAATTTAGATGTCTAGCTATTGATAGAAGGACCGAGAGGTGAATATTGATAGTGGGATTAGGAATGCATGATACACTCTACACTATCCAAAAAGATGTACTAGACTGTAGGAATTGAACTGATTTGCTTATAAGATTGACTAATTTGGCTTACTTGATACGAGCGGAAATAGTCACTAATTAGTAATCTAGGTTATATTCTCTTTACTTTTATAAAACCAAATCCTGTTTTCGATTCACTCAAACAATAGATTTTAGAACCATAAGTAGTACATAGGATAGTTTCGTTATACAATTCCCCTGGATTCGATAACCTTAGGGTTCTTATAAATTTATTTGCCACTATTGCTATAATCAATCTGTAGATTTTACAGTGATCAAATTAGCGCCGTTGCTGGGGAATCGTTAGATTTTATCTTGTTACTAGTTCGTCCTAGAATTTGCTGGATTGAATTTTATTTTTCTTTACGTGTGCGTGTGTGAGTTTTTGAGTCTGCGTCTCACGTCGATTGATGCCACCTTGCATCGATCAACATCGATCATTTTGCTGCGTCGATCGACGTACCCTTAGCATCAATCGACACCGACTACTCTCTTGCATCGATCGACGTGACATCCACGTTGATCGATGCCAAACTGATATTTACCTATTTTCTGTGAAGGTGCATGAACACGCGAGCCAATGGAAAAATACTCGAGGCCTTTGTCCCTGAAATTGAAGCAACTTGCAGGAAAATCAAAAAGAAAGGAAAGGAAAAACAACGAGAGATGGCTGAGAATCCTGAAGCACCTCTGCAAAATATGACTCCCGAGGAGCAGAGGCAATTTGTGAATGAAGTACAACAGCTGAGAGCACAACTACAAGCAGCCCAGGCTACTTAGGCAGAGCAAGCTGCAAGACTGGCAGAGTTGAACAACAGGCAAATTGTGGTTCCGCAAAGGTCCATCTTGGATCAATTTTTTCCACAGCAAGCGGAGGTCGGATTCAGAGTTGGCATCGATGCCAACAACTTTGAGCTGCGCACATGCCTTAATCAGAAGGTGCAGCAAAATCAGTTTGCGGGGAGAGCTGTAGAAGATCCATATACCCACCTCAACTAATTCATTGAGGTGTGTAACACTGGGAAGCAGAATGGAGTAACCCAAGATGTAATAAGAATGAGACTGTTCTCGTTCTCACTCAGAGACGAGGCACGGTCTCGATTTGCTGGACTGGATAAGAGTCAAATCGGGACATGGGAGGAGTTTCGAGCAGAGTTCCTTACCAACTACTTCCCACCAAGCCTGCTGCTGAAGAGGAAAGCTGCCATTACTACTTTCAGGCCGATGTATGATGAGTCACTCTACAAGGCCTGGAAGAGATACAAAGAGCTTCTACGACTCTGTCCTGGACATGGCATCGATCTGGAGATGCAAGTGTGCCATTTCTATGCGGGTTTGAATCCTCACATGAAGGAGTTGGTTGATGCATCTGCTGGTGGTATACTGATGAAGAAGAGTGGTGCAGAGAGCATGAGGTTGCTGGCAGACATGGCGCTGAATAGCCACCAATGGCCGACAGATAGACAAATTCCGGTCAAAGCTGTGGAAGCCAAGCCAGAAATCTATGTGGTTGTTGAGGTGAAAAAGCTCCGGGAAGAGATTGAAAAATTGGGCACAACACAAGCTGCAGCAGTTATAGAGCCAAGCATGGCTATTGTTCCGGTGGAGGCCGACTACATCAACCGGGGTGCAAGCAGTTCGTCTGGAACTTCCGGGACGGAGGTGAACTACATTAGCGGTGGTAATCACAACAACTACCGAGGCAATCAGGGGTATCATTACAACCATGGGCGATCTCACCCTGGTTTTTCTTATTCTAACCCTTTTGCTGCAGAACACCCTCCGTCTGGTTTTGATGTAGGTACTGGAGGAGAAATCGTGGAAAGGAAGAAATCCGTGCTGGAGGAGATGCTTGAGAAATTCATCAAGAGCTCGGATAACCGGTTTGGGAAAGTAGAAACCAAGGTAAAGGGGATGGCCAACCACATGCAGCTGATGATGAAACATCTTCAGATGTTGGACACCCAACTGAGCCAAATCGCCACTACCCTCAGCAATCAGCATAAGCCGGGACAGTTGCCAAGTACGACAGAGGTGAACCCCGCAAAGGAAAAGCCAGTGAATGCAATTACTTTGAGGTCTGGGATGAGCTACAAGGGTCCCGAGACGGCCGTGAACAATTTTGGAGGCGAAAAGGAGCAAAATCACCCACGTCGATCGACGCACCACCCGCGTCGATCGACGCACCACCCGCGTCGATCGACGCAGAAGGTATAGCCCCATCAATCGACGCCACCCAGCATCGATCGATGCAGAAGCCTGTTCTAGATGCAAAGTTGAAGCAGTCTGAAGATCAGCTCCCTCCTATACCATTCCCACAGCGGTTCGAGAAGCAGAAAGAGGATGAGTAGTTCTCCAGATTTGTGGAGAATCTGAAGAAGGTCAACATCAACATCCTGCTGATCGAAGAACTGAAGGAGATTACGGGGTACATGAAGTACCTCCGGAAATTAATGAGTGGAAAGAAACAATTCGTGGAGAACGAGACGGTGAAGATCCATGAGCAGTGCAGCCTGCTACTTCAAAAGCATGTGCCCATCAAGAGAAGCGATTCTGGATGCTTTTCTATTCCGATTGAGATTGGGGGACACACGTTCGAGAGAGTACTATGTAATACTGGGGCCAGTATCAACCTGATGTCGTACTCCATCTACAATCGTCTCAACATCGGAGAGATAAGGCCCACGACGATCACCTTGCAGATGGCGGACCGGTCTGTGTCCCACCCAAAAGGTATACTAGAGGGTGTGCTCATTGGCGTGGGCCATCTCATTTTTCCTGCAGATTTTGTGGTGCACGAGATGAAGGAGGACGAGAACATGCCCATGATCTTGGGACATGAGTTTCTCAACACTAGCGCCGCTCTCATTGACTATCCAGGCGGCGAGATCACACTCTGAGCAAACGATGAGAAATCACCTTTGTGACCGACAAGAGCAAGAAGAAAGCGGAGTGCAATAGGGTCTCCACTACTGAAGAAGGAGATGAATCTGAAGAGGAAGAAGCAGCTGCCATTGAGTGGGAGAGAGGAAACGAAAGGGTGAAAGTGTCAACTACACCACCTTTTTCTGAGCTTACCACCATTGTCAAAGACCGTAAGGTTTACATGGTGGATGCCAAAGGCCGGCGAGTCTGGACCCAACCTCCCTGGCGGTGATTTGAGGTATCGTCGAGCTGCGACGTTAAATCAAGCACTTGTTGGGAGGTAACCCAACCTTTTCCGTATTTCCTTTTTAATTTTCATTTTTTTATTATTTCGAATTTCTATTATTTTTGCGATAACAGTTATTTTGCAGTTAAAAAAAAATTTACAGCTCGACGTCGATTGACGCAGCCTGGCGTCGATCGACGCCGAGCAGCCAGCCGACGGGATGCACTTGATCCGAGGAGCGAGGATCAACAAGAAGGCTTCACGTCGATTGACGCTCTCCTGCATCGATCGACGCGAAGTGCCAGCAACAATTATTCCACGTTGCGTGATGTTCGAAGACTCCGGGGGGATAAAAAGTCGATGTCTGAGATCAACTACCAGGTTTCGTTCCCTCTTTTGTCTGATTTTCAAACTTATTCCACTCTTCGAGTTGGAAATAAGTTTGGGGGGATGTGGACAAGAGATGGAACGTTCTATCTTTTATTTATTCTGCTTTCTGCCTTATAATTTTTTATGTTTTATTCTATTTTGTGGGGAAAATTTTAGAGTTTTGAATTAACCCGAATGAGATTGTGAGATTAGAATCGGTTGAGGGTTGAGTATGAATTGATTGTGATTGTGGTTAGATGCCTATGAATGTAAAATATCGAATGATAGGATTGATTTGACACTCATGCTTGCATGCTGATTGAGCTGATTTGAAATTGACTGTGGAAGAAAAATTTTGAACCCTTGTGTGAGATTTTGAGCCTTATTTCGTTTGATGTGAGATTCACATGTGTGTTTTTATTTCTCTAGAACTTGCCTATTTTCTGTGTTGAGACTGCATAGTGTGCACAAGTTTAGGAAATGATCTTAGGCCATCTTTAATAGCCCAATTCCCTAAACAATGTCCCTTCACATTAAATTTTCCCTAGTTAGCCACTTTTGAGCCTATACAAAAATTTTCATTCCTTGTCTATGAGATTAAGAAGAAGTATAGGTTTCTCTCATGTCTTGAGTTGTGGTATATGGGGTGGAATGATTGTGAGATGGAGATAAGAAAATATAAATTAGGGGTGAAAGATATATGAAAAAGAAGCTCGAAGAAATAATTAGAATTCTCATAAGCTCTCTGAAAAGATAAGAATACAAAAATTATGTAAAGAGCATAAGAGATTCAAAATGAGCTAGAAAAAAAGAAAAAAAAGAAGTTGTGTATTTGTTGATATATTTGAGGAGATGAGGAGGATGATGATTGAGAGTGGTTGTAGTTTGTTGAATTGGCCACTTAATGGATTCTAGTCACTTGACCATATTTCCCTACCTTATTAGAAAAAGCCTACATTACAACCTAATGAAAGTCCTTTTTGATTCTAGACTTGTGTGCACATTCTAGCAGTAGAGATATTAGAAAATTTGCAAGCCTATGGTAGAAATTTCTTCATACATGTTGTTGAGTGCTTTCATCTATACCTTAAACACTTTAGAGTTGAGCGATACACTTCTTGTGAGTTCTTCCACTGTTGATGAATTTTCTGTCTCTTTCAAATTGCTTGTGTGTACCGATTTTTTATTCTTGAATGTGATGAATCTTGTGAGAGATTTCACTTTAATCGCATGATCTTTTGAATTCTTTCTTGCCTATTGATTGAGGACAATCAAACGTTCAAGTTTGGGGGGTTTGATAAGCTCATTATTTTACTCGCTTATCTATATTATTTTTTACTATTTTATGTAGTTTCATTGAGTTTATATATATATTCTATGCATGAGTTTATATTAGGTGGTATTATGCGCGTCTTGGTGTTTTTGCAGGTTTTAGGCCCAAATTCACTTGTAACCGTTCCGAAAGCAGTGACGTGTGAGATTAGCAGTGAAGAGTTCTTCCACAAGAGGAATTTGGGCTATTGGCGCATGGCAATGAATGATTTTTTGAGTTAGCTCTCCAACGCAACTGGAATTGGATCAATCGGAGTTCGGGAGAGGAAGTTATGGCCAAAACCGTGAGACCACGCAGAAGGGGCGAGAGACCACATCGATCGACATGAATCCACATCGATCGACGCCGAAGAGAGAGCCACGTCAATCGAAGCCAATCCACATCGATCGACGAGAGTCTGCTGGCGCGGGAATTTGATGAAAATCAGATTTATTCATATCTTTAGCCCTAGATTTGATAGGATACACATTCACCCCTATAAGTACCTAGTAAATTAGACTTTTTCATTATGCATTATCATATTTTTCAGTTTTGAGAGTTGGGAAACACGAAACCCTTTTATTTTCTTGTAATTTCTTTACTTTTATGCAATTTAATATGTTTTCTTTTGGATTTCTATCTGCGATGAGTGGCTAGAAACCCTAGCGGGTTCTAGGGTTTGATATTATTATGGATTCATGTTAGGATTAATCAATTAGGTTCATGATTCCTGTGTTTATTTTATAATTCTAATTTAATTCAAGGATCGAGAGGTGATGATTAATTTAGATGTCTAGCTATTGATAGAAGGACCGAGAGGTGAATATTGATAGTGGGATTAGGAATGCATGATACACTCTACACTATCCAAAAAGATGTACTAGACTGTAGGAATTGAACTCATTTGCTTATCAGATTGACTAATTTGGTGTACTTGAGACCGAGCGAAGATAGTCACTAATTAGTAATCTAGGTTATATTTGCCAAACAAGGAAATATAGCATTATTGCAGTATTCCACCTGTTAAATTAATTGATTCCTACATGTTATCCATAATAAGAATTCTTCCCTAGAATTTGTGTTCCTTTAAATTTGCTTTCAAAACCTCTTTAATTTTCTGTATTGTTCTCTTTACTTTTACAAAACCAAATCCTATTTTCGATTCACTCAAACAATAGATTTTAGAACCATAATTAGTACATAGGATAGTTTCGTTATACAATTCCCCTAGATTCGATAATCTTAGGGTTCTTATAAATTTATTTGCCACTGTTGCTATAATTAATCTGTAGATTTTACAGTGATCACTACATCATATCTATATGTAATTTGCTTTCGGGACACCGTGACCACTAGGTACGTGGAGTACTCAGCCCCTATGCTTGTTTTCCATACGTGTAGGTACATGGTGATAACGGTGGAGGCGGCGTTGTGGTGGAAAACTAAGAAGGTGGTTCTATTGTGAACCTCATTTTAAATGTAATCTTTTGTGCTATTCTTGAAACCATCCGTTATTGTCCTTGTTATTTTGTCATGTTTATTTTCCCAACATGGAGTCATATGTTAAGTAAGCCTATTTAAGTTATTTCTTGACACCTCTTGGAGTTGAATATTTGTCGAGCTTGGTTCGAGATCTATTTGTGAACCCCTCTAGTACATTTGATTCTAAATAGCATGATCTAGTTGAACCATTGGCATGATTTAAATTCGAACTCACATGGCATCTCCTTGTAAATTGGAGTAAAATGTCTTGTAAGTCTATCCTATGTTATTCATGAACCCTCCTTAGAGTCGAATGGTTGTAAGCTTGAATTATATCCTCTTTGTGATTATCCCTTTGTTCATTGTTCCTAATGGCATGATCTATTTAAGTCTTTGGCATGATTTAATTCTAATGCATATGGCATGTTCTTTTACATCTAATTGATTAAATTTGTCATTTGGTATCGAGGCTCAAGGGGCTATGTCTTTATACATTGTACCCATTTGTTGTTCGTGTATACTTATTTGTTCCAAGTCGTACTTGGCGCAAGACCTGCGTGGTGGTCATTCTTTGAATTCAAATGTTATTATCCATTTTCCACGCTTGCTAGCGAATACAATATTCGCTTCTGCTACTCTTTAAATAAATGTCGAAAGTTATTTTAAACCACTAAAACCCTTAGCGTGCATTGTTCGCACGTGGGACTGTCGCATAGGCCCGGTTTGGGGGCGCAACAGAAGGAACAAGGTGCAATTATACATGCTTGAAGAAAGGGAATATTCGACAATAAGGAGGTAGTAATGTGGATGCTTGATTCCAAACGAAGCAAATGGGAGTAAGTTCAACTTAGCATGCTTGATAATTAAATATAATTCAACAACCAATGAGGGGAATAAGGAAGTGGAACTATGCATGCTCGATTAGGAAAGAACATGCCAATGATTTACTAAAATGATATGCTTCTATCGAATCAGGCATGCCTACTTGTACCTTGTTTCCTTGGTTTTCTTTGTGATTTTTTTTATTTCCCTTGTTCTAGCATGCTTAATTGTAACATGTCCTTAATATCCTCTTTGATTGCCGACTTGTTTCCCCTTTCAACAAGCATGCTTAAATTGTCCTTGATTTTTGTAAATTATTGGTTAGTCTCTTTTCATCGAGCATGAGATTAGTTTCAATGTTGTTGTTTGAAAGTCCTTCATGATGCCTCTATTATTTTGTTCATTCCTTCTAAACTTGGAAGAAGCATGTTATTCTTTAGCAAATTATGGCATGTCTTATTCTAATCCAACATGTTTATTTGTTCTACATTCCTTGTCTCCTTTACCATAAACATATTATTCCTTGTGGCAACATGCCTTAGTCGAATTACGCCTTTGATTATTCCTTAAGTTCTCGGAAGTCTTCTTTCTTCAAGCATGCTTATTGGTTTCATGTTTCATCCTATTTCTAAGCATGCCTATTATATCTTACCATTCTTGACTATCTATTTGATTGTCAAGTATGTGTTTGTTGGTCAAATATGCACATCTATGCCGTATTCCTAAATGTTCGTTTGATGATGGACTTGTCATTTTCTTTCATTCATGCCATCTTCCTTCATTTATGCCATCTCGAAAACTCTATTAAAATTCTATAGGATCATGCCTTAATCTCTTGAAATGTGGAATTCCTTGAAAACTCTATGTTAATTTTGAACCCATGTGCACATGATATTTAAATTCTTTTCTCAATTGAATCTATATTTTTTGGTTCTTGAGTTGTATTAAGTAAGATGAAAAATAATTAAGAGTTCGACACTTTCCACAACGCTGCACACCATCACCGCAATCAAGGTACGCCACTTTTACTTGACTCGAATGGATACATGTTATAGCTTTGACTTGAACAATTATATATTGAAGCATGAGTTGAAATATGCTATCATGAGCTGAGAATTTTGGAAATTTAAAAAGCATGTTTCGAAAATGTTGATGAGAAAGAAGAATGAAAATATGCTTTTGTATGCAAGTTATTTTCTTGGTATGTCTATTCAAAAAAAAATATATGAGCACTTGGCATATGAAAATAAACATGTTAGATATTTAAGTCAATAAGTGAAATGCATGAGAATTTGATTATGTATGAGTTATTAAATGAGCATAATGTAGATGTAGAAGGAGTAAATAGGAGGGTATTAGTCCTAGGATTGTTTTAGGATTAGGTTATTATTATATTATAATAAAGTATTATCTCGAAATAATTCTGTGATGGGTCGAAGGATAACCTTGTATGTATGTATATACAAGTAATGGGAACCATTAAACCTCGATGTGAAACATCAATCGTCCTAAGTGCCATCATATTGTACTGTTACCTTTGTTATTATTATATGTCGTCAACTAACTCGATGGAGCCTCTAATCGTAGTATGTTTAGAAATATTTTGGGAAAATGAATTTGCGAAGAAACCCATAGGAGGATCGTGCTAGATAACTACTACAATGCGGACTACGCTAGGTTGCCAACCGTAGGAGCCATAGTAAACCAATATTGCAACGATTGAATAACCGTGAAGACTTATGGAATCGACAATGCACAAGCCATCTTGAGATCGATAGAAGTACTACCACAAAATTGGCGTGCATGGGCTTAGGAGCAAGCTTCCACGTATTTGAGGGCTTACCCCGAACAAAATGTGGTATATGCCGATGTCAATGGATTCATGGAGCATATTTGGAATCAAGATGGTGAATATGGGATGCCACCTTTAGGACCATATGGAGGAGGACCTACTCTACCACAAGGTTATGAAGAGAGCATTACTACATACATCATCCATGGAATTCGTGGAAGACCTCATCCCTTAGTTTACCGAGTGCCTAGAGGAGAACTAGAGCAACCCGAAACCTCACAACTCGTAAAAGAAGGAGGAAATGAAGAAGAAGAAGAAGAGGAAGAGGATCCGGAAGAGAATCTGGAGGAGGAATTCTAAGAAGATGACAAAGTAAATGAGCCCGAGGGAGATCACTTAGAACCTTAAAATGATCCCACCATGTGGTAAGAAATGGGAAATCTTAATGGATGAGAAGGTGGCGATGATGAGCTATTTATCCTAGATGTTGCAACTCCAATTGGAGATGGAGGAATACCCCCAAATGGGCAACTTCCGGAACCGGAGATGGGTGTGGTTGCTCATGAGAATCATCATGAAGAAGAGTGGAATCTCATAGATGAAGTGCACCACCAATTCAATCAAGATGCGATGCCACACAACCCGACATGGGAGAATGAGGAAGAAGTGGTCCATCCATGAACTAGAGAAGGGCATGTGATGTCTTTTGACATAGGATTAGCATAGCAATCCTAGCTTAGCACTAACCTTTTGATAAACCTTGTCAATGTATTTAAATTAGAATTTCAAGTTTGGAAACTCTAACCAAACTTCAAGCTTATACTATCAAGCATTTTGCTATGCTTGGGAACCTTTTTGTAACCATCTAATTGTGACAAATTAGTGTTTGAAGATAATGGAATTGCATAGTTTGAATTTGGAGTAGAAATTTGGGCTAAATATGAAAATGGCCAAAGTCGCGGTCGTGCCGCAGGCGAGCACCGCGTGCGGCGACAGAGAGCAACAAACAAGCCAAAATGCCGCGGTCGACCACCGCGGGCAGCGGCAGAGAGTCAAAAACTAGGCTAAATACTGCGGGCTAGGCCGCAGGTTCTCTAGCAGATCGTGGTTCGGCCAGAATGAGGCTGGGCGAGCCTAATTGTTTGAAATATAAATTAACGGACTTAATACTCGACACCCAAGGACTTGAACAAGCAATAAGTGACATAGATATCGAATCATGGCGAATTAAAGTGAAATATTTTCAAGATGGTGTGATCTATATATATTTACTTCTTCCCAACTTAAATACAAACAAGTACGCGACGCTACACATATACAAGTATGCGGCATGGGATTAAGAGCATGAAGTAATCCACCCTTTAGGAATGGAAGTGTAACATCTTTTGATGTAGGACTAGCTTAGCAATCCTAACCTAGAGCTAACCATCCTTTCATCGAGCGAAGTTGCTGTAACCATGGATTGCAATTCATGTCCGAGCCTCGTGCTTAAGTGACAATTAAATGTTTTAGCACCCAAAACTCCTTATGTATTTTCGTAACAGTGGTAATTAAGCTTTGAAGTCAATGGAAATGCTTGTTTTGGATTCGAAGTTGAAAATTTGGCTAAGTATAGACACAACTAAAAATGATTGCGCTCTATTTCGGTCGATACAAAAAAAGTTAACAACCGACGTGCGCGTGTCAATTGACACAAGAAGATGTCGACCGACACAAAACCAACATTTGGGGAAAATGATGAGCTCTCTATTTCGAATGATATGAAAAAGATGTAGACCGATGCGAGTTATGTCGATTGATGTATGAGGCATCGATCGATGCGTAATGAAAACCCAAGCTCAAATTTATGACATGATAATTTTGATCGACGCACAATATAAATTGACTGACACGTGGATATCGAACAAAAAAGATGACATCCCTCGACGCCACTTATTTCGATCTACGCAAAATTCATTTTCAAGGTGAGATTTATTTACGGCTAATAATAGCCACCTCGATAGACATAGAGTAAAACTTTTGAACGAGTCAGCGTGACCCTTATTTAGACCAACACAAGAAATCCCAATCAATGCATGTACTCCAATCGATGAATGAGGACATCGTTTGACATAATCAATTCGATTGATGTCCCATATTCGAACAACATAGAATGAAGACTCGAGGAAGGAAGTCGTAAAGTGCCTAGATCGACCGACATAATAATCCTCTCCGATCGACACGAAAGTATTCTAACCAAGGCACGGCGTAGTAATCGACATAACATGCCGATGCAAGGATTAAAATTCATGAACCCTCTACTTACTCGATACGTTATACCTCATTTGACACGACTAGATCGATCAGTGCACAGTACATTAATCAACAAAGAAAATCAAGCAATGTTGAAATGTTATAACTTCGGCTTCAACCAATGAGCGCGAGTAGAATGATGTGTATATCATGACAAGGTTAGTAAATTTGTAACCTTAGAACCACACGAGACGACATAGCAAATCCTAGTTGATTATTTTGGAAGCTCTCTGACTCGTGCAACCTCCTCATACAAAATACGTTCGACATACTACAATAACGACATACGAGAAGTAAACAAGTGTAATCCGCCTACGATGAATATTAGGCGCTATGAATAAGATATTGTATAAAAGAAGATACGAGTACTATAAATACTAGAAGGTGATGTGCACGTTCATGTTGTGATTGATTGTGTGACCGAGAGTCATACTATACAAATTTATACGATGAAATATCATTGGTAAATTCCGTGGGAATTTGTACTGCTAAAAGCAGATTGCAATGTAAACTCGAATTGATTCAATGTATGAAATTATTTGGGAATGAGTACATGTGCACCATGATAAATCGAGCTATTATATATTAATGAGAACTAATCATTAGATAGTGTTAAAATAGAATGAGGAAATTTTATCAATTTTAATGCAAGGAAAAGTAACATGAATTATTTAGCTCGATTAGAACGCATATGTATGAGTCGTATTAAAGCGAATCTCAAGTAAGCAAATTAACCTCGATGTTGAGAACCGAAGGAGTTTCAGTTGCATGAATATAAGAAACACGACCGCCCTAACCTGTCTAGGTGAACGAAGTATACAAGATTGAATGATAAGGAAGATATCCGCTATTAAAGCAACGTCGCACATGAATACGAGTCCCCGAGCAATTGCCAACCAGCAGCCACAATGTGAAAAACGAAAGAAGGATCAAACGAAAATCAACGCCGTGACTTTAGGCCGAACCATCGATCACAGAAAAGATCATTGCAAGGAGAAATAATGTGGGAAGGAATGCCCGACAAGGCCCACTACCTGCTATCACTGCGGAAAGATACCACTGATAGGATAACCGAGTTAACTATACTCGTAATCTCCAGAATCAACAAAGGAATCAGACTGGGAATAGATAAAACATGCCACCTCCACCAAGGAGAGACGCATCGCAGAATCAAACTAAGAACCCTACACCTCGACCAAACCGTCAAGGAAGAACATCTTGCTTAACGCAAGGAATCGAGAAAGAGAACACGGAAAACCTCACATGTATTTATACGATTGTGAACATACCTGTCATCATACTATTCGGTACTAGAACCTCGCACTCATTCATCTCTTAAGCACGCATAGAGTTGTTAAAATTGGAAGGCAAAACTAAAGAGAGTACACAAGATATTGCAACCCCCACCAAAGAACCCTCCCGATAACACGTTGTTGCACGCGTTTAGAAACTTAACTAGGAACGAACATCATCGACATCGACAATTCAAATGCCAGAGAGCTAGATAATATCGACATCATTCCCGAAATGAACTAGTTGGCCAAACAACGAGCCGCGATAGATTGCAAGGAGATGAGGACCTCGTTCAACAAACCCAGTGGAAGAACCACCGAATTCAACGGCCTTAGTGGAAGTAAACGAGTACCTATAGTATCAACATTATGCGCGATCGAAGGAATAAGGAAACAAGGGAGCTACGCCTATCTAGTTTGGTTAGAAAGTGACGAACGAAAAGATGAGGACATTCAGAACGTACCGGCAGTGCGAGGATTTGAAGACATATTTCTAAAAGAGCTACACGGAATGCCACGCGATCGATAATTAGAATCTACGATAGAATTCAAACTAGGAAGCCACAACCGCATCGAAAACACCCTATAGGCTAGCAATGATAGAACTGCGAGAACTGAAAGTTCAACCACGAGTACTGAAAGTTCGAACCGCAAGGACTTCTAGATCTCGGTTTCATAAGACCTACCATCTCACCTGGAGGAGCGTCAATACTGTTCGCAAAGAAAAAAGACGGACCGTTACGCATGAGCACCGACTATCGAGAATTCAACAAGTTGACCATGAAGAACAAATATCCTTTGATTAAATAGACGATTTACTCGACCAACCAAAAGAAGCCGACGTCTTTTTCGAAAAATCGATCTGAAATCGGGCTATCATCAATTGAAGATGCGAGAAGAGGACATCCCCAAAACAACCTTTCCTACAAAATACGGACACTACGAGCTCAATGTGATGCCATCAAGATTGACGGACACACTATTTATGGACCTAGTGAACCGAGCCTTTCCCCCCCATATCTGGATCGATTTATCGTAGTATTCATAGATGACATCTTGGAAAAAAAATTTCGAGAGCATCTCAAGATTTTCCTAGAGGCGTTTAAGAATAGAGAAGCCAGATAATACCTTATACTTCAAAGGCAGAATTTGTGTCCCCGATAATGAGGAATTAGGAAAAGAAATCCTAAGAGATGCACATTATACCCCGTATGTTGTACATCCGGGAGGAAACAAGATGTATCAAGACTTAAAACAATCTTTCTAGTAGGAATGAACGAAAAGAGGTGTAGCCAAATATGTTAAGAGCCGTAACCTGTGAACGGGTGAAAGTGCTACATCAGAGGCGCAACGGAAAGCTACAACCACTTGAAATTCCCAAATGGAAATGGGAACACATAATGATGGACTTTGTGACCAACTTACCTAGAACACAGAAAGAGAAAACGAGCATATGGGTAATTGTAGGTAGATTGACTAAAAGCACCAATTTCTTGCCAATACAAGCGACATATCGAGCTGTAAGGTTGGTGCAAATTCACGTAAAAGAAATAATTCGATTGCACGAAATACTAGAGACCCTTATAGAAATGCCAAATTCACGTCCAAATTCAGGACCAGTCTGCAAGGGAGCTTAGAACGCGACTGAACTTTAGCACCGCATACCATTCATAACCCGATGGACAATCGGAGGAAACGATCCAAGTCCTAGATAATATGCTAAGAGCCGTAGTGCTAGATCAAGGAGTAAATTAGAAACAAGTATTACCACTAATCAAATTTGCCTATAACAATAGCTATCAGTCGACTATCAAAATGGCACCGTTTGGAGCGCTATACGGAAAGAAGTACAAGTCCCCTCTTTATTGGGACGACATAGGCGAGCGAAAAGCTCTAGGACCGGAAGCCGACGATAGAATGATTCAAGCGGTTTGACAAATCAAAACGAGAAAAAAGGAAACCCAGGATCTATAGAAATCGTATGCTGACACTCGGTAGAGTGAATTGAAGTTTGAAGCAGGCGACAAAGTATTCTCGAAAGTATCACCCTCGATAGGAGTAACACGCTTCGGAATGCATGGGAAATTGAAGCCGCTATTTATTGAACCATTCAAAATATTAGAGAAAGTTGGTCCCGTTGCTTACAGGATAGCCCTACTGCCTAAGAGGAACGATGTCCACAACGTTTTCCACGTATCTCAACTCCGAAAATATGTCAAAAATCCAAGACACGTGATTCACCACCGCGGGATGAATATGCAACCGAACATACAACATCAAGAAATACCGGGAGCGATCATTGACCAGAAAGTTCAAGAGCTTTGTACAAAGAAAATCCCGATGGTTAAAGTTCTTGGAGACACCACGACAGGGAAGAAGCAACATGGGAGTTAGAAGAAAACATGAAGAATAAGTACCCGAAACTATTCCAGCAATAATTTCAATTTTCGGGACGAAAATTTTTGTAAGAGGGGTAGAATGTAACACCTCGCATTTTCCCGCACTATTCTACGCCAAATAACTAATTTAGTAAGTGCGACGAATAATTAAAGTACAATTAATACTTATTGGCCTAATTATTTATACTATGTTTGGTCATCTTATTATTATTGCATTGGCTTGATAATTCAAATTGAGCCCAAGTATTAAATCAAGAGAATAAATGGGCTAGAGAACTTATATATTTAATTATCCTCTCAAATATGTTGAGCCCAATTAGAATAAATTATAGAGGCCCAACTAGAATTGCAAGTGAGTAGCCCAATAGAAGGAAATAAATTAAGACCCATTCTACCTTAGTCTATTTAATTAATTTCATGAGGATTGTTCAAAGTCCGATTTTATAATTTAATTCGAAGTAGCATAATTATTCGAGAATAATTTCGAGGTGAATTCCAGACATTATTTCCTTAATTTTCCCTATTTAATCGGCCATCTCTAGAAAGAATAAGAGGAATATTATATATTTAATTTCCTTTTAGATATTAATTTGTGAATATATTCGAGACTTATCTCCGAGGCAAATTTCCGAGGATTATTTCATATTCCTCCCTAGAGATTTTCGGCCATATCATCATACATATTATGTGGAATTTATACAAGTATTTAAATATTTTAGTATTGTGGGTGTGTGGCCTAATTACTAAAGTAGGCCTTCAAGAAGAAAATATAAGTCTAGTCCCTAAATTGATTAAGGGCAAATTAGTCATAGAGGAAAGTTGGGAGACACAATGATTAATTCTCTCTCATGCTTGCAAGCAACACCATTTTCACACTCCAACCTCACCCCCTCCCCTCTCTTGATCGACAACCCCTTCCCCTCCCTCACTTCATCTTCTTCAACACACCAACTCCATTGATGAACCTCCATTAAAACTTTAACAATGGCAGCCACACTTCTACACACATAAACCGTCTCATACC
Source organism: Plectranthus barbatus (assembly GCA_026898455.1). Classification (NCBI taxonomy): domain Eukaryota; kingdom Viridiplantae; phylum Streptophyta; class Magnoliopsida; order Lamiales; family Lamiaceae; genus Plectranthus; species Plectranthus barbatus. Next base: position 14,141 of record JAPKLW010000552.1, on the reverse strand, counting down.
ACCTCAAATCACTACCATATTTCACCAAACTCACCCCCACACCTTCCTCTACCCATTGAACCAAGTAGTTTCCCTAGATTTCAAGCTTCAAATTCGACCAAGGCTGAACAATGAAGATCCATGGAGCTATGTGGTAGATCTAGAGACTTGCAAGAGGTAGGAAGCAAGAAGAGAGCAAATATGAGCTAGGAAGAGCCATTTTCGAAGTTTGAGTAAGAGAAGCTTAAATTTGGACATAAACTCTTCAAGTAACCCCTTATTTACCCTTTCTAGATCATCATAAACATGATTATACGATTGCATGTATGATCATGAAACCCCTAGTCGATTTTTAGCTCATTTGATGAACTAGGGTTGAAGATAAGTTTGTTTGATGACCATTCTTGGATATGTTGTTGATTGTTGTTGATATATTCCTATTATGCATGCTCTACCTTGAGATCTATGATTTATGAACATTATATGAGATGTGTGATGTCTTAAATCGAGCATACTTGTTGATGGAAGTACATTTGCCACAAATTTACACATGTTAAATTGAAATGAGCATACTAAGATGAAGTCTGAAAAATGAGCTCTCTGTTTTGTTGTGGCAGTCGGGTCAAATGGAACTCAATGGGTCTAAAAATTTAATATGTTATATTTGAATGTTTTAGAAAGATTTTTCGTTGGTTTCATGTCAAAATACGATGTGGTTTGAAAGTTATGATCTCTTCCATAAAATGTGTCATTCTGTATTGCATGTCAAAAACCGATTTTGAAACTGCACTTAGGCACCTTAGAAAATTCTCAAATTTTATATTTAGATTTTTAAAATATTATAGAGTCTTCATATAAAATATCAAGTCAATATCACAAGTATTTTGATCAGAATTAATTTTTAAAGACTGCACCCCTGTTTTAGCCCGTAGCCAAAACTTTCAGGAAATGCATTCTCCCCCGGCCCATAACTTCCAAAAGAAAAATGATTTGTACAAACCGTCAATTGGAGCATATTCATATTAAAATCTAATTTTTGCATATAAAATTTCATACTCAAATTCTCTGTACATTTTAAACTACATCATTTTGAAAACAGGGTCACATTTAGATGCATGACTAGGAAAATTTCACTAAATTAAATAACATAGAGTCATTTGCTTGCATTCATATATTTTTCTAAAACTAATAAACATACTTTCTCAAATTATGTGTAATGGCTAAAAATACTTGAATTGTTGAGCTAGACAATGATTATGCAAGCATGTGATTAGTGATAAATAAAAATGAATGATAATATTGTAGACTTAGATCGAAGTGTCACATGAAGCACATTAGAATGGATATCATGCTTGTTTAGAAATAGCTAATGCATGAAACTACATGAACACACCTAGTAATTAAATGTTAAACAAGCTAGGTGTTGGTGATTGTCAAAAGGAAGCTTCAATTAGTGGCACCAAGTAAACCTTCACCTCATAATTAAGGTGGGCACTACTTTATCCTATCTTCTTTTAGTTTGCTTTCCAAAATTGAAAATGAATGATTCTTGTTTTGAAAAGTGATGTGTCACCGTTAAATTGTTTTGGTGCTTATGATTATTAATTTCCACGAGCATTTGGGAGAGATAAGGAGGAGGGATACGATCACCCTCTTGTCAGGAGAAATGGGAAAAATAAGGAGGAGGGAGGAGTTGAAACCCTCATGCGTGTCTCACGCAGTTTATGTGAATTATATGATCATTGATCGTGAAATGCACCACCAAATTGAGTGCTCATGGATCCATATGAGTATTTAAAATTGTTTTTAGCATGCATGAATTATATTTCAACAAAACCCTTGTGCTATGCTTGTGTGTTACAGTGACTACATCATATATATATATGTAATTTGTTTTCGGGACACCGTGACCATTGGGTACGCGGAGTACTCAACCCCTATGCGTGTTTTCCCTACGTGTAGGTACATGGTGATGGCGGTGGAGGCGGCGTTGTGGTGGAAAGCTAAGAAGGTGGTTCTATTGTGAACCTCATTTTAAATGTAATCTTTTGTGCTATTCTTGAAACCATCATTTATTGTCCTTGTTATTTTTCCATGTTTATTTGCACAACATGGAGTCATATGTTAAGTAAGCCTATTTAAGTTATTTCTTGACACCTCTTGGAGTTGAATATTTGTCGAGCTTGGATTGAGATCTATTTGTGAACCCCTCTAGTTCATTTGATTCTAAATGGCACGATCTAGTTGAACCATTGACATGATTTAAATTCGAACTCACATGGCATCTCCTTGTAAATTGGAGTAAAATGTCTTGTAAGTCTATCCTATGTTATTCATGAACCCTCCTTGGAGTCGAATGGTTGTAAGCTTGAATTATATCCTTTTGTGATTATCCCTTTGTTCAATTGTTCCTAATGGCATGATCTATTTAAGTCTTTGGCATGATTTAATTCTAATGCATATGGCATGTTCTTTTACATCTAATTGATTAAATTTGTCATTTGGTATCGAGGCTCAAGGGGCTATGTCTTTATACATTGTACCCATTTGTTGTTCGTGTATACTTATTTGTTCCAAGTCGTACTTGGCGCAAGACCCGCGTGGTGGTCATTCTTTGAATTCAAATGTTGTTATCCATTTTCCACGCTTGCTTGCGAATACAATATTTGCTTCCGCTACTCTTTAAATAAATGTCGAAAGTTATTTTAAACCACTAAAACCCTTAGCGTGCATTGTTCGCACGGGGGACTGTCGCATAGGCCCGGTTTGGGGGCGCAACAGGATCCGCTCCCTTTTTATTAAATACTTAAATGTTTACAAATTTAATGAAATCTAAATTGAACATAAATAAATTTTCTAAATTTAAATTATATTTAAAATAAAAAATTATTTTATTTCAAAATAATCTAATTTATACTTTAACATGAATACATGATATAAAAATAGACGAAGGGAGATGGAGTATTTATATACTTCAACATGTAGATCGAACGTCCCAAAATTGTCGGTTTTCTCGCTTGATCAATGGCTAGGAGCGTGTTGAGACTGTAACCTACTCTGTATATTTCATCTTTCTTAAATGATGCGTCATTTCAAATATCACATTTTGAGGTGTATGCATGTTTTCAAGTGCCGCACTATAGAGATGAGTTGACAAAGCTTAGACGCTTTGAAAAAGGCGCTAAAGTGAAACTTTACGCAATTGGATAACCTCATAAACCAAGATGTGTCATGACTAAGAGTTGGGACTTAGTCATGATACGCTACCTTTGACTGGAAGCTTGACTATCAAGTAACTCATAAACGTCCCACTCAAAGTGATTTATGTACTAGTTATCGGTTCTCTCTATCAGCTTACACAAACAAGAAAACTAAATAGAAACAATATAAGGAATATAGTGTTAGAATAACTTATCAGTTGTCATCATTGAGTGACTCATCTAGCTCCAGAAGTCCCACTTTGATGCAAAGTTCTTTAACAAACAGCTTCCGGAATGCCAACTAGTTGATCATTAGTTCTTACATATGCCAAAGTGACATCTTTCTTCTCAACATGATTTGTGATAAAGTGATAGCTTTTTTGTCCTAGAATGATGTACATGATTTTGAGCTATGGACTTAGCATTGCTGTTGTTGCAAAACATAGGTACGTATTGCACCAATTTCTAGGTTATAAACTCTTAGCTGCTGCTTGATCCATAAGCACAACTACTATGGGTCATTGGGTGTTGCTTATTGTTAAACCAGTTAATCAGCCCGTGTACAAGAAATTAGCAAGTTCTACTTGTGCTCTTGCTATCAATACGACAACCTCCGAAACTTGAATCTGAATATTTAATAAAATTTTGAATGTCGTACTTAGGATACCAAATTCTCAAGGACTTTATCTATCAGATATTTTACTATTCTTTTCGCAGCATCAAAATGTAATTTCTCTGGATTTGATTGAGGTTAACCAATATTCACTTGTCAGGCTACTTCACCTATGGCTTGAGGTTTTCTATTCTCCTCTTGAGCGTTGATCGGTTATTCTTCCTAGATGATTCTAGAAGGTCTCGAAAACTAGTCAGGATCATCCGTCTTGTTTTGGGTGGTCTCATGTAAAAAAAGGCTTACGATAGCCTTTTAGAGAGAGAGTGCAGATTGTTTGTTTGTCGAAAGCATTTTTCAAATATATAGCTTAGCTCCTCTCTTTGAGACTTTACTTTGAATAGTAGTTGTTGAGAAACAAGTAATATGACTCGTGCTTTTTACATGTATAATTTATTATACGATTTGCAATTTTTTTTGCCATTTGAGGTTTTTGTCCGACTGTCATTGAATATTCTTCTTTTTGTAACAAGAGGGTAATATGAGTTTGTTTGACTTTCAAACATAAGTATTCAATCTAAGGAAGATCCCTCTAATTATTCTTCGAATATGTCATTTCTTCCTCTTTTGTTTGGTTCCAACTGTTTTCCATACAACTTGAGATTATCGTTCTTGTGTCAGCTCACTAAATGAATGTCAGTTGACTAGTGGGTTAGCTCTTGCTCTCAACTATCACTTCTAGTTGAGTTGTCAATTCTTTTCTCTTTCATAGTTGGCCAGTTCTCTCTACTTACTGATCGTTATTGTTCTCTTCTTCTCACAACTGCCATTCGATCATTTATGAGTATCTCGGGATTTAATCTTAGGTCTTCACTTCTCGAGCTCTTCAATTATTTAGTTCTTTACAAACCTAAACTATTACATATCTTGAACTTATACAAGATTTATATTTTATGATCAGTTATAATCTAATCATCTCTAACTGCTAATTAACTATGAACTGACAACAGGGTCAGCTGACGATGATGATTTTTGACATCTAATAAAAAAATATAAGATTTCTAACATATATTATTATGTAATTGATATACGCTCATTTTGTGCATTTTGCTGATGTGAATCTGCTAACTACTTGCCTTGGATTAGATCGTTAAGTGATATTTCTGTGTCGTATTCATATTCTTTTAGAAAATATTACGTTTGGTTTGGTTTTGGGTTGTTTATGCAGGTTTCACGCACAATTGAGTCGTTTACAGGATATGACTGAGTACCATGGAGCCAATCGATGTTCGTTTGCATCAGGAAAAGGAAGAAGTGAGAAAAGACCGAACCCAAATACGTTTTAGGCCAAAATTCAATGGAAATCCGTACCGAAAGCAATTGATGTTCAAAGAAGCAGTCGCGAATTCCTCCACACATGGAATTAGAGCTAATGGATCATGGCAAAAGATAGATCTTCGAGTTAGCTTTCCAATGCAACTAGAATCGGGTCAATCGAAGTTTGAGAGCAAAAGTTATAGCCAAAACAGTGAGACTGCACATGTTCGTGACAAGAACGGCGACCAAATTACAAAAATTGCTCTTGGGTCGCCATTTTTGTAATTTTCACCGTTTTTCCTACGGTGCAACTTCGGCAACTCACGGCTGAAAGTCCCGATCGCCGATCGTATTTTATGGGTCGCCGATCGGGTTAATTTGACAAATTTCTGGTCCAAATCCCATATCTTTTTGGGTTTGAAGAAGATAAGTATAAATAGAGGCTCCCAAGACTAAAAAATGACCCTTCACAATTATTTTTGAGCGAGAACGTCCAGAGAAAGCCAGAACGGAGCAGAATCCGAAGAACGAAGATTGAAGACTTGGGATTGAAGACCACGGATTTTTGGTTTCATATTTTCCATATTTTTGTATCTTCTTTTCTCTGTAGTTATGGAACTTAGCATGATTGGCTAAATCCATTGTGGATTCTAGAGTTTTGAAACTTGATGAATATTAGTCTATTGTTTATATGATTTGATTTTCCTTTTCCATCTACGTTTTAATTATATCTGAGCTTTTCATTAATTACTTTAGACTGGCCATCGATTGTAATTTGAATTGGTAGTTTTTGAACCGAGAGGTCTAGGCCATCGATTAAGATGCAGATTAATTAGATTTGATAGGTTAATTATCCGAGACGAATTTGAACTATTGAAGGGTTTTAAAAATCTAAGGTTTTTATCAAGAGTAAAAGTCCTCCTGCGCATCCGAGAGGAGTCACTGAGTCTTTTATTTCAAAGTTATGATTTAGAGTCCGAGAGGATCACCTGATAACATAATTGAGGTTAACTCACATCTTTAGAAATTAAAATTGGAATCGAATCGCATAAATGATTGTTTAATTGTTCTTCAAAGTTGATTACCCTGGAATCCTAGTTTCTCCATATTTTCTGAATTCAATAAATTTAATTGTCTTTTAAATTATTGCTTTTCTACATTGCCTAGGTTTAGATAAACAAAGCCATTTACCGATTTGTCTAGATAGTAGTAACATATCTACATTTTACTTCGAGCCTGCATTCCTTGAGTTCAATAAATTATTACTTGTCAGTTGCAATGGTCTGTACACTTGATGTTTTAGCGTGTTGCAAAACACACTATCAGTAATATAATTTATAGTTATATGTATGTATTGATAAATTATATTATTTTTTGTACAACACCAAAAATAATGTGTATACATTTGTGATTTTATTGATTATACATTTATCTCGGCAGGTTTTAATTTTATTTACTAATCTGTCAAGTTTTTAAACATCTATATAATGCCAATAAAATTACATTTATGATCCTAGGGATTGGATCCGGTGATAAAAATTCTCCCGTGATAAAATGATAAAGACACTTCATTACCTTTACAATGTTGCTCAGGGGCGGCGCCACCCCAGGGCTGAGGGGGGCGTCCGACCCCACGGCAACAATTTTTTTTAGTTTGGTAAGCTGGTGAAAAAAAAGTTATACATATATATTTGTTGTGTTTTGATAATCCTGACCCCACAAAAATAAAGAATCAAAAGTGCTAGATTAAAGAATTAGTTGGGCAGGCCCATTCTTTGTTATAAATTAAAGGTTTTGTAGCCCGTTCAATTACTAAGAAAATTTCAGTTTCTTTGATATTTTATAATGACAAATTATGACGATTATTATTAAAACTCTAAATTGCTATTGTTAATTTATTTTTTTTGTACATTTTATTTATTCATTATTTTGTTTGTGAATCTTAACTATTTATTATATGAGTTGTAATTATTATTTATTATTTTGTAATTTTGCTTTAGATAGTAAATTGAATTGCAATTGATTATTGTAAATTGTAATTATAAATTTATTTATTTTATTAACTTATATAATATAATATCAATTATATTATACAATTCACAATATCGAAATATTTGGTCATTTACTTAGGAAAAAGGTTATATTAAAAAAAATTTCCTAAACTTCAGAGTTCAATATTGAATGTTGTAGTTTCAAGTACAAATAATTTGATATCTAATGACAATAAGAATAACACTAATATTAGAGAAAAACTAGGATAGAGATTGAATCAGCATTGCAAAACTTAGTTAACAGTTATCTTGTAGATTTGATACTTGAAATGAATTATCAAGACGATTTTTTGGCCAAATACTCTTGTCAATCATATAAGATGCACTTAATTTAGTAAATTTCACATGTCATCATAAGATTATTGGTTCAAGAAATTTCGATGAGCCAACCGAAAACCAAAAAGGATAAGGTTAGAGTTGAAACAATTTGGAAAAAAAAAATTGCGATGTTAGCCTAGACTTACTAACCCATAGTCTGATAGGACTGACCCGAAATTCGATGGATTAACACGTTTGACATTCTCTAATTTATCGGCATAGTAAAGTACAGCCCCCACGATCTTCAAATCCTGCATCCGCCACTGATGTTGCTTGATTGTGTTTTAGTAGTTGCTTGATTGTATTTCAGCTGTTGCTTGATTATTTATTGCTTGATTGCGTTTTATATGTTGCTTAATTAAATCATTGATTTAATTAGATCTAAAGGATGAAATTCATTCTTATTTTTAATATACTTATTTATTATCATATGATCTCATCCCTATGATCTTATATCCTAAAAGCTATAATATATTAATCAAATTTATTGTATCTACAATTTCTTTTTAAAAACTCAAACATAATGTTTATTTTGAATAAACAAATAAGAAAATATATCCCAATATTTAATGAATTAGAGATTTTATTCCATCTTTTTCATGTTAGGAAATTATATTACGAAATTCATTTTTATTAGGATATTTGTCCTTTAGTTTACTTGCATTATGGATGTTTTTTTAATCATTATGTGTCACATGACGCTGATTTGATAATATCTCATTTAATATTTTTTTCTCTTTTATGATAAATTTAAAATTTATTATTAATGTATTTCTTAATTTTTTTTCTTTAAAATAATATTTTAATTTAGAATACCAATACATGTTTAAATACTGCAAAATGCATAATTGGTTTCAAAATTAGTATATTATTTAAAATTAAGAATATTATTTAAAAATAAGAAATGTCAATAATAAAATTTAAAAATTTAAAATATTACAAAAAAATATAAATGTCACATCAATGTCTGATGTGGCAATTATTAAGGTTTGAAATTAAACTTAAAATTGGGTTGGAAAAATAACAAAAAATAATGAAAATGGAAATTGAATATGATAATTAGGAACAGAGAACGTGTCAACAACAATAAATAAATGTGTAAATTGCGGCTAAACCAACCTCAAATGTCTTTAACCCAATAATAATCAGTAAACGACGGCAAGTACTTATGGAAAGCGTAATTGTATAGCGTGAAAAAGAATTTCCCAAAAATTAACCGATTCTTCCCTTTATAGACACAAGGGAGAGGGGTTCGTTACATAAGGTGCGGGCTTAACAAAGCTTTGATAAGCTCGCTGCGACTCCTATTTTCTCGGAGTTGACTCCAAAAATCTCAGGATCGGTTACAACCATAATAAAAAGTTTACGAATTCGCGATGGAATTTTTTGTCGCTAATCACATCATTGACGAATTTGCAATGGGTTTTTTCCGACGTGAAAATTTCGTTGCTAGTCCGTCATTAAATTTTTCCTAAAAAAATAAATTTAATTTTTTTATGTACCGATAATTGGCCGGTCCCGGTCCACTTGAAATTTTGTGGTTTCTTCTGCAAGGTTTCGAACTCGAGACCTCCCGTGCACAAGCCCTGCCTATTACCGCTAAACCAAATACAATCTTCAATTTTTTTTATGTTTTAAAAAACATTTTTTGAAAAAAATTCGCGAATTAGCGACGGAATTGCAACAAAATTTTCCGTCGCTAAATTTAGATATGGGAATTTTTGTCGCTAAATTTAAAAATTATTTATATTGCTAGTCTGTCGCGAAATGGCGACCCATTTTTCATTTCATCGCAATTGTAAGATTTTTTTTGTGGTGAACCGCTGCGACTCATTCGCAACAATCATCCTTATCCGTTGGTCTGGGGTCGGCAACAGAGTTTGGGATTTGACGTTTCAGTCGACCCCGCAGTCGATATTGGACCCTAACTAGCATCCATTTTGCTTACTGGGCGGCCTCGTCTTTGATTCTTGGGTTGTGCATGTCCGCACTCTGGATTGTTGGGTCATTTTCGTCTTGGTCCATCTCGTAGAAATGATCGGTCTAGTTCGATTTGGGTAGATTGGGCATAGCCTCAACAGCAATGAACCACATGACACATAACAATTCATTTAACAATGAAGGACAAATATTTCTAACACTAATAAATTACGAGGATATAATTCTTTAAAAATAAAATTGAGATATAATTTTCTAATTTATTAAATATTCGGATATATTTTCCTATTTTTCCAAAACAAAAATACCTATTGACTTTTGGGGGGAAATCCTTCAACATTTTGCCCACATTATCTAAGTAGAGAATTTGTTTTAGTTTTTTTTCTAATAGAGAAATAGATAGTAATATTTAATTCTGTTATGTTAAATATCCTCTGTCAATAATAAAGTTAATTTTTTATTGCGTCACAAGTTAAATATCTACATGTCAATATTGTGATTTTTAAAATTTGCTCTCTATCCTCGGTGTTAAAATGAATAAATATTTTAATATTGTAGTATTAGTTAATTCTTTAATTAATGTGGAGAGAAAGTTCAAAACAAATCACTGGAAACCAATGGATTACAATTATTATTTGGGTTCTTTCTTAATTTCTTTGGTTTTTGTGTGGTGGTTAAATGAATATGTGTGATGTTATCATAGGGAATATTTGTATTATTCAATTAACTTGTTTTGATTAACTTGATCGGAAATGCAGCTAGCCACATTAGAATATTGAAGTCATGCTAAAAATCCAGCTCTAAATGAACAATTCCCCCTGGTTTAAATTAATGTTGGAATCTTAACACAAAATTATAAAGGTGATTATGCATGGGCGACGATGATTACCAAACCAGGCTAGCAGCTGATTTTGTGATATAAAATGCAGAAAAAGAAAATTACAAAACTGTAATTAAGACATGAAGGAACACTGAGATGGAAAGCTCCAAGCTGTAAGGGTAGGATTGGCATGCAAATATAGTGCATCTTTTGCACTTCCATCATTCCACAGCATACATTAAAAAAATAATATATACTATAAATTGATGTTAATGAAATTAAGTACATATATATTCAGAAAATAAATAAGAAGATTCACTTAAAAAATGAAATAATTCTAAATTTTTGATGAGATGGGCATTGTCAAGTGCCTAACCAAGGTTGTCATTTCCAAATAGGAGAATTCAATCCATACAATTGGAATAATAGAGTAGCTAGAGATGTCAAAATACAAGATGATAAAAAACAATGTGTCCTTCGCATCAAAATTCCATATGCAGCACTAAAATACAAAGAAGCAATTAATAGCAGCAAGTGATCTAGTTATGCAGCGTGGAGAATGGTGACCTCGAACAAGATAGTAGAGCTTGTGGTTTTGGGACGAATGAGTGTGAAGATACAGGTATCCTCATCCTTGAGGGCATTGGATTCATAGAAACCACGCCACCCTGTACTCATTCTCTGCCGCAGCCCATTGTTGGCAAGCTCCAGATTCACCATCCATGGTCTCCCCCTTTGATCTCTCAAGCATACTTTCTTCTGTTTCCCCAGATTATTCGACCGAATAAATTCCGTCGGGATGTTCTGAATATAATACACGTCAACAGGTCAGGTAGATAAGCAATATGCATGATGGTAAGAAATTGAGTGAACTCACCAGTTTGCCCCTCTCAGTAGCATAACCAGCCACCATCGTCTTGGCGAAATAAGGGGCCACTTCAGGGGCCTCCTCCTCCGTCTCAACGCCAAACTCCTTTTCGCATGCGCTCGAATCGAACGCATACACTTTGAAATGCAGTGGCTGAGCAGTGGGTTCAAACACTAGTAGATCTGCGAATGCTAAGGAGTGGCGGCGCACGAATTCCGGCCATCCTTCATTAAAACTAAAACATATGAGATTATTCTTTTTGTTCTTGCACAATCCTATCCCCCATTTTCCCAGACTGCTTTCTAAAATCACTCTTGAAGGGTTGCATCGCTCTAGCTTCTTGCAAATCCCTGCTGGCAAGTTCTGCACAAAAACTCACAGGTTTGCAAAGGAAAGAAGTGGTGGAAGAAGCAGATATATCAAGAAACTAAGATGGACTGACCAGTTTTTGCTGGAAAACCGGACATCAAGGTCTTGAAGAAACGCCTAGTGAGTGGCTGTTGATTGCAATCCATTGTTAAATGAAGCAGTCGAATTATGTATGGTTGAATGGTTTTTATTGCACAAGAAAGAGTTGTATTTCAAAACGAAGACCATCCGGCTGCTGCTGCTGTGGATAAAAAAGTTTTTTGCATTAAAAAGATTTTTAAATCAAAAAAAATGTATCGATATTGACAACTGACAACACAAGATTGTGGCTTATACATATGAGGATGAAGTGTTAGCAGATGGCATAGGGTCTTAGTCAAATGCGGATCACAAAATCGGCAAACTCAAAACTGATGCAGCAAAAGACACTTTTGGTTTTATTAGCTTTAATTTGTAAGGACTATAATAAAAACTATTTAATAAAGCCAATATTATAATATTATATATATATATATATATATATATGCATTCCTATCCATATTCATTTTTATTTATTAATGTGATTCTACTACATGACATTAATTATGTAATTTTAATGGTTTATTTATATCAAGGGCAATATTTTAATTAGGCATTTTGTGCATAGGATATTTTGTGAAAGATAGTCCCCTGCTTTTTACCTAACGAACCAATATATTTGTGTTTTTATATGCTAAATTAATACAATGTTTTAGTTAAAGACGCAGTTAATCAATATTAAATTTATACGAATTTACAAATCTTAAAAGTATATGCAATTAGATGACTTGTTGTCTCAACATGACTTTGAAAGGAAGAGCGTTTTATTGCTAGATTAGGACTTAATATGATAATTATTCAATCAAGGTTGATTGACTAATATACAATTAGTAATGTAGTAGTTGTATTTTGTGTGGATACATCTTTAATCACAAACATATATAAGTATAATTTGCTAAATGCTACTCGAACGCTTTAACTTTACTCAGATAAATAGAGTTTAATATAAAATAGAGGGATTGTCACACTCTCAATAATGAATTTAAGTATCGATAAAAAATAACCAATTATAAAAGAAATGATAGATATTTATAATAATTTGTTCACTTCCCAAAATGGATTCATGCTCTTGTTAATCAAGATTTATATTTTTTTTATAGAATTTATAAAACTCTAACAGCTTGATGTTTGAGTAAATGTGATTGTCTAAAAAATATACTCAATCTTTGTCTATTGATATCATAGATATAATTATAATGTAAATCATCATGTATCATTGAATTACATATATACTAGTTTAAGAATTAATAAAATAAATAAATAGAGTAAACATGAAATTTATAAAATTCTGAATTGTTAAATATTAATCTAATTAAGCGAAAAAGGGAACAATTATTCTTGTGTTTTCAAAAAAAGAATTATTAAATAAACTAATTATAAAAGAAAAGTATAATCGATGAAGATATTATATCTTCAAATGAAAGTGATATAAATGTAATTTTGTTGAACTTATCATAATATAGATATTAGTAAATAAAATAAAAAATATTTATAATAATGTAATAATTTTGGAGAAAAAATTGATAATATTGTAATCTTACGACATTTTTTGTTATTAATATTATATTATATAGGTTATAAGGGGAAAAAAAAAAGTGCGAGTTTGCACATTTCTCATCTGCAACTGTGAATTTGCTGGATCAAATACCTAAATAGTATCAACCCAAGATGTGTAGAAAATAAAAAAAGCAACCCTAGATATGTGGAAATCACTAGTATAACCGCATTCAGAGAATGCGGTTTCACAAAAATCCTAATTTATTTAAGCGAACAGAGATTAACTAATTTTATAATTAAAAAATAAAAATAAATATAAACCGCATTTATAGAATGCGGTTACTATAACCGCATTCAGAGAATGCGATTTTAGTAAAGTAATAAAATAAAAATAAACCGTATTTACGAAATGCGTTTAACATAACCGCATTCTCTGAATGCTAAATCATAATAAAATAAAAAGAAATTAATTTATCCATATTAATTATAAAAAAATAATAAAACTAAAACCGCATTCAGAGAATGCGTTTTGTTTTAAAATTAAAAAAAATATAAAAACAAAATTTTGAAATCCCAATCCCAATCGTGAATCCCTACCCCAAAACCACACCACATCCCACATCCAACTGCCGATCGCCGACTGCCGTTCGCTGACTGCCAATCGTCGACCACCGATTACCGACCGCCGTCCATCCGGCCGCCGTCAATCTGACCCCGTCCAGCCCCTCCTCGTCCAGCGCTGTTTCTCCTCTAAGGCGCGGACCGTCTCCGTCGCCGTTCAGGCACCGCTGTCGCCGCCGTTCAGGCACTGGGCCGTCAGCCGCCCTGCTTTTCCGACCGCCGTCCAGCCATGCTTCTCCTCGCGCTGCCCTGCATCTCGACCATCGCCACCGCCGCCGCCGCCGCCGCCGTTTAGGCATTGGGCCATCAGCCGTCCTGCTTCTCTCCCCGTCAGCCACGGCCGGTCGGTGCCCTAAAAAGAAATAGGTAATTCCAGATATCTGTTGATCTTCAGCCTTTAAAATCAAAATGATTTTTCAGTAAATCGAAACAGTTTGAAATCTTAATTCGACATGCAAATTTCGATTCAATTTTG
>JAPKLW010000551.1:419467-456888 GCA_026898455.1 Plectranthus barbatus | reverse complement strand
GCAGGCTTACCAGAATAGCCTTGCTTCGCGCAATCAGACCAGTCGCCTGTTTTTGGAAGCCTATCTTTCATCTGCATTTAGTCATTTACAATTTATAAAAAAAAAAGAGTTTTATCAATTCAGAACCCGAAAGATAGTTTAATTATTGATTCATATCCGAAATTTAGGCAAAAATTCTCAATCCAAGACCCGAAAGATCATACAATTCTCAATTCAGGACCTCAATATCATATCCTAGGTTGAGATTTGTTTGATTTTTTGGGGTCCTGAATTGTTAAATCATCTTTCGGATCCTGAATTGATAATTAAACTATCTTTTGAGTCCTGAATCGATAATTCTAAAAAAAATAGAGGAAGAGGGGAGGGAGCTGTGATCAAAACGAAGAGCGAATTCCGAAAACACGACTCACGTCAGAGGCCGGAAAAACAGTTTCGCCACCCTTTGCAACGTCGGATAGATACATGAGCACAGTAGCGATACGGTGGCCACCTAATGCCAAATTGTTCTTATCATGAAAGAAATCAAAATGTGGCTCATACTTCTGGCCAAGCTCATAATGCAGAATCTCTATAGACTCCCCATTTTCTAAAAAAAAAAACCCATTTATAATAGGTAAGAAAGGTGAAAACATCATTTTTAATCCAAATTATCTGTCTTTTTTGAATCCTAGTACCAACTATTTTATTTCTCAACTTTATGTCTGAACTATCAAAAACTATTTAAATCTAGGACATATAAATTTTCTAGCATCGAAAGGCTCATGGGGAATGCCGAGAAATCACATAATTAATTTTACAATGTGTCACTTTTTATAGGAGAATTGTCGATCCAGGACCCAAAAGATAGTTAAATTGTCAATCCAGGGCCCGAAAGATGATTTGTCAATCCAGGACTCGAAAGATCAAACAATTATCAATCCAGGACCTGATATTGAGGTCCTGGATTGAGAATTGTATGATCTTTCGGGTCCTGGATTAAGAATTTTTGTGATATTTCAGGTCATGAATTGATAATTAATCTTTCGAGTCCTGAATTGACAATTAAACTATCTTTCGGGTCGTAAATCGATAAAGCCCCTTTTTATAATATGACATGGGTTTCAGCATACCCCGTGAGTTTTTTTATACCGAAAAATTTCTTCGTCCGAGATTTTTAATAGTTTTTTTTATAGTTCGAACATAAAATTATGAAAAAGAATAATTGGTACTAGAATTGAGAAAACACAAATAATGTAGACTAAAATTGATGTTTTGGACTTTATAAAATCGAAAATTAACTCGTGATTGGATGAAGAAATGCAGAAGTATACAAAAGAGGCTGTCACACATTACCTATAGGGAGGAACGTCCATGCAGCAATTTTCTTCTCTACACCGGCTACTATTTCATCCTTCATGAAGAAATGGTGCACATTAACCATCAGGAGATATTCGAAACAATATTCAGCTCGAATCAAAGTTTACGTTTCAACTACGCGCACTTGAAAAGATTTGAATCTTAGCAACTACTATGCTATAACAGCATTCACTAAGATAGAGAGCTAAATTATATATGCAAAAAAAAAATTCTTCTTTTCTTTTCTTATGTTACCAAAGTGAATCAATTGGAATGCAGGAATCCCAAATTCAAATGCATAAGGAGACTTCCTACAATTAGTGGCGGATACAGAAAATTTTACGAAGGGGGTTGATTTTTTTTTTTTTACCTTCACCTTAACTTCAATTTTTTAATATCATATTTTTCATACATTTTTTACTCTATACGAGGGGGGTATACATAAAAAACTGCATGATGATACTACAAAAATGAAAAAAAATCGGACTTGGGGGGCTGGAGCCCCTAGCCCCTACATAGATCCGCCAGTGCCGACAATGATAGGAAGTAATGATATGAGATGAAGTTGTTGAAGAATTCATCACTGACAACCACGGCAATCAAGTTACAACACTAACCTGGCCCTTCACCAGGAACGTGCCGGAACTTGTCCGGGCTTCACTCTCTACACTCTCGCCGGAATCATTGTCAACTACCATAGATTTCTCCAACTTATCTTTAGCCTAGTCACACAAATTCCACCAAATAAACACCAATGTCCATCAAAATACACTACCAAATGAAATAAAGCAATCAAACAAGGAATTTCATTAATATTTAAGCATTAATGCCAAACAAGAAAATGATATATAGGCTTATAACCAGAGTAATGAGATGATCACACTCCTCATCACTCAAAAAGCCTTTGTACAAGAAAGCCCTGCAAAATACAATCCCATATCAACAATTATTGAAAAAAATAATCAAACATAGATTATAAAAACCACAATCATTAAAAAATAGAACCTGGGATTCCAAGAAATTTGGGTGACTCGGGTCGGATCAACCACAACCAAAGAAGAACCAGTTGCCATTTTTAACAATGATTCCTTTCTGATTACATAAATTCCAAAATGGGGGACAGATAGAGACAAAAAAAAAATAGAAAAGAAAACATATCAGCCATGACCCATTTTGAAACATAATACAAATGAAGATAGATGAATGAATGAGCATACCCATGAGAGGATTGAAGAAGAAGACACAGAGAAAGTAAAAGAAAAAAGATTGAGTCCATCAATGGAGGAAAGCTTCAATCTTGACTATTAGTTTCTGGGATTTCTTTAGCTTGTTTGAGTTTATTAAATTGGTTCTAAATTTTCAAGGAAACGACTTTGAAGTTGAAATGAGTCCGTCCCCCCCGCAAACATGCAGACTGCTGTTGTTTTAAAAAATTCTTACAAGGGAAAGGTGTCGCCCACTGTATTTTTATTGTGGGCATTTAATTAAGTTTTCCTTAAAAGTTCGAACTTCTAATCTCTTAATCACACAAATACTTTAATCACTATCAACATTATCCTTATTTAAATTATAAATTAACTTTTTATATTTATAATATTGTATTTAATATTTTTATATTCCAAAGTTATTTAAGAGTATAATAGTAAATTATCAGGGGTGTAATAGTAAATGATCAGAAAAACAATACCAAATATAAAAAATTAGGAATTGAACCATATAATTGAAACACTTAAATATTTAAAATAGTAATTCAGATTAAATAAGGGTAAATAGGGAAAATACCATGTTTTCGGAAAAATACCTCAATCTATTTTCATAAGTTAAAAATACTCCAATATTTACTTTCATTTATGAATTATACCATGATCTATTGATATTTTGGAAAAATACCATAATGTATTATTATTAGTAAAAAATACCTCAATTTTAATTTTATTTACGAATTATACCAAAACGAGAAATATTATTGACTCACACAAAGATGACAGTTAAAACAACTATCTTCGTCCGTGTTAAATAAATTTAATGTATTAAATAATTAATATTTTTTATATATTCTGAAAAGTATTTAAACTTCATGTTTTACTCTTTTTTTATTTCCTTCGGTTGTGTAACGCCCAATCCAAACGAAGGCGCATATATTTCGATACAAGATCACACGTCAAAACAGTTAGTGGTGAGCAAGAAATTGAAAAAACCAAAAACCGAACCGAACCGAACCAAGAAAATTTCGATTATTTTGGTTCAGTTATTTCGATTTTCGGTTCGGTTCGACTATTTTTTTAATATTTTGATTTTCGGTTCATTTATTTTATTTCGGGCCGAAATAACTGAATAACCAAATTTATATATATTACTAATAAATATATAATATATATTTAAATTAATATATAATTATATTTTTAATATATATATTAATATAAATATATATAATTTTTATTTTTTATTTTATTAAATTTATATTAAAACTCGATTATAACTGAATAAGAATTTCAGTTCGGTTCGATTAATGTATGATGTAGCAACATAACATTAATGATAATAATAATTAATATTAACCTCATCACTAATATTATATTGTCATATTATTTCGTGGGCTCATTATTATTTGTCTACAATAATATTAATATCATGATTTTTACAACCATTGTCATTAATTGGAAAAAAGAAATTGCATTATTTGTGAAACATACTACACACAGCTAATTTATCCCCTCAAGTTTGAAAATAAAAGTAAAACATAATTATTGAAGTCTTGCGCCTAAACTTTACATGCATGGTCACACAAATCTTCTATATATTAATTAATAATATCTTATTACAACTTTATTCTAGTATTAATTTTATATATCACATCTATGATATGGCAAGCTACAAAAACATCCATTAATATATAATTACACCAAAAAGTAATCCCTACTAAATCATCACCGTCACCGGCTTCCGGCATCACAGTCACCGGCCATCAGCAGCCCATAACTTTCTCGGCCGCAATCCTGGGCTTCTCCGCCACATTCCCGTCGTTCCCGGCCAGCGCTCGGTACTTATCCTTCCTCGTAAACCCCGTGCACTCATACGCCACCGTCGCCGCAATCGCCCTCTGTATATAATTCGCCACCTCGTGGCTCGACCTCCCGCCGCCGCCGCAGGTGAGACCGCGCGGCAGCTTCTTCAAGAACGTCACCTCGTATCCCGGGCTCGGGTTCATGAAGAAGTAGAAAGGGTCCATCCCTTTCCACCCGCGCGCCGTCGTGCCGTGGAACATGCTCATCCGGTTCGCCATCGCCACCGGCACCAGCTCGTCGGTGAGCTCGGCGAAGAGGGCAGAGAATCTCAGCAGGAACGGCTCCCTGCAAGTGGTCCCCTCCGGGCAGATCGCGAGGTCGCCCTCCTGCAGCAGCTTCTTGATCATGTCGGCGTCCTTCGCCCGGTCGCGGCTGAGCCGGACCGTCTTGATCGGGGAGATGATCTCGGAGAGGCGGGAGAGGGAGTAGGTGACGGCGGGGATGGGGCGGCCGAGGGCGGCGGAGAGGAAGATGGGGTCGAGGAGAGTTCTGTGGGAGCAGACGAAGAGCACTCCGGTTTGGCCGAGTGTTTTCTGGGCCGGTGGAGGGGGGTGGCCGTTGACGGTGACCCTAACCCCCAGCGCCCGAAATGCGTAATACACCGCCGGCATCGGGAGGAGGGCCCCCGCCGCGATGCGCAAGATAGCAAGGATGAAACCTATCGGAATCCATAAAATGATCATGGCTGCCGTTAAAGGGCTCGGCTTCTGCACGAGACGGCCGTCGTGGAACACCACCCGCTTCACTAGTTTATCCGGGCTAACCGGGCGTATCGACCCCTCGTTTCTTCTAACCATGTAACCCTCCTGAAATAACGACCAAGAATGTTAAAACTTAAAATTGCAATAAATTCTAAAAGAAAAGGTACAATTAAGGGCATCCCCTTAGAGATGTCATCCGGAATCGTAACTACATGAACTGGTCCGTGGATTCATGGTTCCAAACTAGAACTGCTATCTATAGTTAGAAACTGAAACTATAACCGCTTTTGGACGAACCGATTCAGGTTCAACGAAAAATCAAAAATTGAGTCGGCGATTCCTAATCGTTAAACCGACTAAATTTTAAATTAAAATTAAAATAAAAATTTGAGAAAATGGTTCTGAACCGGCTGTTCTAGTTTAGTTTAAAACCGTTGAACCGGTGACAAGATTTGAAAGTTTAACCTCCAATCAAAGCGCCATGCATGTCACACTGATCCAGAGGTTCGATAAAGAATTTTTAAAATACTCTTACCGTACCGGTCAATTAGTCGCATATTGACCGGGAACTGTAACCAATATTTATAAGGCAAAAACTTGCGTTAGGCAGGCCTAAACGGTTTAGGCAAGTTTTATCCTACCCAAATGGGTTGACTCATTCCAAATAGAGTTTATTAATCCCATTAGGGTATATTATATGGGTTTGGGCTTGGGTTAATAGATAAAACCCGCTTAAATCGTTTAGGTCTGCCTAACCCAAGACCTTCCCTATTTATAAATATAATGAAATTAATATTTTATTACTTTGTGTGAAAATTTTACTATTTTAGAAAATATGACTAATATAGCTGGAAAAACAAAAAAGCAAAGCAAAACTGATATAGTGGAACAAAGGGAGTTTATTTTTAAAAATAAAATTTAAAACTTAATTTTAATTGAACCAGAACCGCCTGCACCGAAACCGCTATAATAATAACCCGGTTTAGGTTCCAATATTTTTGGAACCGGAACCGTGGCCATCTCTACATACCTTACACAACTGCATGAAGGGGAAGTCACTTCTCCTATCTCCAATCCCAACATCAGGTTGAGTAGAACCAAAAGCTTTTTTCAAAGCATGAGCTTTATTCATTCCGACAAGAACTCCATGCCCCGAAACAAGCCCAGTTGCTCGACCTCCCCAAGAACAAACCTCGGTCCCGACCACCAAATCAGCCCCCAAATACTGCTTAAGAAAAGGCTCCACCATGATCCTAGGGTTCGCCGTGAGCACGCATTTCCTCCCACACGACGAGAACACGCGCCACGTCTCCGGGTGGAGGTCGCCGGAGTAGAACTTAGGCAACACCGCCCTCGCAACCGACTCAATATCCGAAACCCTCGCGCCGGCAAACGCGGCAAAGATGAGGACGCGAACGCCGGCGGATTCCGAGATGAAGTAGTAAAGTAGTCCGGCCAAAGGAGAGGCCAACACCAGGAGTAGAAGCCTCAGTATACCTCCAACTTCAAATGCAACTAGGGCAAAGTAGGGGAACGAGCTCCGGCCAATCAGCAGCGTTCCGTCCATGTCAGCAACCACACTGCTTTGATCACGGCCGTTGGATCCGCACTGGCTGATATCTGGGAATCTTGCAGCCATTGGATCTTTGCTTCGATCTTGAGTTCTCATGCCACTATATATATATATATATATATATATATATATATATATATAAAGAAATATGTGTGAGTGGACAAATTTTCTTGTTTATGAGTTCAAGATTGGTTGAGGTTATCGAAGATTTTGATCTTATCTTATAATTAATGATGTTGATTGAGAATTCTTATCATATGTTTGGTAATTAAAATGTTTGTTATTAAATTCATTTAGGAATAGGGTTGCCTAACATAATTAATCAATCAATTAATTTAGAGTGGTAATAGGCTAGGCTATATGTCAGAAATTTAATTAATCATGCGAGCTATACTCTCTTTTGTGAATAAAATTAACATGTGGATTAACTAATTATACATGCGATCTTTAGCTCTCCCTAACTTTTATTTCAAGGAAATAAATTAATGAACCTACTTAATTAACCTTTTCTTCATGCAATGTATCTTAGTTTTAATAAAGTCTCTTAATGTCTAATCTTTCTTGTAAGTTCTCATGATTTTATTATATTTAAATAAAACATGTTCAATTATGCTTATTAGTGGAATAGAAAATGTAGGGATACATTTATGCAAATGGATTTGGATCCTCTGTTGTGGCAAATTCATGCACCAGAGGTGCTGTGAATCCTTCCCCACCACATACACCTCATTTTAAATAGGAGAATTGTCTATTCAGGACCCCAAAAGATAATTTAATTATCGATTCATGACTCGAAAGATGATTTGTCAATCCAGGACCCGAAAGATCAAACAATTATCAATCCAGGACCTCATACTGTGATCTTGGATTGAGAATTATATAATCTTTCGTGTCCTGGAATGTACAACCAGAGTAGAGGATCCAAATCATATGCAAACTAGTAGACTACAAACACTACAAGAAAATCTTAAAATTTCACAGAATTGTGAGCAATGAAAAGATGGGTGCTATTTAGTGACTGATTGGAAACGGAATTGCGACGGAATTAATTTTTTAAATTTAGCTCACGGATTTGCGACAGAATATTTCATCGCTAAAGTTTACGAAGGCAAATTCGTCGCCA
Source organism: Plectranthus barbatus (assembly GCA_026898455.1). Classification (NCBI taxonomy): domain Eukaryota; kingdom Viridiplantae; phylum Streptophyta; class Magnoliopsida; order Lamiales; family Lamiaceae; genus Plectranthus; species Plectranthus barbatus. The sequence continues at coordinate 449,091 of JAPKLW010000551.1, read as the reverse complement.
TCCAACCCGCAAATATATGGCGCCAATATTTAGCAACGAAATATTCCATTACTAATCAGTTGCTAATGTTTTTCTTTTTTATCTTTCTATATATATATATATATATATATATATTTATTAAAATATACAAAAACTGACAATTAATTATATTTGGTTCAGCAGTAATACTCTCTGGCTTGTCGCGGGAGGTCTCGAGTTCGAAAGCTCACGGACGCTGTCACAAAACTTCAAGGCTACACTGGATTTAATTTGCTTTGATTTCAAGAGTGAGGGGGGGGGGGGAGTATACAAGAAGGCGAAGAAAACACCTGATGAGATTGATGGGGTTAGTTTAATTTTGAGAGGCGATACACACAATATATAATGGGAAAACTATGAAAAACATTCTAAAGTATTGATCAATTATGAAAAATACCTTAATACTTCTCTTTTCCTAAATTATACCATAATGTTTCATTTTTTCAATTAAAAATACCCTCAACAATAAAAAAAAATACACAAATATTTCTCTTATCGCTGAATTATACCCTAACGTTTGATTTTGTCAATCAAGAATACCCTCAATCGTTAATGGTGTTAAAATTTTGATGAATCACTCATTAAATAAGGAACTTTTGGATACTTTTTATAGTGGTGGGTATATTTAGTGGACAAAATGAAATATTAGGTATAATTCACGGAAAAGAAAATATAAAGGTATTTTTTATAATTAATTAACATTTTAGGTTATTTTCATAGTTTCCCATGTGTATAGTACTATGATAGTGATGTTTTTTGCTTAAAAGGTTAGTATTCTTGGTCGTGAAAATCAAGAATTTTGAGACATCGATTGTAATTTTGAAGACCAATGAGAGGCGGCAGATTCCCTTCTCCATTTTGTCTTTATTCATAGTTAAATTGAGTTTAACGAAGGGAGAAGAAATTATACCGTGTAAAGATAAAATTGTGATGAAATTAGAAATGTTCATGAATGTATATATATAGTTAGGCAAAGACGATAAAGAAAAGTTTAGTTTTTGGTATGGGTAAAGTTGAAAAGACTTAGAAAAAGCACATTATATGCATATCTCTCCTTCTTTACATATATATATTCCCTCCGTTCCGATTATATGATTCAATTTGATCTTGCACGTTTATAAAAAAAACTAATATTTAAACAAACTTTCAACTTTACCCTTATTTCAAACATTAATTAACCTCTCATTTTCATAATAGTACATTTAATATTCTCATTTTTCAAAATTATTCAAGGGCGTAATAGTAAATTACCAGAGAAAAATAATATCAAATAAAAAAATTAAGCTATATAATTGAAACACCCTGAAATAGTAATCGGAACAGAGAGATAGTAATCGGAACCCAGATAATATTTATTTATAGAGAGATAAAAGGCTGTCCACAGAAGGAGAATAAAACATCTCCAGAAATGATTCAGGTGAGAGAACAGGCAGAATCCCAAACAATAAAGCACTGTCACAAAAAAATTCCATTTCCAATTTGACATCGACACTTGTTCAACTCTGTTTTTAAACGGTTTCATCATTTGTCACAATCAATTTCTTCCTTTTTTTGGGAATCTTCAGACAAACAAAGCAGCCAAGATTCCATCTTTACATCACCACTCCTGCAAATTTTTAAAGTGTAATGGAAAGGAACCAAAGAGGAGAAAAAAGTGGTGTAGAGGCAGACAGTTTTTCCCTCTCTCAGAAGCAATTCTTCCCATCATGAGAGAGAGAGAGAGAGATATGATCAAGAATACATAATCATACAACAAATAGGTTGTTTAGAAGAATTCAAAGTCTAAGTAAGGACCAGATGACCTCTCTGAGCCTGCAGCACTCTTGCTATTCGACGACGACGACGGCAACGATGATTTCAACGTCTGATTGAGCGAGGCAAGATCAAAGGGCTTAGGAATCAGAGGAGGGGAGGTGCTACGGATGAGAGCCCAGTTCACACTTTCAAAGAAAGGGTGCTGCTTTATCTCAGTGGCCCCTCTCTTGAATCCTAGTCTCTTCTGAGGGTCCTTCGCCAGCAAGCATCGAATCAGATCCTTTGCAGCAAAACTGATCGCCGAGCCCTCGGGGAAGAACTTCAAGGGCTGCCCCACAACATTGAACAAAGTCTCCCTGTTGCCACTGCCTTTAAAGGGTGTCTTCCCATGAAGCAGCTCGTACAAGAAAATGCCAAACGTCCACCAGTCCACTGCGCTGCCATGGCCGTCTCCTCTGATGATTTCCGGAGCTAAGTACTCGTGCGTACCTACGAATGACATGGACCGCGCTGCAGTTGGCTCTGCAACCAGCACAGGGAGGGAGTCCGTGCTGACCAGAGATGCTCGTTCGCCCCTCGCTTTCGAGTTGAAGAGACGAGGTTTGAAGCACGAGGGCTTGAAACAAGAAGGCTCGGCACAAACAGGCAGTTTGCATGATGGCTGGATGCAGTATGAAGATAGTGTACAAGCTGAGGTATCACCGGATGTGAGGAGTGTAGGATTCACAAAGCATCTTAGTGAGAGATCAAAATCGGATAACATTATATGGCCATCTTCTCTCACTAAAACATTTTCTGGTTTCAAGTCTCTATACACTACTCCCATCATATGGAGATACTCAAGCGCAAGCAAAACTTCTGAAGCATAGAATCTATCCAAGAATGCAAATAACCAATCAATTATCAATCCTTCTTCACAAATGAATTCAAGAATCAATTCAATCAAGAAGTATAAAACACAGACAAAATTGAAAGAGGCTAACCTTGCAGCCTGCTCAGTGAAATGCTTTCCCGGCTGGCGCTGCCGGAGCAAATGAAGGTCTCCGCCGCTGCAAAACTCCATGAGCAAGCAAGAAAACTTCTCTGTTTCGAAATGGGAATACAGAGTGGGAAGAAAGGGGTGATCCAACAAACCTAGAATCTCTCTCTCAGTTTGAGCTCTCACCACTTTCTTCCTACTCACCAACATCCCTTTATCCATCACTTTGATAGCGAAAAGGCAACCCATGCTTCTCAACTCAGCGAGATAAACGCTGCCAATGTCGCCGAATCCCAATTTCTTGAGCAGCCTAAAATGCCCTAATCCCAACTCCCCATCTCTGCTCTGCACGCACTGTATCGCATCCCACCGCCGGTCGTTCGCCATGTGCGGTTTCGAGGGGCAGAGGCTCCGAAAACTGGCGTCGTGGGCATCGCCGCCATTGCAGCAACTAACAGAGCTCGAACTACTCTTCTGAATCTCCGAGCATTCCTCGCCGTTCCCCACCGCTGCATTCTTGATATCAATCTGCTTATCGACGAACCCTCCGTCGCTTATTTTGCTGGAACTGCCTACGCTGGTGTTGTCGGAGGCAGTGAAGGTGCTGCTGCAGAAATCGATGCTGGGGCTGGTGGCGATGCTGAGGTCGTGGAAACTGACCTTGAGAGAAATGGGGTTGTCGCTGCTCGAGCTATCCTTGATAGCTTCGGTCATGATTGGTAGGGAGTGGAAAAAAAGAATCAGCAGACTAACTGTTTGATGAAATGACGCAAACAAAAGGAGAGGGAAAAGGGTGAAAGATTGGTGGTCAAATGAAGTTTTTGGGAAATTGGAGACGCCGAGGCAGTCAATGAGAGAGAGAGAGAGAGAGAGAGAGATGCGGGCGCCAAGTGAAGCGAGCATGGGGAGTTTAATAAGCCATTCAAATTTGAAAAATGTTGGTTTTGAGAGATTTGAGAGGCCCAATGAATTCTGGTGGGTGGGTTGGTATTTCCGCTGCAAATGCAATCCTCTCTCTCTCTCCAAGAATGGGACAGCTTAGGGACAAACAACCATGTGCTTACATCTATACATACAAAACCTGGTCATGTGTTGGACAAAGCTAATTAGATTTTGTAAGAATGTAATGTTCCTAATTCATATAAAGCCCTTAACCTTTATGTCCCTATAATATTTCCAATTCATAAGTCTCACGCCCCAACTTTTAACATAAAAAGGGACATGATCGTGCTAACTTTCATTAAAAAATAAAGATAAATGACCCTGTACAATCCTCCACATCATCCGAGCTTTTGGCTGAAAAATAGTTGAAATTTTGCGGGTGAGTTCTTTTGACTCCGGGGGCACACATTGATATATATATATATATATATATATATATATTCACAGTTATACACAATACATAAATAAGGTGCATGAAAATAAATGTTGCGATCCGTAGATACAATCATTGTATTGACATAGAGGCATGCATAAATTTAAACAAAGCATATAAAATGAATGATGTAAAATCACAACATGATATCTTCTTTCATTTGAAAACTAGTGAACATGACTTGTTTTTCCTTTCTAATGCTTCTCACGTCCTTCTTAATGTGAAAAATATGAAGTGAATGAGTCTATTTATAATAGTTGAAATAAGATTTTAAAATATTTTATATAAATATGAAAATATTTGAAAGATATAATTTTCATCAAAGAAATAATTTATATTAATTTTAGATAAAAATGATTTCTTAGGGTTTGAAATCAAGAGATCTTATTAGGGAAACTATAATAAGATTTTAAAATAAAGTAAAATATTAGATTGTCATAATCTTCCCTACTAAAAAAATCTCGTCCTCGAAATTGTTGTTACCTTTTTGCGGCGCGATGAGAGACGACAATGATTATCCTTAAAAAATCAAAATTTTCTTTTACAAGTGTTAGATCCAGATTAACAAGACTTATCAATATATTTCAAGAAAATTTCTTGACGATACGATAGAAAATTTGATTTATCTTGATAAGATTTTATAGTTAGTTATTTGAGTAGCTTTGAATTCTATATGTATTAGGATTTTTATTAATATTTTATATTAATTTTATTTCTTTATTTTATTAGGATTAGGGTTTGATTTCCTTATCAAATTAGATTTATTTTTTATAGTTTGATTAGGATTTGAGATTTATTTTCTCTCTATAAATAAGGCTTGTAATTCATGTTTTTAATTTAATTTTAAAGTTCCAGTTAATAAAAATTGTAAGTTATTTCTTCAATTTTGAAAAGTCATGAATTTATGTGGATTACCTTGAATTTAAGAAATGACTTATCAACCGGACTTTCACATTTGTTTGTGGTGTCTTTACTATATCCATCGTTGTTAGGGCAAATTGCTTGTTGAGTCGTAGGGGTTCGTTTTGTCCTTGCCTACGGTTATCTAAAGGTCGACTTCAAAGGTGTCGGATTTCACCACATATCAGTTTTGCTTCCGCGCCACATCCTGCTCTGATACCACTCTCACGCCCCCAACTTTTAAAATAAAAGGGGAATGATTGTGCTTACTTCCATTGAAAAATAAAGACAAATATCTGCATCATCGCACACTCCTCTACATTGTATGAGCTTTTGGCTGAAAATTAATTAAAAGATTGAGGGTGAGTTTTTTTTTATTCAGAGAGGCACACAGGGATTTACATATTCACAATTATACCCAAAACATAAATAAGGTGCATGAAAGTAATTATTGCGGTCCATGGACCCATTCATTATGTTGACATAGAGACATGCATAAATTTAAGCATAGCATATAAAATGAATTATGTAAAATCACCATATGATATCCCACCTCATCTTTGATTTGAAAATTCGTGAATATGATTTGCTTTTCTTTTCTAATGCTTCTCACATCATTTTTAATGTGAAAAATATGATGTGAATGAGTCTATTAATAGTTGAAATATTATTTTAAAATATTCTAGATAAATAATTTTTTTTTTGAAAGATATCATTTTCATCCAATAAATATATCTATATCAATTTTAGATAAATATAATTTTCTTTAAATTTAAAATCAAGTCCTAAAGATTTGAAATAATTAAATCAAAAGTTTTTATTATGGAGATTGCAATAAGATTTTAAAAATACAATAAAATATTGGATTGTTACAATAAGTCCATGATTTACCTAATACATATAAAATTCTTTAATCACGGATATATTTAATATTTGAATGTGAAATTTGGCTATTGAATCACCCTCTCTCATAATTATTCAAAAAAAAATAAAAATTACTCTCTCCGTCCCGTTTAAATAGGCTCCTTTCTTTTCGGCACTGAAATTAAGAGTTGTGAGTGTAAAATGAGTTAGTAGAATGAATATTTTATTGTTGAGTGTGAAAAAATTATTATTTTTGGAAAGGGTCCAATTTAGTTGGGAAGCCGAATTTGGTAAGTGAGTCTATTCTAGCGGGACGGAGGAAGTATTTATTATTAGAGGAACAAAAATCAGAACAGTTTTGCCATTCAAAAAACGAAATTCAAATTTTACTTTGAGAATATTAAACAATTCCATGCATATTCTTGTGGGGTAGGCTTATAAATATGGTAATAAATAAACCAAATGACTATATTTAATATGGAAATAAAACCATTTTCCGGCCATTTATAACTTGAACTAACATTTCTCAACCAGCAGTTCTTTTTTGAAATCGAAATCAATTTAATGGAAACAAAAGGGGGGAAATCATTTTATTTTCAAACTATTTTTCTCAAAAAAAAAAAGGATTTATATTTCAAAACTATTGATAGAACTAAATGCAGAGCTGCTTGCGCTGGCAGCTCACGTACATTGATTAATGAATGAAAAATTTATTGATCGATTTATGTGGATTAAATTAAGTTTTTTAAAAAAAACTGTAATGGAATTGAACATTTTTTAGAAATAAATTACAAATACAACTCAAATTGTAAGTATAAAGATTTAAAGAATACTTAGACTCGATCATACAACTAGAGATAACGGTGATCACAAATGGTTGTGGTCGTCTCCACCACGACACATTACACATATATGAGTTCCACTTTAATTTCTTTTTAATTTTTTAGTTATGAATCAATAGAATGGTGATTTGGCTCCATTTAGTTGGTTAATTAATTTTGAATAAACATATTACTAAAATTGTTATATTTTTTACTAAATTATATTGTTTTGGTCTCTATCATTTTTTAATATAAAACCAAATAAAAAAATTACATATAATATAGTTGGATGATCATGAATAAACTTCGCAAAATTATTATAGTTAGGTTTGAATGATAATTGATAATTTATTAAATATTAAAAAAGTTTAGTGATTGATTAGTTGAGTTGATAAATATACTCCAATGAAGCAAGATGAATAATCATTATTTCTGCAAAATTGTCCCAACTTGGTGTGCAGATGATTAAATCATATCACTTGGATCCAATATGTAATGATTTCAAAATATGATAGAAAATCTTGGATGTAGAGAAATTTAAACTAATGCATTTTATTTAAAAAGAATATCCTACAAACAAATTTGAATCACCTCTAACTCTTCAGTGCCTAATAAAAAAGTTACTTCCTCCGTTCCGACTATATAGCCCAGTTTGATCTTGCACAAAATTATTAAATATTTAAACAAACTTTCAATATTATCCTTATTTAAAACATTAATTAACCTCTCATTTTTATAATATTAAATTTAGGGGGCGTTTGGTTTAACTGTCAGGAATCACTATGGGTATAAGTTTGATAGTAGAGGGAATGGGTATGGGTTTGATTTTTGGGAATCATTCTCAATTCTGATATTTGGTTTACTAGATAAGTTTTGGAATCATTTTTCAATTCTGATAATTTATTTTTTAAGTTTATAGGTTTATAATATAATTAAATTGTTATACAAATAATAATTAATTTAACAATAAAAATAACAAAATAAAATCATATTAAAATAAATAAATAATCTATTTATCTTATTATTTGTTTTATGAAATATAAAATTAAGATAAAAAATAAATGATTGATTTTATAATAATAATATATTAAAAAGAATAATATATAATTATAATAACACATAATACTATAAATAATATAATTATGAAAAACATTAAAAAAAGTAAATAAATCAGAAAATAATTATAAATAAAATGAAATAAAAATAAGAATAAATGATTGATTTAATAATAAAAAATTCAGAAAATATAATCATATTAAAATAAATAAATAATATATTTTTATTCTTATTTATTTTATAAAAATATAAAATTAAGATAAAAATAAATAATTAATATAATAATATTATTATATTAAAAAGAATAATATATAATATTATAAAATAATATAATTATCAAAATATTTTAGATTAATATTATAAAAATAAATAAATAAGAAAATAATTATAAAATAATATGAAATAAATAATTTTGGTAATAATATATGGGAATGAAAATGAAAACCCACCATTTTGGAGGGATTTGGTGATTCCCATATTTTCATTCTCATACCCTTTAACCAAACAGTGGGTTTCGGAATCATTCCATTCCCTCATTCCGAAACTCACCAACCAAACGCCCCCTTAATATTCTCATTTCCCAAGATTATTCAGGGATGTAATGGTAAATGATCATAAAAAACAATACCAAATATAGAAATTGGACTATATAATTGAAACACCCTAAAATAATAACTTGGACTATATAATCGGAATGGAGAGAGTATAACCAATACATTATATATTCGAAAAACGAAACAATGACCGTAATTTTAGTTGGTGTTTATGATTTTAAATAAAATGTTTTTGATATAATATTTTTAAGCTCAGACATTATTTTATGGGAAGGTCTTAGGTTTGGCGTGCCTAATCATTTAGGCGGGTTTTATTCATTAATCCAAATCTAAACCTATTTAATATATTCTAATTGGGGATTAATAAACTCTATTTGGGTGGGTGAACCCATTTGAGTATGGATAAAACCCGTCTAAACCATTTAGACGTGCCTACCGCAAATTTTTTATCTTATTTTATATTTAATGATACATCTGCTGTAGGGCAGTAGGCTGTAGCAATATGAAGAGGTTCCTTAATACTGGTGGGCCCTACTCCACAAAAGTCCAAGCTTTAAATATATACTCGAGAAGCTCAACTCATAAAAACCCATGAAATTTTAATAATATAAATTAGAGTGTCATCCCTATATTGATGCATTAATTATGTAAAATAATCGAGACAAATCGTAGCAGGCATCATATTTTCATTTTTTTTATTTAAGAAAATAATTATATTAGACATGCAATTTCATTCTATTTGTTGCTAATAGGTCGACTTGTATTGTCCACTAATCACATTAAAAAACCAAACCATATTGTGTTTACTTAGAACTTTTTACTAATAAAAATATATTTATTTAAATTTATGCACCAATTAACTTCCAACGCCACAACCTTTATGATAATCTACACTTTTATTTATAGTTATGGGTTTAGGTGTTCAGCAACTAAAATTAGGGGTATATACAGTCCGGTGTGATAGATTTGAGGGCTGAAGTATAGATCGAATCAAATAATACGGTTCGAAAAATTTTCAAATCGAACCAAATAAAATTGCTTTGTTCGATCGGTTTAACGGTTTGAAAAACACGACTTTAACGAGCAAAGTCAAAACGTAAAAAATCTCCTATTTTTAGCTACAATCTAATTGAGAAATTTAAAAAAAAAATAATAGTGACTCTCATCGGCAAAGTACGAGTCAATCTTAATAAAATCTAACAATTAATGACATCAAAAAAATAATATTTCCTCCGTCCCTAAACAATTGTCCTGTTTCTAAATGGCACAGATACGAATGCGAGTAGAGATAGATAAAATTAGTATTTTATTAGTGAGTATGTATTAATTTTTTATTTTAAGAAATAGGACAATTGTTTGGAACAGACAAAAAAAGAAAACAAGACAATTATTTCCGGACAGAAAAAGTAGTTCATATCATATTCTCAAATTATTTTGATTTGATTGGTTTGGACCGAACCATGTACACCCCTGACTAAAGCCAAGAGATGCGTAAAAATGTTAAGCTTTTTTTTTTTTTTTTTTAATTATACAAATTCTAATATTCGATCTTACCGAATTTGAGCCCATAACAATAGATGGACGTCATCAAACGACATTCCTCTTGCGCATTTTATCGAACAGTTTGGGAGCACTCGTTAAAACTCCGCACTTTTGAGTAATGATTGGAAGAGATGAGATGTGCGTGGATAACTTGACAGAATTTGAATTCTCTTGCTACGAAGGATGCTTTTAAAATCTCCGATTCTTAATTCCTATAACAGCAGTTGGATTCCGACGTTTCGAGAAATTAGAGAGAAGAAGGCACATATTCGGCGGAGTAGAGAGGCATCGGTCGACAAGGGGGTTAAACGACGGCGTTTCGTGGGGATAACAAATTTTCTTGATTCTGGGCTCCTTATTAGGGCCCGATCTGAATTTGTTTGGGCCTCTGTTGTCTGGATTTGAATGGACTCGACAATTTTGGATTATATTGTATAGATTAATACTCCCTCCGTCCCATATGAAATGTCCACTTTGTTTTTGGCATAATAATCAATGCGAGTAGAGATAGAGGAAATTAGTATTTTATTAGTGAGTGGGTATTATTTTTCCATTTTAAGTAAGTGGACAATTAAATGGGACGGACAAAAAAGGAAAGGTGGACAATTGAAGTGGGACGGAGGGAGTAATAAATTTATATCAAACTAATCACTTTCTAATCATTACTTTATTACACTATGGGTTTCTTTATCTTAAAATAAATTCTACCTCAAAACTTGGCTTAGAAACAAATAATCCGTTGAAGTGTGTGTTTGGGAAAGCAATATATATGCATTCAGTATTTCAAATTTCAACAAAACCAACCGCTTCTTCTGATAGCAAAATGAAATCTTCAGCTTTCTTTCTTGCACTTATTTGGTTTTTCATGGAATCAGGTAAATAATTTTTACAAATCATCAAATATATTTATTTCTTTTATAAAAATGCATATGTATACCCTTAAATGTAGTTAAAAGTTTTAACTCAACATGTCAAAATATGATGTTAAATTTGATAAAGTTTTAAAACCATGCCTGTGATCTTACAATCTCAGTGTTGAATAATGCAAGATTTATTGATACAAAATGAGTTAATTATATTGATGAATGATGAACAAATATACCTAAGGATAGTTTATGAATTAATGTTCATAGCAAATTGTGTGACAGTGTCATATAAGTTGTCACACATCTCCAATTAAAGTTTATATTTTACACATTATTTATGAGATATTGCCTCCTCCTTGTGGCTACTAAATAAAAAGCTAATGAATTTTTCCAAATAGGGTCTTATTTCACATTAGATTCTCTCTCCCAATTTTATATTTTTGCTTTAAAATATAAATTTAATAGTAGGATTCATCCAACTCGATTAGAATATAAATTTAATAGTAGGATTCATCCAACTCGATTAGGGTATGTAATATTTTTTAATTATTCTAAAATTTTATTATTAAAGTTGATTAATTCATACTTATAATTTGCGTTATTATAAATTTTAATTTTTATGTTTAAAAATTAATTAGTGTATATTGTATTATATTTAATTATTATTTTCGTAATAATAATTATTAAAAGGAGAATTTTCAATTTAGGACCCGAAAAATGATTTGTCAATCTTGGACCCGAAAGATCATACAATTCTCAATACAGGATCTGATATTGAGGTCCTGGATTGAAAATTGTTTGATTTTTTGAGTAATTGAAAATTTTTGTGATCTTTTAGGTACTGAATAGAGAATTAATTTTTCTGTTCTAACTATCTTTTGAATTTTCGATCGATAAAACTCCGTAGTTAAATTATTACATATAATTAGGAAATAAATTTTTGTCGCAGGAGATGCAAAAGCACGCACATTCTACGTGAGCAACAAATGCACATTCCCCATATGGCCGGCGACGGCTCCCAACCAGGGCCACCCCGTCGTCGCCAGCGGCGGCTTCCACCTCCCGCCAGGGAAGACCCGTAAATTCCAGACCCCCGGTGACTGGTCGGGCCGGATCTGGGCCCGAACGGGCTGCAACTTCAACTCTACCACAAAAACCAAACCCGCCTGCGAAACCGGCGACTGCGACGGAAAACTCGAATGCAACGGATCCATCGGCCTCCCTCCGGCGACGCTCGTCGAGCTCACGCTGCAGCTGGACAAGAAGAAGCCGAGTTTCTACGACGTCAGCCTCGTCGACGGCTACAACCTCCCCGTGGCCGTCGATGTGGCGACCACCGGATCCTCATCGGCCGATGCTAAATGCAGCATCGGAGGGTGCAGGAAGGATCTGACGGCGGCGTGCCCCGACGAGCTGCAGGTGAAGAGCTCGAGAGGGGAGGTGGTGGCGTGCAAGAGCGCGTGCTTGGCGTTCGATCTCGATCGGTTTTGCTGCAGGAATGGTTATGGCAGCCCGGAGAAATGCAGGCCCAATGAGTATTCGAAGCTGTTCAAGCGCGTGTGCCCCTCGTATTTTAGCTACGCGTTCGACGCGCCGCCGCCGTTGGTGAACTGCCCGGCCGATGATTACGTCGTTACTTTCTGCCCGGGGGGAGTTGGCGACGGCGTCGCGGCGGATTAGAGGTGGCGTTTTTTTAATGGGGCTGATGAATCATGGAATAGAGAATGAGAGATTGTTGGATTGTGGAGTTGGATCCAAGTGAATAATTATGAATTTAGAAAATTGTGAAATTTCGTGTGTGTGTGTGTGTGTTTTGAGGGAATGAAATTTCTTTTGTTGTGTTAATAAGTTGATTTATATAAAAATAATAATGCGTTCCAAAAATATTTCACAAAAATTCTAAAAAATGTGTACCTACTTAATTAAAAAAATTCATTGTATTTTTTGTAAATACTAGTTCATTGGGTATTATTCATGATCTACTAATCACACTTTTAAATATTGTGGAAAATTTAATCTATAACTTATGCGAATTTAATATATCAAAACTAAGAAAATCTTTTGTTAGTTTGAAATTTTGTGATTAGTCTAAAGAATATGTAGCGCCCCGACCCAAAAGTAGGATCCGGACGCTACCGGACAGACACGAAAGAAAGAAAGAAAGAAAGAAAACTGCAATAGTTCTTTTGGTTTTTATATCAATTTGACACCTATACGAATCACAATAAGTATGTATGAAGTTTACTAGTCAAAATGCCAAATAAGAAATACATTTGACTAGTCAAAGATCTAATAATAACCTGAATATAAAAATTGTGATTCAATTAACAATCAAGTGTCAAGAACATAAAAGACCTATTTAAACTGGTGCAACCATTTATTAGTCAACAAAAGGATCAATACATTGACTAATTAAAAATAAGCAATAGACATAGAACATATTTCATCGATGTCAACATTCATATTCAATTCAAGGGCACCAGGTGGCCATTACAAAAGATACAAGGACATAGGTTCAAGAGTTCTAATAAACGGAAGCATAGATACAATCATAAGTTTGACCAATTCCTTATCAACAAAAGAGTTGTTATATATATCGAAAGTTGACTAGACAAGGCAAAAGAATAAGTCAACTGTTCAAAAGTATAAGGATTGGTCCCATCGTCCACCACGGCAGCTACCTTCGTCATGTACCTGAAAATATTTAAAAATATTTGGGTTGAGCGCAAATGGCACTCAGTGGGCATTTCCATTTGCATGAAACAATAATGTCCAGTCATAAAGATTTTGCATGCTAAAACATTTAACATATCATATGGCATCACAAGCCCATAACATATTTTTGAAGAACATAATGGATTGAACTCAATGTGATCACATCATAACATATATTTGTGCCCGAAAGCAACATATTTGCACCGAAATGCCATATTCGGATATCCTTAGAGTTCATACAATCCATAGCATATTGAAAACATTTGAGAGCATGCTTGACATGGACATGAATTTTATAAAATAAACACGGTTTTAAAATGAAAGCCACGTGTTGGTTTAGAAATCACCCACCTCTTAGCTTAAAGTTGGAGCTTTACTTTTAATGGAGACACCCTAAGTCTGTTGTCTCTGATTAGGGCCTACATAAATATAACTAAGTCTAAGAAACTTGCTGGAGACATAAACCGAACTAAAATATAAAGACTAATATAACTACTAATGCTCTTATAATTGAAGCTTGATGGGAGATAAAATCGAAGTAGAAGGAATTTCAAGAATAAGAACTTGAGTGGAAGGAAAAATGATTATGAAATGGGGCTAAAATGCTTAATTAGCATATAATAGAAATTGATTGAATAGTATAATAAATCTAGAAATTATTCCTGAAATAACATTTAAATTAGAAAAATATATCTTAGAATTTAATAAAACTCATTGCAACAACAATAACAATTTAATTAATTTTCTCTCAAGAGCTTTGAAAATATATTAAGTACTAACTAATCTATGAATAATTAAGAAAACTAATACACCTACTAAATGAATACACACTAAACACAAATTAAACACACACCCCACTACTCACGCAGACACCCAACACCACACAAAACACACACCACCCACGCAAACACACACAACACGCACAATCACGCACACCAGCACACACACTCAACTCGCGCACACCACAACACTTAAAACACAAATTGGAAAATTTAGATATAAATTATTATTTGAAAAGCACAACTCTAAACCACCAAATAAATTAAAAACATCAACTCTAAAACCAAAACACCATCTCAGCCCAAAGATTAGTACCCAAATAACTTAATTAAAACAGGAAGTACTAAAATCATTTAAATAAATCAGCCCCATAATACAAGATTTAGTCATGCTTAAAGGAGGAAAATAAAAATAAAGCATAAATAATAGGGATTTGGGTAGACTAGAGTCTAAGTTCCTTCTTAAATCTAAAAATTATGATATACAAACTCAAAATACTAAAAAAATGAATCGGTTGGAAAGATAGGGAATGAAGAGAGGAACTCACACAAGTAAGAAGATGGGAAGGCAGCAACGCCGACACCGGAGAGGGAGAAAAGAGAGACAACATGAGAGGGGGATAAAGAAAAATGAGAGAAGAGAGGGAGGAAGCGTACCTATTTTTGTGGTGGAAAAAGAAAATGAGGTGTAAGGATAAGGATTTGATATTTATTATTGTTGGGAGGAAATAATAATAATAATAATAATAATAATAACTTATCTCATTTCTATTAATTTGATAACTTACAAGAATAATTACTAATATGGCCAAACGAGTCTCAAATCGAGTAAACTAAAATTCTAGACGAATCTCAATTCAGCTAGAGTTGGGCCTATAATTGAATTCGTAACTTAACGGGCTTAGGGCTCAAAAGGCCCAACATACAAAAATAATAAGTCCTTGATATTTCAAAAGCCCAATTAAGCATTTTAATCTATGAAAAAAAAACCCAAAAAATCAAGCCCAAAATTAAATGAGTTTTGGGGTGTTACAGAATAAATACTCGAAAAGAATAGAGAAATGTTACATAATTTTATTGAGAATAATAAAGAATAATCAGCCCCAATTTATAGGGGAGTTATTTTACATTTATAAGAAAGCTAGTTTTGAATGTGGATAACTTTGTCTTTCCTTTATTAATAATAGAGCTCATATAGTCTAATCCCGCCAACTTTTTCTCATTCTTCTATATTTCACAATTTACTTCAAGTGCCAATTGGACCGGTTCATCATGCTTTGTTAGAGAAGAACCTTAATTAGTGACTCGAGCGGTTTATATCAAAATCAGATCAAGCGTTACTCTTCAAGTATCTCGATTAGCTCTGATGGTGGTTCGATTGTATCCGCACTGATAATGATTGCACCGTTGGACCTTGATTTTGATTATTAAGCCACATTTATTTACAAAAGGGCCCAAAATAGACGATATCATTTTGGGGCTCAAAATATTTAAATCATGGTCATTATAATGTTTAATAAATATATCAAAATTATGTAATTAACCGATAGTGAAGTTAATGTGTCTACACATTTTATTGATGCAATCCATAATATATAATCTTCTATGCAAAATACATTTTTTGCTGATTTATTCATTAGATGTAACCAATTTATATTTTATAAGTATATCTTTGTTTTGTATTCTTCATATATATATTTTTAAATATCCAAATATTCTTTTAAACATATATAAAATGGATAAAATTTTAATTTAAAAATAATGTATTCTTTTATTTTATGATTTTAAATATTAAAAAAATATTTTCATACAGTGCACGAATATAAATCTAGTGTATTAATTTTAGAAAAAATTATCAATTGTATTACAAACTATCAATTCTGTTTCAAATTTATAACATGAGCATATTTACGATAATAGAAAGTTGACTTAGTTTGCTGAAATTTTTTTAATTTTATATATTATTAGAATATATTATAAATTATGTATATTAAATCATAATTTTTCAGCAAGTTATATAAACTTTCTATCGCCAAAAATCTCCTCCCATCATAAATTTAAAACAAAATCAATAATTTATATTATATTTTAATAATATACATAATTTATAATGTATTCGTTATTAATGTTTATGTATCCTATCTCGAATCCATACTTATCCAGACCTGATTATTACTCAATTTTTAATGGGCCTAGGCCCAATAGGATAGCCACTATGCTTTTATGGCCACCCCACGTATTTCATCTCATCGCCTCACACGATTTCCCTGCTGGCGGCGCTCCGCCGCTCAATCTAGGGTTTTTCAACCACTTCCCCTTGCTTCGCCTCTTTGCTATATATTCAGATGAGTTCTCAACTTTCCTTCATTCTCTCTTGCATCTACATTCTGGATCTTATTTAATATATTATTCTACTTCTGCTTCTCTCTCTTTTTCTCCGAGGAGAAATCAGTTGATGAGAAAAATAACTGCAACAATATGATATTCTTCATGATTCGTATGTATTTAAGTCTCTGATGATTTCTCCCACTCCGATTTTTTTGGTTTTTGCATTCATTTTTCTTCGATGATTTTTAGTTTGTGGAGATATGATGATTACTCAATTTGGTCCGTGTTTCTGAATATACATTGACTGAGAAACCCTTTCCAAACCTCTGATCTCTTCAATTTTTCTTCAATTCAATAAATGTTTCTTTCTTCTTCTTCTTTTTTTTTTTGGTTTTCAACCAAAATTTGAGTACTTCATTTTCTTTGGTCGGTGATTGCCTGCCTATCTCCATTTTTAAGGTGATCTGGCTTTTTTTTTTCTAGGTTATGAAATATGCTGAAAACTCTGTCAATTTGATATTTTGTTTTGACCGGTTTTCCAAAGCTTCTGCTGTGATGATTGATGAAGTAAAATTCACATGTCAGACTTCAGAGATTCTTTGTAATCTATGAGAAGAAATTTCATTTTACTGAGCAGAAGTTTTATCATATGAATTTATATATAATTTTTGTTGACGAATGCGGTAATTCTTTTAATTTTACATGTAAGACTTCAGAGATTCTTGGAAATCTCTGAGAAGAAATTTCATTTTACTGAGAAGGAGTTTAGTTTACCATCGGTAATATTTGATGAATTTAGGAACGCGGTAATTTTCTTTTGGTAGTGACGTAAACATCAATTTCTCAACTTACGTCATTCGATTATTAATTTATTATTACAGAACATGTCAAATCCGATTTGTACAAATTCCGTTCCCAAAATTTCTCAAATTTATTAATATTATTTTTTATTTATCAACTTGTCTATAATTTTCTCACTATTATTAATCTACTTTGTTATTATTGTTAATTTAAAATTATAAACCTAAAATTTAATTGGATTTTAAATTTCTTACCACTCAAAAATATTTTATTTATTATATTATATATTTCTTTAAAAATTATTTCATATTGTAGTTAGCAAATTTAGAAAATCTAATTAAATGCGAATAATACAAGAGATGGCGATATGGCAAGAAAAAAAATTAAAGGAGTATAGTAAACCGTAGGACTCAAAGATAGTAGTGCGACCATACTGCGTGCAACCTTCCGTTACGAGAGGAAAAATATTATTCCCTTCGTCTCATAACATTAGTCTTGTTTTATTCCGGCACAGATACCAATACGAGTAGATATAGATGAAATTAATATTTTATTAGTAAGTGTAAATTAATTTTTTATTTTAAGAAATAGGACTAATGTTTGGGACAGACGAAAAAGGAAAAGAGGACTAATGTTATAGGACGGAGGGAGTAAGAAATACAATGTTATTTGCCTGGGATCAAATAAGTGCCGAAAATTGACTTACAGGTGGGTATTTATAGGGGTTTAGGTTATCTAA
This sequence comes from Plectranthus barbatus, assembly GCA_026898455.1. Taxonomy (NCBI): domain Eukaryota; kingdom Viridiplantae; phylum Streptophyta; class Magnoliopsida; order Lamiales; family Lamiaceae; genus Plectranthus; species Plectranthus barbatus. The sequence continues at coordinate 430,999 of JAPKLW010000551.1, read as the reverse complement.
GATTTTCGTGGTTCTTGTTTGGTGGTTGAGCAGACTCCAATTTTATTGGGGTTGTTGCATTGAATGCTACCGGTTCCCCCCTAAAATGTTGCAAGTTTATCCTCTTGCCTTGCGCTGGTTCTTTTGACCGTTGGGCGGTTGCACAGCGATCGTTCAGTGGCCTTAGCTCGGCTCGTCGAACCGCTTCTCGTCCCTATCAGACTACTTTGGTCGAATTGTTGGTACCGAACTGACAATTGGACTACTCTTTCTGTCGAACAGCTTTCTTTCGGGCTACTTCCACCTGGGTGGTCCTGCTATTTGACCTACTAAATCATTATTGAATTATATTTTAGACCTATAGTGGCCGATTATTTCATACCTCAACAGTAGTAATGAATATTGTAAGAAATACTTTTTCTGCAACACAATACCTCATCCGATTAATGTATAATTGTTGAATAATTCTTCCCAACATTAAATCAATTTAAGTCCATTTTGGGTTCACCTTTTTCTAATCTTTATTTGATTTTTCTACACTCAAAAACTCAACTCGTTTTCGTACGGAGACGTAGGTAACGTGACCAATTGGCTTTGATACTTCGACACAATTAAATTACCATTTAATTATCATTAAAAATTGGGTCCTTTTTCTCTCTCATACATTGTATGAAATCCCAATCCTGACCATGCGTTTGGTGGGTCTAACAAATCACGGTTAACGTATTTTCCACCATTTCGAACCTATTTGCCATTAAATTACAATGGTGAATTCCCACTTCATAATTAAATTCATATTCTCTCCATTCCAATTATTTGGTCCGGATTATTATATTAGAGTGTACCAATTATAAGGTTCACTATCTATATTTGATATTATTTTTTTTCTGGTAATTTACAGGTTAATTAATGTTTTAAATAAAGGTAATATTGTAAGTTTGTTTAAATATTAAATACTCCCCTGTCCCGATTTATTAGTCCCAAATGAAAATGAAACAATAACCAATGTTTGTGAGTGTAATGAAATTAATAATGAAGTTTTCCATTTTTAAAAATGGGACTAATAAATGGGACAGATCAAAGTAAGTGAGATTGATAAATGGGAGAAAAAGAGTATTTTTTAACAAATGTGCAAGATCAGATTGAAGCATATAATCTGAGGGGAGGGAGTAATTATTTAGAGGTTTGAATTCTTGAATTGGTCAAAATGAAGTGCATGCACCTTCAATGGGGCTTCTTTCATTTAATAAAAGGTGCTTGCTAGCTGACCACGTCATTGTGAAGTCATTGGAATACAAAGTTGACCGCAATCCATGTGGATACACAAATTGACTCTTTAATTTGGTTTCTGAGGTTTCTTCTATATATATACAAATGTTCATCGAGACATGCAATCTACGAGTTATACTTATATTGTTACATGTAATAACCATAGGGGACTAACGTCGGAGTACATAAGAGTCACGTCGCAGGAGAGATGACACTTGCTCAGAATTTTATTTTCGAAGCAGGTATCATGCACTAGCAACAATTCGGAGCAGGTGTCATACTCCTGCAACGTGACTCTTTATTTGCTTTGTGCGTGCGTATGAAAACAAACCTCTTATTTTATGATTGAAGGTTAGTTTATGTTCTATCATTGTATTGTATATTTTGATTTCTTCATATAGTTAATATATAATTTTGGATATTCTATTATTGTATTGTATTTTATGCCCAAAATGATTGGCAAATTTAGAGTCGAGGATTTGGGTCCAGTGAACTGGTTCAGTTGTGCTGGCCTAGGACCTGCCGAAAGATTGAGGTCCGAACACTGTGTGGTGACAAGGATTTTATGCAAATTTGAAGGTCGAGTCGCTTCGAGGAACTTATTCGGGTCATGAATTATCTTCAGTTTGATGTCAATAGATGCGGTTGTTCAAAATTCCGTTTTGAATTGATCGGCATCTTGAGCTAGCCCAACAGACATGACCATCTCGAGGTGGTGTCGTCTTTTCAGAGAGTCGTCAAAATTCAAACTTTTTTAATTTCCCTTATTTAGCAATAATTATGAATAATAGATCCTATTAATTTTGTTTATTTTACTAGATTGTTCAAGGATAGATTTATAAACACATATAAAAAAACAATACTAAATATAAGACCATATAAATGGAACAACAACAAAAATAACGTGTACCAAATAATTCGAACAGATAGAATAATGTTTGAGATGGAATCTTCCTTGTATTATTACTCTCAAAGCTTGTATTCAAAAGTCTTGATACTTTATTTCAAATTTTTCGTTTCACTTTTTACCCTCAAACATATATTGTATCGATTTAATAGAAAACATGTTAACCAAGTCCAATGCGATATTAGAATGATGTCAAGACTTAGCTAATAACAATGATCGAGCGATACAATTAAGAATTAGTTGTATTATCAAATAATTATTTTAATAAGCTAAATTAGCATGCCTAATAAAAAAAATCCCTTAATCTAACTAATGTTTGAAATTTCCAGCTACAACCCTCCTCTAATATCACCTCCTCCTATATAAATACGCCATAATTCCTTCTTAGATAGCATCGATCTGTTTTCTCTTCGCATCAAAGGGGAAAAGAAAATGGAAGGAACTTCTGTCGCAGGAGAGATGAGGCCCGACAATAGTTGATCGATCACAACAATATTGTTAGTTCTCATCTCTCCTCGGCTTAAGCTCCTTCGCTTTCTTAATTTCCTTTTGAGATTTCACAGAGGTATCGACACCCTTGCTCTCTTCTGCTTCCATTTTGCTAGAAATCTTGTCGGAAAATATGTAGATTTAGATATTAATTACTAGATTTGTACCTAGGGGTGAGAATAGGTTGGGCTATCCGACAGGGGCCTTCGACCTAGCCTACCACAGGCAGAGCCGAGCCAGACCAATTTCATAAATAGGTCAGGCTTAGGCTATTTAAAAAGCATATTTAGCCAAGCAGGCTCAGGCTCGGGCTCGGGCTCGAAAATAGGCATACTAAGACTAACAGGCCGGCCCATTTAAATTATTATTATTTAATTAATCAAATATATTTATGATTTATGAATAAAAAATATATTGAACAAATTATTTGTTACTAAATAATGTATTTTATCTAAATTATTAGATATATTTGCTATTGGAATAGCTTAATATATTTATAATTTAAAAATAGAATATATATTACAAATTTTAAGTAGGCTCCGATAGGCTTTATATAGGCTAAAAATCAGAACTATTTCATTAAAAAGGCCAGACTAAGGCTTACAAAAAAGCCAACTATAAATAATAGGCCGGGCTCAGGCCTCTTCAAATTATAACAAGCCCAGGCCTACGGGACCAAAGCTTAGCCTAGCCCAGCCTATTCCCACCCCTATTTGTAACTACGATATTCATCAAATATGATATCAAAATATAATTAATAAATGTATATATTTTAGTATTTTTTTTAGTAATTATCTTTAAATATATTTAATTTTTATTCATTAATATTATATGTTTTATATTGAAACTATACATCAAACTATATATATATATATATATATATATATTTAATAAAAATAAAAATAAGTATATCAAACACAAAGTTTATGGAATTTGATATAAATATTATCCCATGAACAATGTTGTATTTGTATTATTTACAAAATAGTAAATAGTAAGATGTAATATTTTAAAGAATTAGTGAAAATATAATTTTGTTATATTTTTATTATTATTTATTATATATCTAAATTATAATAGAATAAAATAAAATAAAATAAAAAATAATTTATATTTTTGGCATGAAAATGATAAAAGTATGATTACGAGAGGAACTATTCTCCATTCTCTTTTATAATATATTAAGTAGATTTGATATTTCTGTTTAGTTAGATCTGATCGTATATATCATGCCCTTCTCAATTCAGACCAAAATCAACAACAATGACTACAAAATTTGTAAGAAAATGCAAAACTTGAAGTGAAGTCCAAAAGAATAGTGGAATAAAACTACATAAAAATTAAAAACAACCCACCTTTTTTGCAGCCAAACAAGGCCTAACAATAACTTTATAACAAAGACTGCAAGAAATGGATGATTTTGAATGTAATCAAAAGGTATACACATGTGGCACGTACAGACAACATACGAATAAACAGAGATAGAGAGCTAAAGACTACTCAAATCAAAGTAAAAATGGAAGAATGCAATGCAAGAAGCAAGACAAGGCAAAATCCATATGCTTCCCTTCTCGAAGGTCCCTAATGGCACTTCGCGTCGTTGGTGGCCCCGTTGCTGGTAAGGGAGCTGCGGAGTCTAGGTCAGGACGACGTTGATGGTCTCGTTGCTGTTTCTGCACTTCTTTTTGCTGAAAAACTTGGTATTGAGTCGAGCTCTGAGTAGTTTCTTCCCTAAATGAAATATAATATATGATATATATATCTTGCCATCTACTTTTTTCCTGCCATAGAAATCATTTACCATGAACATATTGGCAGTCTAAGAAGATTTGCTACTTGCACTGCCTTGGTCGAAAGTTGTTATCCGATAAGAGAAAGCTCGTGAGATTTTCGAGTCTCTTGGCGCCACCGGTAGGCCTGAGAACTGTGACGTTACCCACAAGGGAGCAAGGGTCTGTCCCGTTTTCACCACTACCCACGCACCATCCGCCAGGAACGAGCATGCCTTTGCCTCGAAGCAGAAGCTCCTCGTCGATTTTATCCAGCACTGGATCGTCGTGATGGAACTTTCTGGCAAATGGAGCATTGCTATCTACCATCCTTTGCATGTCTTCGACGGTGAGGTAGTGGGGGTGCTGCTTAGGAGGGTTGTCCCAAGAGATGAAGTGGAGGTCGCTGTTGACGGTGGTATTGCTAAATTCCGGTGCATTGCAGATTACGGTGTGGAAGTAGCCTTCCGGAGATGATATGAAGTTCGCGTAGTACATGAGGACTGTTCGGGGTAGGTTATCCCATCCCCATATGCAGTAATCGACGAAGGACCGAGACAGTGCCATCCAAGCAGAGCCTGTAGGGATAAGGGGATAGTGTTCAGGTGAGAAATGAGAAATAACATTTTAACATCAAAATCATGCGTTACGATTTGTTTTCATTTTATCTTTAAAATTCTTCATTTTTATCTTTGATTTCCTTCATTGTTTTTTTTAGTTCGTGTAAACAATTGTTCACTTTCATATTAAATTCTGGTCTTTTTATTTTAAATTTTAGTTCATTGTTCATTCTCAAATTCGCATAGTAACAACATTTCTCATATAATCACTCCCCGGAATAAGGGATCAGTTTATGCAAGAATCTTTTCAACTACATTTTTGCTTTTCAGATTCTGCAAACTCTTCAAAACAAAAACTTCTTCCATATTTTTGAATTAAGGTTTTTCCTGTCTGCCATGAAGTAGCCTAACCTATTTCTTCCCTCTTACACACAACTAAGAGGAGGAAAAGGGCAGTGCAAGGCTGGCTTTCTAGAAAACTAGGACCCTTTCACCTGCCTTAACTAAAACAAATAATAGTCAACCATAGATTTGTCTAAGATATTAGATAAAAGGCCAAAACATCAATTTTAGTCCCAACTATCTTCTTTTATTTTTATTTTTTCATTTCCAGAACAAACTATTCTCTTTCTTAATTTTATGTCCAAACTATCAAAAACTATTGAAATCTAGGACGAAGAAATTTTCCGGCATAGGAAAACTTATGGGGCATGCCGGAAACACACATCATTTGATATACAACACAGCCCCGTAAATTTTCCGATGCTGGAAAATTTCTTCGTCCTAGATTTGAATAGTTTTTTATAGTTCGGCCAAAAAATTGAGAAAGAGAATAGTTGGTACTAGAATTGAAAAAAAAAAAAAACGGATAGTTTGTACTAAAATCGATGTTTTGGCCTTACATAAAACTCTGTTTCAACTCCCCTAATCACATATTTCTACAAAAAAAATTAAAAAATCCATGATCAATCAGTTTACCATAGTGCAATGAGCCTTGGAAGAAGCATAAATGACATTTAGTAATCAACAAAGTGATTTTGGGAAGAATCCAGATTTGGGTAACTAACTACTCAAAGAATACCAAGAAACACACAAAAAAGGTGAGCATTAGTCCACAAGTAATCATAAATTTTCACAAGCCTAACACAGGAAGATACCAATCCTCTATGTTTAGGTTTCCACATAAAAAAAGTCAAGACACATTGCAAGACAAAACAATTAAGCATCCTCATCAGATTCTAAAAACATGTAAAATTCTCATTTCTCTCACTACAAAACCGGCTAGTAAGGAGAGAGAATCTTCACCATTATATTGTAGTATACTCCCAAGTCTACAGCCGATCTGGGATAGTTCACAAAACATTTTCGGACAAAATACGCAACACGCCACACACAAACAACAAGACAAGTAGGAAACCAAATCAAATAGTGATCAAAACTCAGATTCAACAGATAGCTAAAGGCTAATACACACCTGTGAAGAGCTTAAAAGCAGTTGGCACACTTCTTCTCTGTGTGATCCAAAACACATCAGTTTTCTTGGTCATATACAACCCGGGGTCAATGATGATCGGCTTTGCCCTCTGAAACCTAAACGCAACATAATTTTGGAAATGATCTCTAGAAAAGAAAACAATTGGATCATTTTAGTAAGGCTACTCACTCTTTCCAGCCAATGTTACTTGTATGATCAATGAAGTTGAGATCCCGGGGCAAGAATGAAAACGTGTGCAGCAGATCTAATCATCATCATCATCATCATCAACAACAACCCGCAAAAAATTAAACTCAAAGCAAACATATAGCATCAAAATCACACCTAAAAAGAGTATCTTTACTTCAAGATTAGCAGTTTTATAGTATTGTAGAACCTTAAAAATAAGCACAAATTATTACCATCTTGGGTAACGAGTGGATAATCCGACGCGCTGAGATTGATGAACCAGTCCCACTCACCGCCTTCCTTCAACAAAATAGCGGCGGCGTGCAGCGTGTTCGCCACCATCGTCGGCCCGCGGTAAGTTACCAAATTAGCCTTGGTAATCATCCGAACATTCTTGAATCTACGGAATACGGGGTGGGTAAATACGTAATTGTGCAGATCAAGCCTCTCATCGGCGGAGCTCTCGGCGTCGAGGTGCACGACGTACTGGTTATTCGGGTGGTACAGCGCCTCCAGCGTGCGGCGGAGCATCGGCCCATCTCCGGCGGAGCCGGACACCAAGTAGGCGAAGCGCGGCGGCGGAGGCAGGTCGGAGACCGGGAGGGGATTCAGCCTTGACTCGACGAAGATGGAGGCGGCGGCCGCGGCGGAGGAGGAGTAGAAGCGGCGAATTGGGAAGAGCGGCACGCCGTCGGGGGAAATCAAGGTGGTCAGAAAGAGAAGGAAGAGCGAAACTACAGCGCCGATAGCTAGCGGAAAGATCCATTTCCGCTCCATTTTGTGGGGGTGCTTCAACTGCAGGTAGTACTTCTTCAACTTCTTCATCTTCCCATCAAATTTCAAGAACCAAGCAATTCTGAAATGGGCTCAGCCCAAATCTGCAGAAAATGGCCGCAGATTTTTCCCGGTGAGAGGAGAGATTTGGATTTTTGAGTTGGGTGAAAGGTGGGAGGTGGGAGGTTTGCTGTTGTGAGTTTGGTTTGGCTGCACCAGTTTATTTACTTAATTAAAACATAAAAAAATAAAAAATAAAAAATAAAAATACCTCCTTTTTCTACACAGATGGATGGAGTGAAGATTGGTTTTTGGATTTTCAATGGAATTCTTTTTTTTTTCTTTTTTTTTTTTTCTCTCTTGGTTGAGTCTTCTGACTTCAGATCTCCATTTGTGACTTGTGACTGTCAGAATCTAATAATCAAAATTAAATTTTTTTTAGGAAGGTAGAATAATTGAATTATCCCATTTTTTATCTTCTTGTTTAGTACCAACTATATTGGTGTATTAAATGTCTATACTTTTTACATAAATATTATTCTAATATTCAGTTAGGGTGCATGAGATGTTAATATGTATAATTGTATTCTCTAATAAATAATAATGTCAATATTTATAAAATATTTATATATGATATGCATAAAATGGTACAACATTGTGGTAATTAATATGCTTTTTGGCCTATATTTTATATTTAAGAATGTTATAAAATGGATTCTCCATTTTTTTAAAAAGGAAAAAAAATTGTAGTAATCAAGTATCAAAATTGTTAACTTCATAAAAATATATTTAAATTTGAATTTATCATTATCCAAATGAACAAAACAGCGAGATAATGTATTCGAGTATTCTTTTACCGATGTGTGTTGAGAATCACAAACTTGCGGAGGCTCTCCCCTAATTCTTGGAGATGAGAGAGATGAAGTCGTGCAATATGCCAATATTGTGATTGATTAACTGTTTTTTTGGAGCATGAGAATGCTTGGAATTAAACTGAATGTGGTTAAGTTAGTTACAACACTCTTTTGAAGGTTTATTGAGATGCAGAGAGCTATTTGGTTAGGTGAGGCTTAAATCGCGTTTTTATTTATTATTTTAATTCGTGTTGATTATTTATAGTTGAGAATTTCTACATAACATAAATACCCACAATTAGAGATGTCAATTTAGCCCGAAATCTGCGGGTTGACCCGATTAACCCGAGCCAAAATGCGGGTTAGGGTCAAAATATTTTGGCCCGAAAAATATTTAGCCTGAATAGCCCGAGACCGAATAACCCGAGACCCCCGAAACCCGACAGGTTGGCCCGATTAACCCGATTATTTTTTTATTAATATATTTATCATAATTATAGTACTAAAATCTACTTCTAATATTGAAGATCATATTTATTAATTAAGTTTTAAGTTATATAATTATATTTAGTTCAAATAGTATTCAATATATAGTTAAATTTATTTATTTTTGAATTTAAAAATATTGCTAAAATAAAATTTAATGTGTTTTTAATAGTTAAATTTATCATTATCTAAAAATCTGAGATGTATTGTGCATTTTTATAAGAGAGAAGTATTATTTTATTTATTTTTAATTATTTAAAATATTAAAAGAGTGAAAAGATATTAAAAATAAAAATAATTAATAAATTCATTGGCCCGACGGGCTAGCCCGAAAACCGATGGGTTAGGGTTAGGGTCAAGATTTTTTAGCCCGAAAAAATTCTAGCCCGATTCAATCCGGACCGATTAACCCGCAGCTCGATAGGGCTGGCCCGAAACCCGACGGGTTAGCCCGATTGACATCCCTACCCACAATCTATGTATAATAATAATAAATAAAAAAAACAACTCAAGAAACTACTACTACTCAAATATTTAATTTTGTTTATGAATTATACCAATACAAATTAATACGATTAATTATTAATGATTCAACAGTTAAATATTATTAGACATCCCACATGATAAATCAAGATATGATTCAATACTTAAAAGCTACTTATCATCTTATGTGGCAAATCAAAACGACGTCGTTTTATCGTTTATTTCTCTACGATTTTTCGAACAAGTGGTTAAACCATGTTAGGATATTTGTAAGGGTAAATAGGGGAAAATACCTAAACTATTGATGTTTTCGGAAAAATATCCCAATATATTTCAATCAGTTAAAAATATTCCAATCTTTACTTCTGTTCTTGAATAATACCCTAATCTATTGATATTTTTGGAAAAATGCCTCAATCTATTGTTATTAGCTAAAAACAACTCAATCTTTAATTTTATTTATGAATTATACCTAAACGAGAAATATTATTGGCTCGCACAAAGATGATAGTCAAACCAACTATGTTCGTCCGTATTAAGTTTAATATACTAAACAATCAATATTTGTTATATATTCAAATGCATTTATCTTCTGAAAAATATTTTAAACTTTATGTTCTTTTTTTTTTTTTTTTTTTTTTTCTTTCGGTTGGTGTAATGTCTAACTTTTCGTGCAAATTGCTTGAATTCTTTCTTTCTTTCTTTTTTTCTCTCAGTGTGTGTTTTGACATGTGATCTTGTATCGAAATGCATGTGCCTCCGTTTGGATTGGTGGTTTAAAAGTAAACAAAACAATGAAGTTTTAAATTACTCCCTCCGTCCCAAACCAATAGGTACTTTTCATTTTGACACATGAATTCCGGAGCTAGTGTTTAGTAGTTAATTGTGGTCGTTAATAAAATTGGGAATCGTTATTAACTTGTTTAAGTCTTACAGAATTTAATTACGATTGCTATTTTTATTACCGACCACAATTAGCTACTAAACACCAGCTCCGAAATTCATGTGCCGAAATGAAAAGTACCTATTGGTTTGGGACGGAGGGAGTATTTCAGAAGATAAATACATTTGAATATATAGCAAATATTGATTGTTTAGTACATTAAACTTAACATGAACGAAGATAGTTGTTTTGACTGTCATCTTTGTGTGAGCCAATAATATTTATCGTTTTGGTATAATTCATAAATTAAATTAAAGATTGAAGTATTTTCAACTAATAATAATATATTGTGGTATTTTCCCAAAAATATTAATAGATCAGGGTATTATTCACAAACAAAAATAAAGATTGTGATATTTTTAACCAATGGAAATAGATTGGGGTATTTTTCCAAAAATGTCAATAGTTTAGGATATTTTCCCCTATTTACCATATTTGTAAATATGCCAGTTTTTTATAACATGATAATAAAACGAAGTTGTTTTTATTTGTCGCGTAAGATGTCAAGTGACATTTAACTACTGAATCATCTATAATTAATGGTTGTGACTCGTTTTGGTGTAATTCATATACGAAAGTAAAAGATTGAGATATTTTAATTAACGGTAATATATTGAGATATTTTTCCTAAGAACGTCAATGATTTAGAGTATTATCCCTTGTTTATTCTAATAATAAAAAACTCTAAAAAAGTAATAATAGTAATAAAAAGAAGGAAAATTATCGATTGAAGACTCAAAATATAATTTAATTATCGATTTAGGATAAAAAAAATTAATTATCAATCTAGAACCAGAAATATTATATAATTTTCACTTCAGGACGTGCACAATCTTTCGGTATTAAATTAAAAAATTTTATAATCTTTGAAATCATGAATTAATAATTAAACTATGTCCGGAATTGAAATACTCCAAAAAGAAACACAATAAATTCGTGAGAGTAATGGAGTATGGCCGACACGACGTTCATAATTTCAACGGTCATTTACTGCTATCACATCTCTCAACTAATAAAATAAAGTAAGCTATAAACCTTAATTTTGAATTAATCGGTCTTAATTAATAACAAATACTTTATAAACAGTCTTGTTTATAAAGCAGTAAACTTGAATCAACAAAGCTTAATTTATTAATTTATTTTTTTTGAAAAAAATCATTCCCATTTGACACCTTTTAAAATATATATACTTGGTTCATAAAATTACATTTCTTTAAAATTAAAATACGTTAAATGTGAATATTAAAGAAACAAAGTGGACTTAAAAGTTAAAATATCATTAATTTATTGCATAATCCGATTCCCAGAAAGACGAGAATAACTATAAAATCGTTGGATCCAAAAACTCGAAATCAT
>JAPKLW010000551.1:372592-410756 GCA_026898455.1 Plectranthus barbatus | reverse complement strand
AGTTTGGCGTTGCACAAAAAACTACATGTGCACTGAATCCATGTCACACTACAATTGATTAATAGAATGTTTATTGGATACCTCTAGTTTTCACCAATTTGAGATATGGGAAAGGATATGTGTGTTATAGTAGTACCGATATCTCTATTTTTTTGCAGAGGCTTGAAATGTTTGGAATTAATGTTCCAAAATACGCCCTAGTGAACAGAGAGGTTCCAAATCAAGAGCTGGACTATTTTATCGAGGAGGAGGATTTTGTTGAAGTCCACGGCGAAAGGTTCTGGAAGCCTTTTGTGGAAAAGCCTATTAATGGTAATGCAACTCCAGTAATATGTTCAAGTGTTGTTTCCATCTTGACGAGCTTTTTTATTTGCAATGACTGGATCAGTTCATACGGCTGGTGGTTCGATGGTAATGCGGACCACAAATTTTGGGTTCACAAATTTGTTCTTAATGTGAATGAATGCATAACTTATCTTATGTTGATACTAGGAACATCTACTGAATACATACTCGCTTCTATTGCTTACTTTCCTATCAAATCCATTGCCTTGATGAATTATAGACGGAAAGGCTATTGGTTGGGTTTGATCTTCTTCCAATCATCTTTATTTACCTGCTGATATTAGGAAAGAGTTTCTATAACTTGTTGCCTATGTTGATTTGTCTGGCTGATATTTCGTGATATGCTTACCGATGAATTCAGCACCATCATCCAATTATTTATTTTTGTCTTTTGTGAAGGTGATGATCATAGTATAATGATATATTACCCTAGTTCAGCTGGTGGAGGAATGAAAGAGTTGTTTAGAAAGGTGAGAGCCAAGCAGATACGTCTCATTTCACTTAGTCCTTGATGCCAACTCGGTTTGAGGCGCTTCTGGGTAATTCTTAGTATTATCTGGTAATACATGTAGACAATCGAAACAAGTCCATGATAGATTTTGTACCGATAAAAGTATTTGACTTAGTTTTGCAGCTAAATATTACATTATGTCATATTTAATTTTCTTTTGAACTTATATTAAGTCATGTCCGAGTGTCCGACATCTGTTGTTCTGATTACCTCTGTTGCTTCCCTCTATTCATAACATGATATCTTTCTTACCAGCCATGGTAATAATGCATGGAGGTTTTTCCCGCTAGTAGCAGTCATTTATTATTTGATTTAATACTCGCACATCATTTCTCAGGTTGGTAATCGCTCAAGTGATTTTCATCCAGATGTGAGAAGAGTAAGACGTGAAGGTTCTTATATATATGAGGAATTCATGCCCACTGGGGGCACGGATGTCAAGGTTGTTAAGCTGTGCAATTTAGTTTCTTACGAAAAAACTCACGTGGGGTGAACTATGTCTTCTAGATCAGTATGTTTTTCACAAGCTTCCATACGTATAGAATTTAGCTGACGGCATTTTTCTATAGTCATGCTGATTCTCATATTACGATTTAAGATTTCTGCTTTGCATTCTTCAGTGAAACATTTAACATAGAAACATCTTGATACAATTTTTCTTCTCTGAAAATCTAATAAAAGAGAAGTGTAGAGATTATCTGACAGGACTTATATCATATATTGATCTCGTTAAGATATTTTCCAAAACCACGTGCAATTTGTTCATGCCTGCTGAAGCTTTTCCCTTACTATTAAGCATCCCTATAAGCAGATATCTTGATTCTTAATAGTGCCACACATGTCGGTTATAGGTATAGTTTTCTGTATTCATTTGTTAACACGTGGCAGTCTCCGTTTCTTGGTCTCTTTCTTCCCTCTTGTCATTGATAGGGAAAGGGTCAGTCAGTGAAAGGATATATGTAGGGTTTAAGGGAGGAGAAAGAATTTGTTTTTTAAAGTTTTGTGTACTCGAATATAGTTTGCCAAATTCAGCTTGCGGAACACTAATATAAATTCTTATAAATAATTTCAACTTCTTGTTAACTCTTAGGTATACACAGTGGGTCCTGAGTATGCTCATGCAGAGGCAAGGAAATCTCCCGTGGTTGATGGTGTAGTTATGAGAAACCCCGACGGTAAAGAAGTAAGTATCTTTATTGAGTGTACATAAGAAGAAACTGAGCTTGTTTTTGTAGGACAGTACAGGTAGACTGTAGGCACACAACTTTACTGTTAATGCTTCGATTTACAATGTTACAGCTATGGAACATAAGAATTGATCTTACAGTTTGGCTTTTCCTTATGATTTTCTGTCTACTTACTTGCTTCTAGATTTTCATAATCCTGCTCCAGTAATGACTAGCCTGCTTCATTTTTTCGGAATTTTGATTAGAAGTAATTTTCTGTTCCACACTTAGATTTTCGGAATTCTGCTCCAGTAATGACTAGGCTTTACTTGTTTCTTTATTTGCAGGTCAGATATCCTGTTCTCCTCACACCTTACGAGAAAGAAATGGCTAGAGAGGTTTGCATCGCATTTAGGCAAGCTGTAAGTATTTATGATACACTTGAGTGAGGACTCCTCGAAATCAACTCGTTCAATTTTCTCTTCACCTGAAATCTCTGCTATGCAATGATTTGAAAAGTGGTTTAGATTTGATAAGTATTATCAGAATTATTAGATGGTCATCAATGTTAACTGAGTATTCTTAGAGGATCCATATGCCCGGTATATAGGTTTGCGGCTTCGATCTCTTGCGCTGTGAGGGGCGTTCCTACGTTTGTGATGTCAATGGATGGAGCTTTGTCAAGAACTCTTACAAGTGAGATTTCCTGTTTTCAATTTTCATTTTGTTGTCGACTGTGTTTAATTTCGTAATCGTTTGGCTAATGGATTTTAACTAGGTAAAACCAGGGATTACTCGATGACCTCTTCTGATAGTATGTTTATATGCCTCTCCTTCTTCTGGTTCTTTATTTTTTGGATCACGGATATCAACTTTCATGAGACAGTGCCCTATTGATCAGAATGAATTATTTTTCTGCATGTCTTAATATTCCCTTAATTTGTGTTTTAATTCTTCTTTCTATTTTCCGGGGCTTCTGAAAATTGCAGATATTATGATGACACTGCCTGTGTTTTGAGGAAAATGTTTCTTGATGCTAAAGCTCCGCATCTTTCATCAAAAATACCTCCTATCTTACCTTGGAAGGTTACCGAACCAGCTCAGCCCTCTGAAGGTCTAACGCGTCAGGGAAGTGGGACACTTGGGACTTTCGGGCAATCTGAAGAACTGCGCTGTGTGATTGCTGTTGTTCGTCAGTAAGATGTTACCTTTTCGTTATTTTTCGATTATGTTTTACGTGTGTTATCATCCCTTGAGAAGTGTTCCTTTGCTCTCAGTGGTGATAGAACTCCGAAACAGAAAGTGAAGTTGCAAGTTACTGAGGAAAAGCTCTTGAATTTGATGTTAAAGTATAACGGGGGGAAACCTAGAGCGGAGGTGCTTATTAATTCTTCCATGTAATAATGCTCGAGTCTTTTATCTTATATACGCACATTTCCCTTGTAACCATCTTCCTTGCCTTTCTGCAGACAAAGCTCAAAACTGCTGTTCAACTGCAAGATCTTTTGGATGCAACACGAGCTTTAGTTCCTCGCACTAGGTGTGTCGATTGACTTCCGATTATTTCCTTGGGCAGTTTAATGACTAGTAAATATGTGTATCAATCTTAGTCAGTATTGACTTACTAATGTGCTCATGTTCTCAATGAGAAAAGTATCAAATGGCTGAAGTTCTTATTTATTTGTTATTATTTTTTATTCCTACTTGCTCAAGACTTTCCTAGTCTTACGTATAATTGATAAATCATGAAGCATTACTTTCTTCACGCACAAACACGTAATAGAACTTTCATAATTATGAATGCTTATATTCTCTCCTCCTTTCATGACATTTTATAGTACATATCTTGACTTTGTTTTGTTAACATGTGTTGTATCATGCAGACCTGATCAAGAGAGTGATAGTGAAGCTGATGACAGTGAGCATGCTGAAAAGCTTCGGCAAGTGAAAGCCGTGCTTGAGGAGGTCTATTTACATACGATTATATACTTGCTGATTCAAGATACTGGCTTTTCTCTGTTTTGGTCGATATTATACTATCAAATCACATTTGGAATGAAAGGGGGAAAATGATTGATTGCTTGATTGAGAGCCCAACTCATTTTTGTAGCAAATACCAACCCCAACACTCAATTTAACTCTTTTACGAACCACATTATACGTCCAGGTGAATCTAAACAATTCTTTAATGCGTTTCAAACCATATCGTTTTCATAAGCAAGCTTTGTCTTCGCCATACTTTTGTTTCATTAGTATACCCGGCTGCCCGGTGTTTTTAAGTGTTATTTTCTTTGTATGATTGTAATGGTTATGGTATCCAGGGGGGGCATTTCTCCGGAATTTATAGGAAGGCCCAGCTTAAGCCATTACAGTGGGTCAAAGTGCCAAAACCAAATGGTGAAGGGGAGGAGGAAAGGCCTACCGAGGCCCTTATGATTCTCAAATATGGCGGTGTCCTTACTCATGCTGGCAGAAAGCAGGTACACGACGTGTACCTTTTCACGAATGTCTACTGTGTCTTTTTCACTCACAATGTGATTATCATATTTATAATTTTTCTTCTGCAAACAAAACATCTTTGGTCTTTTTCACTATGCTCATCTAATTCTCTTGGCAGGCTGAAGAACTAGGACGGTATTTCCGGAACAATGTGTATCCAGGTTACCAGTTGTCAGTATCTCTAATGCTACAGTTTGCTGCCGGTTCTATTTTTAGCTTGAAGCTTGGTTTCTAAAGTTCATGCATATCGAACTGCGGTAACACTTATCCGTGTTAATAATATTACGTTATGTGACCGGCAGAAAACCGGGATACCGAGATTCTTTTGTCGTTCTTCCGAGTGCCTTTTTCTCAACATTTTGAACGTGGTTTAGCATAAACACCTATTTGACTTTTCCTTTTTGATGCCCGTATCAGGTGAAGGTACTGGTCTACTTCGTCTTCACAGCACCTATCGCCATGATCTAAAGATCTACAGCTCTGATGAAGGCCGCGTGCAGGTTAGGCTCCCTGCTTTTTAATCGGGTAGCTCTGTTGGTTTATGCTTTTAACTTTGGCCTCTGGACATGTATTGAAATTGTGATGCAATGATACTGAGCTGTCTAAATGTTATCTGTGGCCTTCGCCTATCATTTCCAATCGTAATGTGCATGTTAAATTCAACGTTTAGTTATATATTTATCGCTTGCAGATGTCTGCGGCTGCTTTTGCAAAAGGTCTTCTAGACTTGGAAGGGCAATTGACACCAATCTTGGTAGGTAACATCAATATCTTGTATAAATGACTCGTTATTACCTCGTATCATCTTTCTTATGTTTTTAGCACTAATTTAAGGTTTCGCTCGTCAGCAAGGACTCCTCCATGTTGGATGGATTGGAAAATGCCAGTTCCAAGATGGTCGAAGCAAAGGTTAGTCTTTCGAGCTGCATTTTGTTTTTGAAATATGTAGTATAGTTCCAGATATCTTCATTTCTGGTTTTCTCTTTGCTTTTCAGGCCAGACTAAAAGAGATGATAACGGATAGCAAAACCGTTCAGAGCAGTGATGTACCTGAAGGAAAACCATGGATGGTAGATGGGTGTGGAGTTCCCGAGAATTCGTCTGAACTTCTTCGGGAAATGGTAAGGTGCTATCTTGCTCGATTAAAAAGTAACTGATTGGCATATGCTTCATGTTAACTTTTCTTGTAGGCCTTTCAACTTGAACTGAATTATCCCGAACTAAGGGAGCGTGTTTTTACTATAATCTATCAACTATGAATCCCTTTATCGATATCAAAACCAGGTGAAGTTAACGAAGAAGGTCACCGAGCAAGTGAGCCTTCTAGCCAAGGAGGAGAACGAGGAGCTTACAGGGAAAAACTCGCCCGATGTAATTCCTCCATATGATCAAGCCACGGCTCTTGGCAGGACAAGTTTGGATAACAACCGAATTGCTGCTGGCTTACCTTGCGGCAGTGAAGGATTCCTTCTCATGCTTGCTCGCTGGAGAAAACTTGCGAGGGGTTTGTATAACGAACGCAGAGAGTATGCCGTGTCTTATCTCGACTATTTCCTCTTTTTAGTTCCTGACATGCAACTTGCACTCCAACTCTAACTAACTACAAGCGTGCACTTGCAGGCGGTTTGACATAACGCAAATTCCTGATGTTTACGACTCTTGCAAGTAAGAGATACCATTTATGGTTGGTGGCAAATTGCATTATTAGATTATGGAGTGCATCAATATGTTTTTTAATGGAGTGATGTGGTTGTGACTTGTGTGAATATATTTTCTACGCCCATTTTTCGGATCGTTGCGTGTCTTCATTCACTTGTATCTGATGGAGGATTAGAGTATATAGTAAAAGAAGAATTGTCGATTCAGGACGCAAAAGATAGTTTAATTATTAATTCAGGACCCGAAAAATGATTTGTCAATCAAGGACACGAATTGAGGTCCTGAATTGAGAATTCTATGATCTTTTTGGGTCCTGAATCGATAATTTTCGGGTCCTGAATTGATAAAACTCCATAATAAAAAACATGCATATTAACATCAAGAACTATAGATCATGTCCATGATTTTCCGGATAATCTTTACTGCGATTTACTTGACAGATACGATCTCTTGCACAATGGACATGTAAATCTAGAAGGCCTTCATGACCTCTTCAAAGTAGCTCAGGTAAGCCGCAGACAACCCCATGACGCGTGTTCTCTTACGTTCGATAACTTCTGGATTGTCGTGCTTTAATTTTCGTTTTCACCACCTTAACTCGATATTGTACACAAAAACTCTGCAATGGTGTCTTGTTTTTCGATGGGGCTGCAGAAATGTACTTGTTCTTTCGACGTGACTAGTTAGATGTTTCTCATGGTTTCTTCCACTGATTGAACTCTTGGACTTCTGCAGTTACTAGCAGATGGTGTTATTCCAAATGAGTACGGAATCAATCCGACACAAAAATTGAAGATCGGATCGAAGGTATAAGTTTATTCATCTGATTGTTTCTGTATTCTGGAAAGAAATGTTCTTCATATTCAAAGTCCTCACTTTACAAGAACTTCAGATTGCTCGACGCTTGTTGGGGAAAATCCTGATCGATCTTCGAAACACGCGCGAAGAAGCCATCAGCATTGCTGAGTTGAAGTGTAACCAGGATAACAGTGAGGAAGTGGTTAGCAGTGTGAGAGAAGACTCAGATAATACAACAAAATCTCAATCTCTGAGTAAGATTGAGCTGAAAGGTAGCCTTACCAGTGACTTATCCATTGATTTGGAGGAAGACGACGACAAAGAACCCAAGTACCGTTTGGACCCAAAGTAAATATTTGCTTTTCCACACGCACACGCACGCACGCCCTCGTCTGTTTGCAGATAGCAATTAACCAATTATGATATTATGAGTTTTGGTATGTTGTTCGCCTCGGTCAGGTATGCTAATGTACGAACACCCGAACGACACGTTCGGACACGGCTATATTTCACATCAGTGAGTCTACAACTTTCTTGAATATTAGGACTAATTAAGTCTTTGCATGCATATTGAATATCAATCAACATAGGAGTAGTTTCGGATATTTGCTTTTCGTCGTTGCAGGAAACTTCGGGTGGTGGCTACCAGGAGTCAGCCACCTGAACATCTCCATCCGATTTTCAATTTAAACTATGCTGGATTTGGTTGACAGGAATCCCATATCCATTCGTTGATGAACGTTCTTCGTTACTGCAACATGGATGAATCTCTTCAAGGAGAACCCAGCCTCGTGTCCGATAGCACCTTGGAGCGCTTGTGTCGGACAAAGGAGCTCGATTACATGAGTCACATCGTATTGAGATTATTCGAAAACACAGAGGTTCGTGTTATCTATATATATACTCAGACATCATTTGATGTCTCGAACTCTACTCGTCTCTCCCACAACATTTCTCATTGTGCAAAATTAGACAAAACACTTTCTTGTAATAGTTTGCTAGAGATTTATTTATATGATATGGATGCAGGTGGCTTTGGAAGATCCAAAAAGATTCCGCGTGGAGATGACCTTCAGCCGAGGTGCAGATTTAACCCCTTTGGAGGTAAGCTTCAACCGAGAATGATTTTACGTACGGGAAAAGTATCAATTATATTACAAATTATTACGATTTTCTCTATAAACTATGCATATTATCAAAATATATTACAAACTATCAATTTTATTTCAAATTTATGATATGAGCAAATTTCCGCCAGCAAAAGGTTGACATGACTTGCCGAAAATTTACAATTTACTAAGCATAATTTGTAATATATTTTGATAATATGAAAATTACAAATTTTAGGCAAGTTTCCGATGTTATAAATTTGCTCCTGTCATAAATTTGAAACAAAATTTATAGTTTGTAATATATTTGAGAAAACAATAATGCTTCCTGTGTCCCGCTCGAATTGTTACACGGGCGTCACAACCAAATTGTTACTTTCTAAAGATTGCAACTTTTTCGCACTTAATAATAAAATATTAATTTCACTTATATTCACAGTCGTTAATTTCCGTACCGAAAAGAAGTATAACAATTATGCTGGGACGGAGATAGTAGTTTGTAATATAATTGATACTTATCCTTTACATAACCAGACATGGAAAAATGCATGTTCACGCATCCGTTATTTTTTGGCAGGAAAACGACAGAGACTCGGTTTCATGGCGACAAGAGCACACTCTGCCCATACACGGCCCAGAGCGGCTGCAAGAAGTAGGCTCGTATCTGACACTCGAGAGGATGGAGAAGATGATCCGGCCATTTGCAATGCCAGCAGAAGACTTCCCTCCTCCCACAATCCCTCAAGGATTCTCCGGCTACTTCTCCAAGAGCGCGGCCGTGTTAGAACGCCTCGTCAATCTCTGGCCCTTCAACCGGAACTCATCGCACGCCAACGGAAAGTAGTTTGGTCAGTTGCTCTGTCACTCTCTCTCTCCACATTATCCTTTTTGTCCATGTCAAATCCTACCTCTGCCTAGGAAGAGTTCTTGCTGCAATATTGATGCATTCATGTAGGTAGTTAGGTTAGTTGATGAGAGATGGTAATTACAAGAGAAAAGATTTAAGATTTTAGAGTTGAAATGTTCATGGTAGGCCTTTAAATGAAGCAGTTGAGTTGAGCCCATTGGTTTGAAGTGTGGCCATGATTCCCCATTTTTTGTAAGAATCAATGTGGGCCATTTGTTTTGTCTGCATCTCATTGTTGGACAATTACTTGGTGATGTCTACATTTTGTTCCCATTCTTTTGAACTTTCAACTCTCCTACAGACAGGTGTATAGACAATACTCTCTCTCTCTCTCTCTCCACATAATGGTTCAAGTTTATAACTTGTAAAAAAAAAGTGGGGTATCTTAATTTTGTGAAAAAGATGTTTTGTCAAATATATATTTGTTAGTTATTAAGTGAAAATATCTTCCTTTTAACATTTAAGAAAGCCCGAGAATAGATCTCATGCTAAAAGTTAGTTTGTGTTAAATAAGAATGAATTTACATTATTCATCTCAAACAATCAATGATTGAGCTTAAGGTTTTTTTCAAGATTTTACGTTTAATTGCTTTATGAATCATGCTAACACGAACGGAAATTATGTTTAATTTTTCAATTTTTGATGCTTTAATTTCAACTATTGATGCTATCAATTCAATGATTGAGATTTATTTTTATTTAATACAAATTCAATGATTGGTTAATCTACATATGTTTTTGAAGGTAAAACATGGAATTTTATCCAAAATATTTTCACTTCTCGGAATATTATCCAAAATTTTATCTGTTAGGGAATTTTATCCAAAATAATTTTCTGTTTGGGAATTTTATCTAAAATTGTATTTGTTAGTGAATTTTATCCAAAATGATTTTCTGTTTGGGAATTTTATCCAACTTAACTGACGGAATACTTGTACGATTAACCATCAGTTAAATTCTGCATAGTGTCCAACTCATTAATAATTCACGTAGTCGTTAGTTGGACGCGACATGAACATCATGTGGGATTTAACGGATGATTCATCGCAAAAAAAATAAATTAATGTCAATTAAATTGGATAAAATTCTTAAACATAAATTTTTTTTGGATAAAATCCTCTAGGAGATAAAATTTTGGATAAAATTTCGTGTTTCCGCTATTTTTGTATTAGTAGATTTATGAGGTACTAGGCTTGTATTAATTATTTTCTCTCTTTAATTTTTTATTAAATGACTCCATAATTTTTACTTTAACCAAGCATATTAGAAGGAAGTAATTATTCTTAATTTAAAAATGTTAAAAATACTCACTAGAGTTTTGACTATGATAATTAGTGATTATATTTGCAATGCTTAGCCCTTGTTCATCTATTACAAGTAGTGAGCTTCCAATTTTGTCTTTTGTTAGCCACTCATTATGAACACACAATTTATGGTATAAATTTGTTCTTAATAATATTTATTAAAATCTTAAAATAAATAAAATATTCAGTGATTCTTATCATCCAAGAAGGAAAAAAAAATCCTGCACTTGTCCACACTTTTTTTTTTTTTTTTTTGAAAAATACCACACGTGTAATTTTTGAGGTTCTACTGTGTACGGGTCTTCAATGTACACGTGGACCAATGATTTTATTTGTCTTTTAATATATATATTTTATTTTTTTTTGAGTTCATATTTGTATTTTTATATATTTATTGTGTTTGATCAATTAGTATATGGAAATGTTTTGATTTGAGTACTTAAAAATATTTTTATGAACTTTAGTTACAACCAAACATTTTTTAGTCGATTATAATTACTTCAAGATAATAATAATAATAATAATAATAATAAATGAAATAATCTTCAATATTTTGTGTTATTAGTTTTGGTTTATATATATAATTTATTTCAGTTTTATTAAATACTACTCCCTCATTTTCAATTATTTGGTCTGGATTATTATTTTAGGGTGTTTCATTTATATGATCCAAATTCTATGTTTGGTATTGCTTTTATCTAATAATTTACAATTACAGCCCTGAATAACTTTAAAAATGAGAATATTAAATGTAATATTATGAAAATGAAAAGTTAATTAATGCTTTAAATAAAGGTAATATTGGAAGTTTGTTTAAATATTAAATATTTTTTCATAAATGTGCAAGATCAGAAGGATGGAGTATATATAAGTGTAAACTACGTATAACGATGATGCAAAACCTATATCATTGGCAAAAACTTGCGTTAGACACGTCTAAACGGTTTATGCGGATTTTATCCATACTCAAATGGGTTCACCTATTCCAAATAGGATTTATTAATCCCTAATTAAAATATATAAGATGGGTTTGACTTAGATTAATGGATAAACCCGCTTAAATCGTTTAGGCGTGCCTAACCTGAGACCTTCCCTATATCATTTTATTATTATCCATAAATTGGATAAAACAAAATAAAGAGATCGTAGAGGAGAGAGTGAGAATCGAATTCAATTTGGCCACTAATTTCACTTGGAATGGTCGTCGTATGTCACTATTCAAAGTCGGTTTGGACAAAGTTGTAATGAATATGTGACACAACTTTAATCTACTTTTCCTATTAAATTTGTTGAATTGATCAATCCATGCATTAAATGATTCACAAATATTTTTTTCAAACTTATGCCTTGAGCTTGATAATAATTACGTAAATTTGCAAGTATACACAATATATGTAGCAAAAATATAGGTATGAGTATATTTCTAAGTATCATTATAAATTTATAAGTATACATGTGTTGTGCATAAATAATAACTACTAACAAAATAAATAAACAAATGGAGTTTCATCGTTTCAGGACCCGAAAGATAGTTTAATTATCGATTCAGGGTTCGGAAGATTAATTCTCAATTCAGGACCTGCAAGATCACAAAAAGGATTGAGAATTGCATGATCTTTTGGGTCCTGAATTGTCAAATCATCTTTCGGATCCTAGATCGATAAATGAACTATCTTTTGAATCCAGAATCGATAATTCTCTTTAAATAAATAAAATGTGATTTTAAGTTGTAAATTTGAACTCTCTGAAAAGCTCGAACTCATAATTCCTTTTGTTGTTAATACTTAGCCGCTAACCTCTTGACTTTTCTATTTAGGTTTATGCAGCTAATATATGATTAATTTATTACTAAGCACTAGACTCAACTAGAAAACATTGGACTTTTTACTAGTCATTGCACATGCAAACTTGCTATTTTCTACTGAAATTGATGGGATAATTTATAGTTAATATTTTGGTGATTGGAGTGTTATTATATTTAGAGATTTGGCATCATTATTTTACAATTAATAAGATTAAGATACTTGGTTGATCACCATTCGGTTTTGCACTAATTTAATTTGATTGTGACTAATTCAACCCGTTATATTATATCGTTGCAATCATTGTACAATAGTATATGAGTTTTATTAAGATGAGTTTTATTTTATTATAAGTGTACAATCTAATATAGTGATTTTAGATTTCTCTAAATAAAAGTTCTTGAAATCCATTATCTCCAATGGCGGATGTAAGTACAGGTTAGGGGTTCTAGGCTCCTCAATCGATTTTTTTGTTTTTGTTTTTATTGTATAATAATACGAGTTTTTTTATAAGATAATCCTCTCTTAAATAAGAAAAATGGAATTGAAGATGATACAGAAGAATAAAGTATGAGGAAATTGAGAATGATGAGGAGTTGATTTTTTTTTTTCCATTATACTCAACTTTATACATTCATACATTGCATCTGTTGGGAGCATGCCCAAGCCCAATTGGCAACTCGAAGGCCCCATCGGCCCAACCTTAGTTTGCGGACTCAGCCAGTGACCAAGGTAGAACGAATTACCTAAGGTCGATATCCACCCCAGTCCGTCTTTGCAACCAAACACAGCGCAAGCTCGCCATCGAGGAGACAAGTCGACTACCGAGAAACCTGACGGCGCATAAACATTGTAAATCCTAACCGACTCCAAGAATTCCAGAGGGTTCCGAAAATCTCGACAACTACGAGCTCGTCGGCGACTAGGGTTTAGTCTAGGGTTTCCCTTTATTTTCCATCTATAAATAAGGGTTAAAAACCTATTTTTTGGATCGATCTTTTCCTGCCCTGAGTTGTATAGAAACTCTGTCGAATTCAATGCGAACTGCTTATCTTTCACGCATTCAAAGGCTACGCGTTTGATTTATTGCTTTCATTCAGATTTCTTGTCGTCGTTTATCATGTTTTGATTGCTTTATATTAATGCATCTCCAAGCCGTCGTTTACTATTTTTCCTCGAATTATCTATTGTTCTATTTAACAATTCCAAGAACTCCATTTATTTTCATAAATCGAACTTCAACAGCATCCATGTCATTTGCTGGATCCGATTATCTTTCTCTTATTTATTTATTGCGAATTTGTCGTGTATTATTTTTATAATATTTTATTGATGATGATGTGGCTAATTGAATCATACATTTGTTATACCTAATAAATAATATTAAAAAGTGTATTAGGAAGTGGTGGTTCATGATATATGCTTAGTCACTATTCCACCAAACACTATAATAAAGTACAAGCGCTAAAGCACCACGTTGTAGGTAAGAGTACAACCTTGTAATGCTTTCTAAATAATGCGTGTTACCTGCCCTAATCCCACCAAACAATTATGTCATCCATCATAAAGTAAATATATATTACATCAATTTACCTAAAACATATACGTGATTTTCGACTTCTACATTAATAGCAATATACTATTAAAATAGTTTTGATACTAAATAGTAAATTATAATCCCTAAAGTTTTTTTTTGACTAGATTTGTTACAAATTAGTTTATAAGTGATGCATTTTGTTTTACATTTTAATTTTATTTTATATGGATTACTTAGACATTACTACAATAAATGACAATTTGATAAAAAAATAAAAAAAACTCTCGATATCTTACATACGGATTTGGATAGTCTGTTGTGCCAGAGAATGTTGTGCACATTTTCAACACAAATTTGAATTTGTTTTATAATTTATTATACTTTACTTAATTTTATTTTTAATTGATTTTGAGAAATAACATGTTATGTTGTGCACAACAGGATACAAATCCTTAAAATATACAGTAAATTTTAGAAAAAAAAATAAAAATGAAAGAGATTAATACAAAAACTCAACAATATAAGATGATTTTAAAATGGGATTTTCTTAAAATTAGTGTTCTATTTAATAAAAACACTCAAAATTAATTTCTAAAAGTCGTAGTTTAATATTATAATTTAATCCGAAACAAGTGAGATATAATATTTAAAAACTGAAAAATATAATTTTATTGTTATTTATTATATACATATATTATTATAGAATAAATAAAAAATAAAAGAAATTATAAATTATTTTGGCTGAAACATTTTTTTCGAACTATTTATGTTTTAATATACTCCCTCCGTCTCACCTCAATTGTCCCACTTTCCTTTTTCGTCCGTCCCACCTCAATTGTCCCATTACTTAAAAAGGCAACTTTTTCACACTCAACAATAAAATATTAATTTCACTCAACTTACTTTACACTCACACTCCTTGGTTATTGTGCCCTCCATCACCGGGACAATTCAGCCGGGACGGAGGGAGTATTATTATTATTAGATAGATTAGGATTTTTCATAAATGAACCTCCACCAGTTAAGAGTTTCCTCCTAAAATATATTCCAAAAAAATCTAAATGGCATAATTGTCGAGATGACGTGGCAGTCCCATCCCTCACGTGAAATCGTCTACTTGGACTCAATGTACAGTCCGTGAAGTCACGCTTGAAAACGTGGCAGCAAACAAAAATAAAAAAAATGGAATCGTGCTCAATCTCGGTGGAAGTATGTGTCAGCTGGAATCAGATACGGGCGGGTCGAGATATTTGTCTAGGGTTGAACGAAACGACGCAGTTTGGTCGTTCTCTGCAGAGTCATTTCGAGAGGACAATTCCGTACGTCACTGCCAATTCAACTTTTCTTTTTTATTTTTTTTAACTTTATGAAAAGTGAGAAATAGAAAATTAAAAAGTGGAAAGCGGGAAAAGACAAAAAAGGCCTCCGCACTCCTAGTCAAACAAGTCCACTAACTAACAATGCCCCTGCGCCGGTTTTACTGGAATATTACTTTGTTTTATTCGAGGAAAAGTAAAATAAGTTTTACTATATTAATTATTGAATAATGATTGATTACCTCATTCTTAGTAAAATTATTTAATAATCCTAGTTGGATGGACTAGCTTAACTGATATTTTTGACTGTTTGATTTTTTTTATTCAAAATTTTCATTGTTTGCTACTGTTAAAAATGATATTATAATTGTAAAATGATGAAGAAAAAAAAAGTTTTGAATCAGGCACAGTCTAAATTGTCATCCTTAATAGGGTGTTAATTTTTTTGACACGATACGATAATCCGACACGAACTCGCACGATAATAATGAGTTAGTGTTGAGTTTTAATGGGTTCGTATAATTATCATGTCGACTCAATTCGTGTCGTGTTTGTATTGTATTCACGTCGTGTTCGTGTTATCCAATATTGTATCATATTTCGTGTCGTGTTTGTATTATCCGATAGCATATCGTGTTTCGAGTCGTATTTGTGTCGTGTTCGTGTTACCCACTAAGAAATTAATTAATAATATATTTAATTTTTTAATTATTATTACTACTATTTCATCATTTATCAACATAATTTAATACTTTTCATAAGTCAATATCGTGTTCGTGTCAATGTCGTGTCCGTGTCGTGTCCGTGTCAATATCGTGTTATTAAATTGGGTTCTTAATAAGTCAATGTCGTGTCCGAGTTTAAGGCTTAATGAGTCGTATCGTGTTCGTGTCAAGCATATCCTTACCAAATCGTGTTCCTGTTGGACCTTAATGGATCGTGACAATACGATAACGATCCGACACGCATGAATTGCCAACCCTAATTCTTAGGCAATGGAGTTTTGTTGACTGAAACAATAGTTTTTTGAGATTAATACACTCTTTTTATATAAAAAAAAGAGCAAAATCATGAAATAGCCATTTTGGCTATAACACATATTCATTTTAGCCAATATTATGCACATCTCACGAATTTAGCCAAAAGTACATTTTTCAGATTGGTGTCATAACTTTTCAGGTTTTTGGAATTTGAGATTTGACAAAAGAATTTAAAAGAATTTATAAAATAATTTTTCCGATTGCGATCATGTATTTTTGCTGAAAATAATTTAAATTAATTTTGAGGAATTTTTTAAAAAATTAAAACTGCCGATAGCGACCCGATAGCGACCCGATAGCGATCTCGATAGCGACTCGCTGACAGCGAGTCAAACCGAGTCAGTGGCCGACACGGTAGCTACCTCGATAGCTACCGATAGCGACTCGGTCAAAAAAATTTAAATAATTATTAAATGTATTCAAAACCCTAAAATTGGTCCCCCCCTTCATTATCTACGAAAATTGCCTTCTCCATCGTTCTCAATCGCTCTCTCGACAGCGACTCATTCGGCGCCCCCACCGCCACCGCCTCCGCCGCCGCCTCCGCCGCCGACGCCGCCTCCGTTAATTCCATGGCTGAGGTTAATTTTCTAACTTATGCCCTAAGTTATTTCATGAAATTGTGTGTTAATCTTGATAAATTGTGATAAAGTGATAAATTGTAGCAAGATTGTGATAAAGTGATAAATTGTAGCCGAATTGTTGAATCTTTTTTTTTGTTAATTTCGTGTGAATGATATTGCTAATTATTTCATAGCCGAATTATTTCATAGCCGAATTGCTAATTATTTCATAGCCGAATTGCTAATTATTTAATCTTCGAATTTCGTGTGAATGATATTAGGGTAATTGTTGAATTATTATATATGTGGTTTAGTAGGTAGATGTAAGTGTGCATTTAATTCGTTTATTCGTGCGTTAATTTCGTGTGAAGAAATTGTTTTGTTTTTTTATTTAATGGTTATTTGGAATTTTTTGTAGTTTTTTGGATTAATTTATAATTATTTAATTGTTATGGTATTATATTTGCAGATTGAATGGATTAGACGTGAGTTACATGGTGCTTCTAGTAAAATAAACTTATACACTAAAGTTTCGGTATTAGATCGCATAGATGTAACATTACGGTCTGTAGGAGGGGAGCAGTTGGTAGAACAGTTTAAGAATGGACCTTTTGGGAACTTATTAAATTGGAAAAAGCAGGGTCCAAGTGCTTCTCAAGCACTTTTAGAATTATTAAGTTACCAAATTAGATCTCCTGACCCATCTGAATTATGGTTTTTAATTGGTGGTCGGCCTATTAGATTTTCAGTGACGGAGTTTGCCCTAGTGACTGGTTTTATGTTTGGATCTAGTAGTTTTGATGTTGCTGGACATTATGACCCATTGCTTGGATGCAAGATGTTAGGAATTACCCTAGATATAGGAAATTTCTAGCTATTCAGTTTTTCCTAAACACTGATTGATTTTGATTGTTTTTGGACATGTTTCTATTTGTATTTGTACTTCTTTACATTATATTTAGGACTTCGGTTTATTCATCGACAAAAACTTAATTTTATTCAATACAACAATCATTACAAATACAGTCGATATACACTAATCGTTTGTAGTTCGATCTGGACATGTGCGCTTTGTGTGTGTTTCTGATCTGCATATACTGCATTTTTTCTTTTCGCGTTGCCTACTACTTGAAGATTGACCAATATCTGCACCCGATGGGCGTCTACGAGATCTAGGTCGTCCAGCTTGACGCGATATAATTGGAGGCAGGACACACAACGAACTTGCTTCGGCAGAAACATCCCATTCGTCTTGAGGTGGCAGTGACTGCACGACTCCACCGTATATTTCTCGCCAAGTTGATGTCTTATAGTAATGACTTACATAGTCGTACGGGTTCAAACCAACATGACTGTCACAATTATGATAAAGTTAATAACATATTATAATATAAAAATTAATTTAAATACGTTTACCTAATTGCCGCAACGGCATGCGAGCACGGGATGAGGTCCAGTTGCAACTCACGACAATCGCACGTGGATAACTCCAGATCAACCCTCCAAGTTCTACCTCCTTCATTCACCTTCATTTTCATTGCTGATATGGGTACAACTGAATATGAATGCGAGAGTTCTACTAACGGTGTTAATTTTGCAACAGCCTCCTCCGTCAAGATATCCGACCGCGCAGATGCCTTAGCTCTTTTTTCATCAAACCATTTTTCAAGAATACCTCTGTAGGTGTCAATAATAGAGCAGATTGGCAACCGTCGGGCATCCAGTAAGCGAGCATTGAAAACCTCAGCTGCATTTGATGTCAAGAAACTATATCGACGTACAGGACATTGCGACCTAGCCCATCGATCTGGTCCTACATCCAATAGTTTCTGAAAGGCTGCTGGTTTCTTCTGATTGATTCTATCCATCGCTTGTTGATATGTTGCCGATCGGTAAGCGTAAGCAGCACGTTGGTACAGCGCAGCAATGTCCTTACCGTACCCTGTCATTTTATTTAGAAGATGGTAAAAACATAAGCCGTGTGGCACACCAGGATACACTTCACTGATCGCATTGGAGATGCTTATGTGTTGGTCGGAAACAATCAGCATTTGATCTGTGCATCCAAAAGAAATCCGTAATCGAGACATGAACCACTTCCAACACTCATCATTCTCGATGCTGCCGACACCAATAGCAAGTGGAAATACATGTTCGTTACCATCTTTTGTGACAGCAACAAATAAGACGCCTTTGTTCCGACCCTTCAAATGAGTGGCGTCAACAACGATAATCGGTCTTAATAACCCGTTCTCAAACGCCGTCCGTGAAACACCTAGAGCAACAAAACAATGACGAAATCTTCCATCGGAATCAATCTCCAAATCTGTTAAAGTACCTGGATTGTATTGTCTTAACACCTCCAGATATTTGGGCAGGATAGAAAAAGATTCTTCTATACCACCATAGATCATCGAAATTGCTGCATTTCGAGCTTTTAGTGCAACGCCATAGCTAGTACGGATCCCAAATGATGCCTGCAACTCCGTCATAATTTCACGGGGTTTTATAATTGATCCTTGCCGACGCATCTTTCGTGCAAAATACGCGGCAACAGCTTTGGAACGGACATTCCGGGATCTTATGCCTGCAAGATTGTTAAGGCAATCATGATTACGATGGAACTTGCGTATAATCCAGCAGCTACCTCTGCATGATGCCCGTAAGAAGAACGAACAAGAGGCACTTCGTTTGCAAGTGTACTCAACGCGAGTACTAGATGAGCGCACCACTTTAAATTCAACACGTTGCTCCATATGCAAAAGAGATACGGCAATTAAAAGATCGTCCTTCGTATAGAAGATAGAGCCCAATGAAAGTTCCCGATCTAGTACGGCTGCAACATCTCGTACCACTGGTGACTGTGATGAATCCAACGATATAATTGGAACTAGCCAATTATTTAGATCGCCTTCAACGTGACATGAATCCGGGAGAGGATGGGTTGGCATAAGATTGGATATAAACGCACTCATTCCACCAACTGATCGGATCCATGCAGAAAACTCAGCCACTGTAAAATTCTTTAATGCATCAGAATTGATGAAATCTTCATCATCACTAGACTCCTCCTCGGATTCCTCGTCCTCCTCTTCATCATTAGAGTCAACGATATGACCCTCACTTGTTGAGTGGTGACCTGTATTTTCATTCTCCTCCTCCTCCGCCTCCTCCTCCTCGTATGGATGCTCATATTCTTCATGGGGAGGCTCATCGTTTAAATTGGGTATTTGGGAGCTCCGACTACCACCTTCTGAAGACGTACCAAAAATCAATGAGTCCCCAAATCTTTGTAGATCTTCCAGACCTGGACTAAAATGCTGGTAAATTGGTGGACTGCTTGATGATAAGAACGGCCTGTATGGGGATGGCTCCCGATGTGAAGTCCCAACACCGGTACTCGCCGTATAATTCATAACAATATAAACATGCGGCTCCGAATTAAGAGCAATCAATCGTTGAAGGTCTAGATCCGTCACCAACAACGATTTTATAGATCTGCCTCTACGGGATTTGGCAGTGTAATAAATATTATACTCACCGAGTATGGCTTCCGCATCAAAAATAAGTTGAATGTTGCTTCTTAATGCGGCTATGGAAATGTTGGCGACTGGTATATAAACCAGTCGTTCTTGTCCGCCAATGTAGTTGCACGACTCATCCCATTGCCCATTGTAGTGAAGAATTACGCTGCACCAATTCTCCATTTTGAGAAAGAAATTAATTTATTTTGATGAAGAGAGACAGAGATGAAAATGAAGAAAAATTGAACTGTGAAGAATGAAGAGAGACAGAGATGAAAATGTGTATGTCACCACCGAACTTCACTTCAATTATATAAGTAGTAAAGAGTGTCGGCAAATACACATAAATAATTGAAATTGATAAAATAAAATAATTGTGTTCATTTTAATTTTCAACAATTTCAGTGTACGATTCATTACCCTTCACATAATATTTCCAACAATTTCAGTGGACTCATCAAATCAATATGCTTGAAGACATTATTGTATTTGTATGCAACGACAAAATAATTAAATTTTTTGTCCAAAATTTGATAAAAATTGTAGATATAAAGTTTTAATTCGTGAAATTCGTGAATTAATATATTTTATATATTAACTTGATCAAAATTCACGAATTTAAAACATCTCAAAATGAAAAAAATTCACGACCGAGTCGCTACCGATCCCACTCGGTAGCTATCGGTTCACAATCGGTGGGGACCACCTAAATAAAAATGAAAAAAATAGTCCAACCGAGTCGGACCGATTCCACTCGGTAGCTACCGATCCAACTCGGGTCGCTACCGTTCCGACTCGGTAGCTACCGAGCCAACTCGGTCGCTATCGAACATTTTCGCCATAATCCGCCGAAAATAAAAAATAAAAAAATGGAGTGCGACCGAGTCGCCATCGATCCCACTCATTCGGACTCGGTCGCACTCTGTGGGACCCAGTCTCTATCACCAAAATAATTGTCTGAAAATTAATAACCGAGTGCAAAAAAATTCATTTATGCAAATATAACTATAAATTTAGTTAAAAACTGGTTTTAACTAATTGATTAGACTTAAGTGTCAAATTTTTGGCAATCAAATGATTGGGAAACAAATTCCAATACATAATTATGTACTTTTGGCTAAAATTGAAATGAATACATAAATGTGGCTAAATTTGATATGTGTTTTATCAAATTGGCTATTTCACATAATTTAGACTAAAAAAAAGGGTACATATTTTAAATTGGGAAGGGTGTACATTAATTATTACACTTCGAGATCAGACTGTTTTAGTATTATATCTATGTAATAGTGTGTCTTGTGTAAAGCAAAATGCTATTTTTTAGATAGAATACATTAATTAAATTCTATTTCAGATAACTTGAATATAAATACATCTGATCTTTTATTAAACATAAGTAAAGCGCTTTAATACTAGGAGCTTTGCTGAGCTGCCAATTTATCTCTTTTAACTTACTGCATATTAATTTATTTTTCAATTTCTGATTTTTAATATAAACTTTTGAATCCCAACTATGATCATTCAAACTTTCGTAAAAAATATTGATAAAAATTCGAAATCAACCTCATAGAAAATAACATAAGATTTTGTGTAAAGAAAGTCAAGTGACATATATTTTCGAAAAAGGAAAAAAAAGTGATATGTCTCAAAAAAGTTCAAGTTAATGAGTAAGACATAAAGATGAACGAAAGCAGGTAAAACTACTTTTTAATTACTCCACCTCACAAAATGATTTTTTAAACGTGAAAGTCATGAATTTATTTGCTACTTGAAATAATCCCTCCGTATAATTATGGTTAATAATAAAATTGACAATAGTAATTAATTTATTTAATACTTAAATAAGTTGATTATAATTATCAATTTTATTATTAATCACAATTAGCTATTTAACACTACCTCCGAAATTAATGTAATTAAAATGAAAAGGGCCTATTTAAGCTCGACGGAGGGAGTAATAACAATCGATTCCAATTTTACCTTTTTTTTTATTACAAGCTTACCCATATAGTATTTATTATTAGAATATTGATAATTTAATTATGGAGAGATTATTTTTCAATTCAGGACCCGAAAGATCACAAAAATTTTCAATCCAGGACCTCAATATCAGGTCCTGGATTGACAAATCATGTTTCGGGTCCTGAATCGATAATTAAATATCTTTTAATTCTAAATCGACAATTCTCCTTTAATTATTGAACATATGTGTCTAATTAAATAACTAAATTATTTGTATCGACCCTTAAATTTGATAAGGCTCGTGAATCTGTTAAGCATACCTACACTCGAAAAACAAATAAAACCAAGAGTTCACACTAAGCTAATTGTTCACTAGTGTATAATTTTCTTTTTCTATATAACAAATCATTGTGGCAATATTTGATGCGAAAGATTAGGAGTTGTTGAGGAAAACATGCTATTTTAAAGGAGTTTTTTTCGTTCAATCATTCAAAAAGTATTGCATTATGGGAGAGTTTTTTCTTTGCTTTACGTTTTTTCTTGTACGTTACCATTGATGAATAAAACTTCGACGAAGTATCTCACACGGAAATATAAGAAAAAAAAAAGTTGAAATATTCAAAAAAATAATTATTATTTCTCATTCCCCAAAAAAAGAAAAAAACTTTTTCCTATTTCCTTTAGTCCCTAGGATTCTCATCCATTCAAACCCTTTTGCCTTTTAGAAATCTTTATCTTTATTATATATAAGAAAAATAAAAAGTTGAATATTCCCCCTATTCCGGGTCAATTAGTCACATATTGGTCAAGTACAATAACGAATATTTGTGAGCGTAGTGAAATTAATATTGTATTAGTGAGTGTGAAAAAATTTGTTATTCTTGAAAATGTGATTAATATAGCGGGATAGACGAAAAAGGAGAGCGAGACTAATATAGAGGGACGAACGGAGTAATATACTCCCTCCGTCCTGGTGAAGTAGTCACATTGCTTTTCAGCACGAGAATTAAGGGTTTTGAGTGTAGTAGAATTAATATTTTATTGGTGAGTGTGAAAAAGTTTGTCATTTTAGGAAAATTAGACTATTCTATGGGACAAACAAAAAAAGAAAGTGAGACTATTTCAATGGGACAGATGAATTACTATTTATATGTTTTATCTTTTTTTTTCTTTTTACATATTCCGTACACATTTATATGAATACTTGTATAATGCATTAATTTTAATTCGGCAAGAGGTTCAAATATATCCTGAATTATGTGATATTTCTCCAATTTATCATAAATTATTCAATGTTTCAATAAATACCCAAATTATTAAAAACTATGCAAATACATCCCAAACTATTTTTTACTGATAAAAGGAAAGATAATTGTATTGACATAAATCTAAGTCATTAAATTAAGTTTTTGAATTTAAATGTTTAGTACAATAGCTCATTGTGTCTGACTTAGATTTTCGACAATATTGCCAACGTTTCATAAATTGTAAAAATAATTCGAATAATTTGGATATTTATTGAAATATTTGAATAATTTATGATAAATTTAAGAAAATTCGTATAATTCAGGATATGTTTGAATTAACCTTTTGCCTTTTAATTCATGAGATATCTTACCACAAGATTATTGCATTTATTATTGTATTATTATATGCCTACGTGTATAAGTATATTAGTAGGATATTATGCCATATATTATATACTAATAAATGAATGGTGCAGTTTAGTTTGCATGATTGCCAGAGAAAAATGGTTTGATATATATGAGCAAAATTTGTGGCCCTAATATTTTGAGTTTTGTCAATATGTGACAATTTTTCACACACCAAATAAAAGGTCAAAACAATATATTATATTCAAAGCTTTAAATTATGTAGCTCTTAAATTATTTGACTAGTTGATCAAATGTCGCATTTCACACGTAACGAGTTATTAGACCTATAGGAAAATTGAGTCGCAATGATGATAGCAAACGATTTTTTCTTTCAAATTTAAGACCACGTGTGTACATGGCCATATCTTTTGTAGTAGTAATATTAATTTCTTTTGCCATTATTTTTTAATGGATTATTTTGTTATATTACGGCCTACTTTTGTCTTCATCAAAATGAGTTATCTATTGATTTTGATTCTTTATACATGCAAAGTAAAAAGTTAGTGCTAATTATCATAGTCATAAAATCTAATCTTCTTTTCTTCTTTTTCAATTCTATCTCTTTAATGAAAATCAAATCTTACAAAGTTAAAATTAAGGTGCATGATGTGAAGTGTTTGCTCTTTATTTAACATGGTGTTTTATTGCAATGAAGCAATAAGATAATGTTTCAAAGCATTGGCGGATCTATATTAAGGTTGGGGTGGACTTCAGTCCCCTTTAACAAGAGTTTTTTTTTCTAATTTTAATAATAGGATAATATAATATTTTTATGAGATAATTATCTTCATTAGTAATTTGTTATGAAGAAGGGTAACTGTGAGGGTTGAGGAACAAGATGGACCGAATATATTAATTTTTATATATTTTATTATCGTGAATGAATATTTTTATTTAATTATGTAATTTTCTCTAATCCATAAAAATTCATTAAAACCCTCTAATAAATATTTCTGAATCCATCACTATTTAAAAGTTTATAAATAAGATAGGAAGTATCTCAAATCACATAATTATTTAACTAGGTAGCTTACCTTTTAGAGTAGAATTTTTGGTAAATTCATTCGTCCGTACAAAAATTAAATCTTTTATTTTTTTAATATTTTGTGTGATCCTATTTGTCAAACCAAAAATTCGAAAACACAAATTCTGCCCACGCCATTCAATGCGAAACAATGTGGTCAAAAGCGTAAATAGGTGAGAAAAGAGGGGGCAGTGTGCAATTTCAACAGTGTTGAGTCCTCATTAGTAATTATCAATAAGAAAAGTGGCAGAAAATTCTGTACCCGCCAAGTACATGATCTTCTAAGACTGGCTCACCTGCTTCATTCTGTACCGTACAACAACTGATCCCCGCTCTCTACCTCACTCGCCTCACGCGCCCCCCTCCGCGCGTAGTGCAAAAGAGGTTATTCACTTTTCACTATATATATATATATTAGGAAGCCATATAGCTGCATCTCTTTCATTCCAACTCTATCGCCATTATTTCACTTCTGTTTTGCTGCTGCTACAGCCTACCCTGCTGATTTTTTCGGTGCGCTCCCTCTCTTACTGTTTTTTTTTTTTTTTTTCATTTCTCTTTTTAGCATTAATATGGCGTATATTTTTTATATGTTTTACTGTGATTTCGTGCTCGTGCGTTGAGTTTGTTTAACTGAGGTTTTCGTGGCAGAAATGGCGGCGAAGGATGAAGAAGCGATGGAGGCTCTCAAGAGAGAAGCAGTTGATTTGGTATTTTTTTTTTCTGCAACTCTTGTATTCACGTATTTGTACTCTGTTATTGCTTTTTTTTTTAAAAAAAAAAAAAAATCTGTATATATTCTAATCTGAAGTTTGCTCTGTTATTTTAAATTGAATTCGGTTCTGCTTTTGTTATTTTTTTAGGAAAATATACCAATAGAAGAGGTTTTTGAGAATCTGAGGTGCACAAAAGAGGGACTTACATCGGAGGATGCTAGCCGAAGGCTAGAGATTTTCGGCCATAACAAACTTGAGGAAAAAGAGGTCAAGTTTTATTCAACTGTGTTTCTTTTTTACTTATCCTTTTCGAAGTTACGATTTTTTTATTTTATTTTTGTCCATTTTGGAATCTTCTGATTATTGATTGTTTTGAATTTTGCGATAAATTGCAGGAGAGTAAATTTCTGAAATTCTTAGGATTTATGTGGAATCCTCTTTCATGGGTGATGGAAGCTGCGGCAATCATGGCCATCGCTCTCGCTAATGGAGGAGTTAGTTTCTGCTCGCTCTCTTCTCTCATTTGATTATTGTTTTCCATTTCTTCTCCCCCTTCTACGGCTGATACTTCTGTTTTATTTATTTATTGTTGTCTCTGTAACTGAAACAATTAAAAAAAAACTCAAGTTTTATGTAGCACTTTCTATACATGTTAATTAATTAATTAATACATTAGTCACATGAAGTCATCAATTGATTATTTATTGTTAATTGCTGTTCTTTTTTTTCAGGGGAAACCGCCAGATTGGCAGGATTTCGTTGGGATCATTACTCTTCTTATAATCAACTCAACCATAAGCTTCATAGAGGAGAACAATGCTGGAAATGCCGCCGCTGCTCTCATGGCACGACTTGCTCCCAAAGCAAAGGTGTGTGGTTCAGTTTAACTACAGAATATATTTCTGTCTGCTTTTCTGTATATGTATGAGAGCAATTTAGCGATTCCAATTTAGTGGTGCAAGAATTGATGCTCAATAATGATATATTCAG
Source organism: Plectranthus barbatus (assembly GCA_026898455.1). Classification (NCBI taxonomy): domain Eukaryota; kingdom Viridiplantae; phylum Streptophyta; class Magnoliopsida; order Lamiales; family Lamiaceae; genus Plectranthus; species Plectranthus barbatus. The sequence goes on along the minus strand of JAPKLW010000551.1, from coordinate 384,329 downwards.
GTTCTTAGAGATGGGCGCTGGAGTGAGGAAGATGCTGCTATTCTTGTTCCTGGTGACGTAATTAGTATAAAGTTGGGTGATATTATTCCAGCTGATTCTCGTCTCCTTGATGGTGATCCTCTCAAGATAGATCAGGTCATCCATTATGTTATTGCTTTCTTGATTTGGATTGTTTGAGTTGATTCATTTTGGTTGGTCATGTTGAATGCTAAACTGTTTCCCTGTCTTCTTTTACAGTCTGCTCTAACTGGGGAGTCCCTACCCGTGACAAAGGGCCCTGGAGATGGTGTATACTCAGGGTCTACGGTCAAACAAGGGGAGATTGAGGCAGTGGTGATTGCAACTGGTGTTCATACCTTCTTTGGCAAAGCTGCACACCTTGTTGACTCCACTAATCAAGTTGGACATTTTCAGAAGGTGAGTACCAAGATTTTGATAATAAATATCATCACAGTTAGATTGTTAGAATCGTTTACTACATGTGTATACTGATGTTGAAGCAAAGTGTTTCATTTATTCTGTTCTCGGGCATGCCCTTCTTTTCTCTAACATACTTCTTCTGTATGTGCTTTCAAGGTGTTGACCGCCATTGGAAACTTCTGCATATGCTCCATTGCGGTGGGAATGATTATTGAGATAATTGTAATGTATCCCATTCAACACCGTCCTTATCGTCCAGGAATCGATAACTTGCTTGTGCTCCTCATTGGAGGAATTCCCATTGCAATGCCAACAGTATTATCAGTTACAATGGCAATCGGTTCACACCGTTTGTCCCAACAGGTAGAATGCTTGGCCTGTATTTTGAAGCAGCTCTAGTTTGTCGTTTTTGACAGTGGATGTTTTCTTGTCAATTCTCAGGGGGCTATCACTAAAAGAATGACTGCAATTGAAGAAATGGCTGGCATGGATGTCCTCTGCAGTGACAAAACTGGAACGTTGACATTGAACAAACTAACTGTTGACAAGAATCTTATTGAGGTTGCTGCAATAATATCAGCTGCCTATGAAATCGAATTTGGCTCTCCGTTCCCGTTTTTAACAATTGACATTTCTAACCGTAGGTCTTCACTAAAGGAGTGGATGTAGATACTGTTGTTTTAATGGCTGCCCAGGCCTCTCGGTTGGAAAACCAAGATGCTATTGATGCTGCAATAGTGGGGATGTTGGCAGACCCTAAGGAGGTACAACATGATGCCTTTGTTTTAATTTTGTGATATTTGTTGTATATGGAACCTCATTTCTCTGAATCGACATTTGCCTTTCTTACAATTGCTAGGCAAGGGCTGGAATTCAGGAGGTTCATTTCTTACCATTTAATCCAACTGACAAGCGCACAGCTTTGACTTACATAGATAGTGAAGGAAAAATGCACAGGGTCAGTAAAGGTGCCCCTGAACAGGTCTGTCACTATTTCATGATAACTGATTATTGTGGCATTGCCTAATGGTTGTCATAATCAGTCACTTACTTCGTATCCAGATATTAAACCTGGCGTACAATAGATCTGAGATTGAGCGTAGGGTGCATGCTGTCATCGACAAATTTGCAGAGCGTGGACTACGATCACTTGCTGTAGCATACCAGGTGACGTGAATCTCTAGTTAATTTAATGTACAATATTGATACTTAAGTTGGTTACTTTTTTGGAACTCAACCTCATCTGACCTTTGTTCTGCAGGAAGTTCCAGAGGGAAGGAAGGAGAGTCCCGGAGGTCCATGGAAGTTTATAGGACTCTTGCCTCTTTTTGATCCTCCTAGGCATGACAGTGCAGAAACTATCAGAAGGGCTCTGAATCTAGGTGTAAATGTTAAAATGATTACTGGTGAGCATGATTTCACTTTTGCTCTTTCTGTACCTACTTAATGAACTGATCTTACATGAGGTGGGAACTAATTAGGGGAAATAAAGAGAGAATTAGCCAACCACTTTCAAGTACCTGATGTCCATATGACTGTCGTGTCATCTTATTTGCCTACGCATGTTTTCATTTGTGTCTGTAAATAGATCTTCTGTATTTTACTCCTGAACAACATGATAATAGTTTGCTGAAGAGGCAACTGATTAGAACTTCAATAGTATGGGGTCATCATCCCGTAGACAATCCTTTGAGCAATGAAGATAAATGTGGCAAGTTATATAAAGGAGGATGTATGAGCAATGCCACAGGCAATGTTCTTCTGAGTTCCCTCCTCGGTATGAAATGAGGTTGCTACATCTGATTTTCTATTCCAATGTCTAGGGAAAAAACTAGGTCGATTACCTGGCTTTGATGTTGAATTTATGATGAAGTAGTTTCCTGGTAGATCACTTCTCAATTTGCGAATGTGAAAAATGTTTGCTGCAACTTTTTAGGCCTCAAATGCTTATTTTGGTATTTCTGCATCACTAGTTGTTATGTATCTTCATATGTACATTTTGCCTTTTATTTGCAAAACCCTGATCCATTTTTGTTCTTCGTCAGGCGATCAGCTAGCCATAGGAAAGGAAACAGGGCGTCGTTTGGGTATGGGAACAAACATGTACCCTTCGTCTTCTTTGTTAGGAAATAACAAAGATGAGTCAATTGCTGCTTTGCCGGTTGATGAATTGATTGAGAAGGCTGATGGTTTCGCTGGTGTTTTCCCTGGTATGTCTCATTTCTCTTTGGTAACTACCACTAGATCATTTCTTAACAAAATCTTATAAATTTATTCTAGACTGAGAGGAAGATAGTAATCCAGTTCATATCTTGATTCCATAGTTGTTTAGATATGTCTGACACTTAAGATTTTACTCACTTTTAGAGCACAAGTATGAAATTGTCAAGCGTTTGCAAGCTCGGAAACACATTTGTGGGATGACTGGTGACGGGGTGAATGATGCCCCAGCACTCAAGAAGGCTGATATCGGGATCGCTGTAGCTGATGCAACTGATGCTGCTCGAAGCGCTTCCGACATTGTACTGACAGAACCTGGCCTAAGTGTAATCATCAGTGCTGTTCTTACAAGTCGAGCTATCTTCCAGAGGATGAAAAACTACACTGTAAGTCTGAGTAAAAAACTTTTCTTAGTGGTGATCATGAGTGTCTTCGGGGGTTCGGCGCTATGCCTTTCCTTTTGTTATATATGCTTGTTTTCATAAAGAGGAACAGAGCCATAGCTTTTGATTTTGATAAAGCATGAACATTATTATTATAATTACAGCATATACTCCCTTTCCTAGAGGTGAATTGATGGATTTTCTTTAATATTCAAATTTTCCCATGCTCTTGCTACCATGCTGACCAGTTTTTGCATTTATGCAGATATATGCAGTTTCCATCACAATCCGTATAGTGGTAAGCTTGCAAGATAGTTTTTCACCGAGTAACGGATAAAATTTGAATTTACTCTGTTTTGATTTGGAGTTCTTCATTTTGGTTTGTTGAGTGACTATATTTCGTTGCAATTTTCAGCTTGGCTTTATGTTACTTGCACTCATATGGAAGTTCGACTTCCCCCCATTCATGGTGCTGATCATTGCCATATTAAATGACGGTACATATTTCAATTTTCACATCTAGTGATATCTTATTTATTTGTCCCCTTCATGGCATTTGTGTTCTTAATTCTGGCAAAAAAAAATTTTTTAAAAAAATTGCAGGTACCATTATGACAATATCGAAGGATAGAGTGAAGCCATCTCCTTTACCGGACAGCTGGAAACTCGCTGAGATTTTCACGACTGGAATCGTTCTCGGGGGCTACTTAGCAATGATGACCGTGATTTTCTTCTGGGCAGCTTATGATACTGACTTCTTCCCAGTAAGTAAAAATCTGATGCAATTCCTAATGCTGTGCCAAAAACAAAACCTGTAACTCTGCTGTATCCATTTGTCTCCCGAATTTCAGCGCAAATTTGGAGTTTCGTCGTTAGAGAAGCCCACGGACCCCAACATAAAGCCTGAATTCAGGAAGCTTGCATCAGCTATATACTTGCAAGTGAGCATAATCAGTCAGGCTCTCATCTTCGTGACAAGGTCCAGAAGCTGGTCTTTTGTCGAGCGCCCCGGACTATTGCTCTTGGGCGCTTTCCTTGTCGCGCAACTTGTAAGCCGACTATCCCCTTTTTGATTCTGCATTCGAACTCTACTATTCATTTCTCTCATCAAAAAACATAATTTCCTGGCAGATTGCAACCCTGATCGCGGTTTATGCCAACTGGAGTTTCGCTGCAATAGAAGGCATAGGCTGGGGTTGGGCCGGAGTGATATGGCTGTACAACATCGTGTTCTACATACCACTCGATCTCATCAAATTCTTCATCCGATATGCACTGAGCGGAAGGGCTTGGGATCTTGTCATCGAGCAAAGGGTACGAAAAAGTTACTATTTTTAGAAACAAGATTATTTAATTGGGACGTACGGAAATAAAAAACAAGACTATTAAAATGGGACGGAAGGAGTAAGTAATGATTCACTTCATGGATCTTTCCTCTAAATCATATCTCCTTGCTTCCGCAGATTGCCTTTACGAGTAAGAAGGATTTCGGCAAGGAAGATCGCGAACTCAAGTGGGCGCAGGCGCAGAGGACCCTCCACGGGCTCCATCCGCCTCAGGCGCAGTTTAGTGATCGCAATAACTACACCGAACTCAACCAGATCGCCGAGGAGGCTAAACGACGAGCAGAAATGGCAAGGCTGAGAGAGCTGCTTACACTGAAAGGCCATGTTGAATCAGTTATAAAGATGAAGAATCTGGACATAGACACGATTCAGCAATCATACACAGTTTGAGTTTTTGCGATGAAATGAAAGAGGATGTTATCAATCATCTTTGTGTTTGTTGGTTGTGATTCAGTCTGGTTCATCCATGATCAATCGACAACGGAGATTAGATCGCCCCTCTCGTTTTCTTCTTCTTCGTCGTCTTCTTTTTTTTTACCCTCCCTTAGAGGACTTGGAATAGTGCCTAATTATACCCTGCGAATATGTACCCGATTTTTGTTGTATAGGTAAAAATATCAGACTGGGAAGTGGTGCTATGTTCCCCTTTTTCTATCTTATATGAATCTTGTCTTCTTCTATTTGCCTTTTAGATGCAACGGAATCATATCACAAAGCTATAAATGAACAAAATTGTTCGTAAGTTATTCGGATCTCAACTTGACAAAAGCTCGTTCGAACTCGTTTAATATTAAATGAGCTAAATTTGAGTATCATAATATTCAACTTGTGAGCAAGATCGTTAGCTAAAATTAGTAAGAATTAAGTAATTAATTTTATAAATCTAATATTTTCATGATTTATGAATAATAAGAATAATAAATCTTTGTAGTTTTGAGAGAAGTTTTTATTTGAGCATATAAATGATATTATTTGGAATAAATAATATTTTCTTTTAAAATAATAATTAATATTTTTAAATATATTCCAAATTTAAAAAATTCGTTTAAATTTGATTAAGACTCGATAACATTTGTGAATTCCAAAGTATTTGATGAAAATTTTGAAATTTGATTCAATACTAAACGAATCAAACTTGAGTACGATACTATTCAATTTGACTCAGTTCGATTACACACCTAGCTAGCTCTAATGTCATGGTAATGGTATTAGCAAACAGACATCTCGAAATAAGAGCAACACAAATGGGAAGTGAAGCAGCAAAATTAACGACTTTCCTTGTGCTTGATGATTTTGTGGTGAAGCTCATCTTTCTTGGCTCCAACCACTCTCTCCACTTCTTCGCCCTGCTTCAACAATACGAACGTTGGCATCGCCTCAATCTCGAACTCCCGAGCCACATCCTATCACAATTCCAATCCTCAGCTAAAACAAATATAAAACCAAAATAAAATAAAAAAATCCGAATCTGAGAAATTGGAAAGATAAGGCGGGCGACTGACGGAGAGCTCGTCGACGTCGATTTTGATGCAGTCGACGTCGGAATACTTGGCGCACATTTCGTTGAACGCCGGCTCTATGAACTTGCACGGACCGCACCACGCCGCCGTGAAATCCACCACCATCTGACCGTCCGTTTACGAGCGACTCAGTATGAAAATAAACTTGAATCGGTCGCGCAATCTCAAGCGAGATGAAATCCGCCGCAGATCACGAACAGATCGATTGAAAATTGAAAAATTATATATGAAAATAAACAAGTTAGGTTTTAGATATTGGACCAGTTTGTCGAGTTGCTTGGAGGAATTGAAGTGGTGCTTCCAGAGCTGCGATGAGTGGAAGGCGGTGACGCACGACGTTCCTGATGTTTCAGCCGCCGCCGCCGCCGCTGCTCCGCCGCCAATGCGATTTCCCATATGTGCAGATTTTGCTAGTTTTCTGTTATTGGATCGTGAGTTTCACCAAATTGAGAAGTCAACCGTAAACGAAACGACTGAAGGTGAATCACTGAATTATAATAACTGGGCAAAGATGAGGACGCCCGCTTTTTCGTTTCAATTAAATAACTAAATATGACAGAAAATTTGTTTTACCTTTGAGGAAGTATGATAAGCTTGCTGCCAGCATAATTGTCACATTTATCAAATTGAGACTTCCAATTTTTAGCCGAATTGTCACATTTTTTAAAATAAATTTTTTTTTTTCACATTCAATAATAAAATATTAATTTCACTAACTAATTCTAGTCTCACAATTCTTAATTTCCGTACCCAACAAAAAAGAGACTATTCGCCGACACGGAGGAAGTATTAGTTTTAGGCCAATACTTTTTAGCCAATAACATCAATTCTGGTATAAACTATGCGATTCTTTTCAATTTTAGTATAAATTATTCTCTTTCTCAATTTAATGTGTAAATTATCAAAAAAATATTCAAATCTAAGATGAAAATATTTTCCGGCATCGAAAAATTGTTGGGGCATACCCGAAATTCATGTCATGTTAGAAACAAATCCAAACAAACGTGTCATTACTTTAATATGACATGAATCCAACATATCCCGTTAGTTTTTCGATACCAGAAAGTTTTTCGTCCTAAATTTGAATAATTTTTTAATTTAAATATTAAATTAAAAAAGTCAATAATTAATACTAAAATTGTTAAAAGACTGCATAATTTGTATTAAAATTAGTGTTTTGACCCATTTTTTTAATAAGATCATTTCATTAATAGAGGATGACTTGAGACTACCTCAAATATTTTTAGAACAACTCTTTGACATGAACAAAAAAATGATCAGCTATAAAATGAAGCAATTCAGTAGGGGTAATCACGAGCCGAGTCGAGCCGAGTATGGCCGAGCTCGAGCTCGAGTTCGGCTCGATCGAGCTCAAATTTTCATGCTCGAGATCGACTCGAGGTCAAACTCGTCAAGCTCGATTGTATTAAGTTATTTTAATTTTTAATAAAAATTTATATTATTTATTATTAAATAATAAATATAGGAATACAAATTTAAATTATATTAAGCTTGATAAGGCTCGTGAGCCTAGCTCGATTCGAGCTCGATAAGGCTCGCGAGCCTATCAAATCGAGTATCACAGAGCTCAAGGTCGAGCTCGACAATTACTCAAATAGCTCGAACTCGGCTCGATTACTTTCGAGTCAATTTTGAGTTTTTTTGAGCCGATTCCGGGTAGCTTGCGAGCCGGCTTGACTCGTGCTCACCCCTACAATTCAGCTATAAACAACAATATACCATGGCATTTTCAATTCATCAATGGAAATCAAAATTTGTAAACCATAGTGAATTATATCACTTATATCAAATCCATCATAATCACCCAGACCAGACTAACTAAAAAAAATGTGCTTATGTTTCTATTCATAAGGAGCCGGAACGCCTTGCTTCTTTTTTTTTACGATAGTCATAGCTAAATACCTCAAACCCAATCCTGCCGGAGGGCGGCAGCTAATGGGTGTCTTCCGACTGTTCTGCAAATTGAGAGTGTGGAGTTTGCGAAGATGACGAAGAAGAAGAAGACAATTGTCGGAGGGACGCGATCGAGAGTGAAGAGTTCTTGTACGACTGCACCAAAAGGTGGCGGCCGGTGGAAACTTGAAGCACCGCTCTTACCAACATTTCCAGCAGTCTCTGCAGCCAGCCAGCATCTCCTTAGCCAAAGTTGCAACGGCATAGTTGAAAAACACCTCACAATTGGGGTCGTTTGATGAAAAATTATGCAATATATAGCAATACACAAATTTTTTTTTTTTTACAGTTGGGGATGTAGCTCAGATGGTAGAGCGCTCGCTTAGCATGCGAGAGGCACGGGAATTGATACCCCACATCTCCATTTACAAAATCAACATTTAGAAGGTTTTAGTTTTTATTAAAGGAGAAATTTACGATTCAGTACTTGGATTAAAAATTGTTTGATTTTCGGGTCCTGAATTAAGAATTTTTGTAATTTTTCATATACTGAATTAACTATTAATTTTTCGGGTCCTGAATCAATAATAAAATTTTTTTCGGATCCTTACCGATAAAACTCCTAAAATAAATCATTCAGACAACTCACAAAGCATACTCTTTTTAACAAAACAAATCTAAAGAATGATCAAAGTAAGTGAAGTTGAGACTTGAGAAGAAGAATAGGTTTTAGACGATCAAACATATCACATAAATTGTTTTGTGAAGATGCCATCATTGAATCAATGTTTTTGATACACCATGAATATGTGATAGCAACAAAAGTGACATGCTAAACCCTCAAAGCTTCGATCTTAATCCTAAACACCCACTTGCTGCAGATCATATTCAATGAATTGCCCCCCTAATCTGGAAGTTCTACGTAGACTTCTTCACATTCACCATATATACCAGCTGGATCGTTATTTGAAGAAATCTTTAATAAAATCCGAAGAAGTATCCCACAACTTGCTACATCCCTCCTCACCTTTTAGTGAAACAAGGCTCTCTTTGTAGAAAGCAAAACCAAGCACTTTTCGTCCTAATTGAACATTCCTCGATATCTTGGTGGAGACATTATGAAGTGTTAGGAGGGTGGGACCTGTTTGTAGAAAGAGCTCATTCTTCCAAAAACCTATTGGCCAACAGAAGCCTAGAAAAGGGCCAACAGTCCAACTTTTTATCCAACAGCCTTCCTTTTCCATCACCCATATGTTAATGCTTTGAACAATACTATCAAGTTCACATAATTCACATGATAGCAAAGCTATTGTATCACTATAAACAGTGAGGTTACAACCCCCTTCCGATTTGAAACAATCTGATGGAACTTCTATTTCTCGAAACTTCTCAATGGCCATGTCAAACGCAAGGATGGAACCATCATCACCAGCGTTAAAGTAACAGAGCCAATAATAGGATCCATTTAGGTACGTGTTACAGAGAGACATATTAGGACAACGACTTGAATTAACCAAATCCGCATCTTCAAAATGTCTCCAAGAATTGGTACCTGAGCTGTAAACATTAACAGAGACGAGAGCAGGGTCAGGTGGTTCATCAGTTGCTTCATTCCAATAGTATTGCAGGGAAACAATCTTCAAATTTCCACTCAGCACGTCCAATCCAAACCCGTGAATGTTGAAATACAAAGACATATCTGGTGGAACATTATTATGAAATGAAGGGAGAGGCTTAAATTGCTTCATGGCCGGGTTCAGCAAAGCCATGCTCTCTGAGCGGTTAAACACACAGAACACCCCATTCACCGGCCCCATAAGAAATGCAATTCCATCATGCATCTGTAGATGGTCGGGCTCTTCATATGCAGTACACAACTCATCAGCAAACAATGCAAGTACACGTCCCTCCTCGTCAGATTTAAAATGCCGATTGAGTAAGCGCTCTTGATTGCTTTCATGGCCAAAATGCTCGTACGTGAAGCTGTGGTTCCCAATGATAGAGCACCAGTGCTTGCAAACACACTTAAATCGCAACAGAGTCTTCACAGGTAAACGCAACAAAATCTCCCGAATAATCTCTGCCGGCAGAGGACCATAATTGGAGCTTTCCATGTAGTCCCCAACTAGTTCAAAATGAAATCCACAACAAAAACGAACATTCAATACGAACACAACGAAGGAAACAGTTTAAGTTGCTTCTTCTACATCCACATAAGATCAAGACTGCAAAGGAACACCCAAAATCTGAATGATAAGAAAATCGAAAACCCTAATTTTCAAATTAGGGCAATTACAAGAAAATAGGAGAACACTTTAAACACACGAATCAAAATTTGAAGAAAAAATAAACCGAATCCGCATCATAATCATCAATTCCGGAAAGCTCCCCTAAGAAAATTATCTTAGAAAGAAATAAAAGCAGCATAAAGACAAAAAAAAAAGTAAAAAAGTAAAACTATTATCAAGAGAGAATCAAAAACTTCCAAAATATCCAGAAATGAGAAAATCTAGCGAAATGAGAGAGAGGGAGAGAGAGATGAACCTCAGTCAGCAGTTGAGAAGTGTATGTAGAATTGCCGCGGTGGTCGCTAAAGTAGACGGAGGAGGCAGGAACAATTTTCGTTGATTTCAAGAGCACCCTAAATAAACTATATACTCCCTCCGTCCCAAAGGAGTAGTCCCTTTTCTTTTCGGCACGGAGATTAAGAGTTGTGAGTGTAGTGGAATTAATATTTTATTGGTGAGTGTGAAAAAGTTTATTATTTTAGAAAAGTGGGACTAATTTATGGGACAAACAAAAATGAAAAATGGGATTACTTCAACGGGACATAGGGAGTATTTTGGAATTTATATTCTTATTTTTCTCATTGATTTTTATATTTTCATTTCCGAATATGTCTTATTTTTTTTCCCTTTCCTCTGTTGTCTATGAAAAATGGGAACTTTACTTATTTTTTTTTATCATTTTTTCGATTCTTAAATTGTACTGAAATTCTATCAAAATCAATACTAATTCACTATTATTTAGGAGTTACGCGGTTGCTGTTATCTGTTCATTGCTTTAGTATTTGTTGTATTCTTTTCATCCAGTTAATTATCTTTTTTCTGTTTTTTCTTGGTTATTTTGTTGTTCCCAAAGCTCCATTTACACCGTAAATCGAACCACAATAAATTTCATTATTATGACCTACATATATTACAATTATTATTATTATTATTATTGATGTTTTCTTAAACTAAACAAAAATTAAAAACCCAATTTAGCAAAATCATCACAGTTACTTCATTAAACTCAATCCAATTTTCTTATATGATTATAATATTTTTACATACACCCAATTCAAAGTCGTAAAATATGTGTAAAATCTATGATTCAGATACAATGAATAATTTATTTAAAATAGAATGCATTTACCTAAATTATACTCAAAATCTCCCATTGAAGCTTGAACTCGCCACTTATGTTTAAATCATTTGTACTCCAAAATAGGAATAATACAATGAATAATTGAATATGCTTTCTCTAAGATTTTGCTCAGGGCTCAAGACATGAGAAAATAACTCCGCAGATACTTCAGGCCACACCCGACGCATCTAAGATTTTCCCAACACAATTACACGAACCTTCGAAAATGTAGAGAGAAAAAACAGCAAAAACTCTGAAGCTGAAAGTAGATGAATGTACGTTATAAAGTAGAAACACACAACAAAAGTATCTTAATAAGTGATAAATAACTATGAATATCACAATTGCGTTTACTTTTGGAATATGTTCAAGCTAGGGATTAATGCCACCACTTGTTAGAGATCACATTCCTTGAACTCGAAATTCTACTTCGACGACTTCTTCTTCACACTCAACCATTTATACCAGCAGGTTGGTTATTTGAAGAAATCTTTAATAAAATCAGAAGAAGTATCCCACAACTTGC